>OZ014429.1:31610259-31940137 GCA_963966015.1 Aphidecta obliterata
ATCGAAATTTTTGGTGACAGTGAATTCATCGAAAACACATTCGAACAGGATATTCACTGTGGTGGATAATGATGAGCATACACTTTTAAACATAATAAAAAGATATATATCCTTGAGGCCAGCTCACACTTCACACGAAAGATTTTTCGTTTTTTATAAGAATTATAAATGCTCAACACAACCAGTTGGAATTAATACATTTTCTAAATTACCGTCAATGATTGCAAACTTTCTTAAATTAGAGCAACCACATTTGTATACAGGTCACTGTTTTCGGCGTTCTTCTGCGTCTATTCTTTCTGACAGTGGTGCAGATTTTTCAGCCATCAAAAGACTTGGTGGTTGGAAATTAACTTCTGTTGCAGAAGGGTATATTGAAAACTCCATTCAGAATAAAATAGAAACTGCAGAAAAAATTTTATGTCATAATAGTTCCAAAGTAAATAATGCTTCAACCTCCACTTCATCCACACGTTCCTTATCGGACATTATAGGAAATGAAATAAATGTAAACTATTCAGAATGTCACAACATGTCCAATATTCCCTCTATGAATTTTTTGAATTGTTCTATAGGAAGCATAAATATTAATATATCGAAATGAACATAGAAATTTGTATTACGTCAAATTTGTATATCATGCAAAATAAAAATTGGTTTCGATCCAGAATTTATATTCAATTCCTGATGAGGTCGACGGAAAAATCTTGTAATCAACTCGTTTATTAATTCAGCGATTAATGGTCTCAAACATTAACGCGCTCGCTCCGCTCACGCGTTAAAATATTTCGACCATTAATCGCTGTCATTAATAAACTAGTTGATTAAATAACTATTATATCTCGAAAACTACATAACAATGACTCAATGCCATTTTTCATCCCTTACACATTTGGCGGGTGCTTCCAGAACGACTGTCTAGACTTAATATACGTTTGCACCATCGCCGAACCTTCCAAAAAGGCCATTTAATAAGAGCCATCCCATTTCCATTGTTCCAAGTAAGTACCAACCCCTCCAAATGAAATCATTGCCGCACTTTCCGTATGCGCAAAAACCCATATCTCCGACTCGAATGCTTCCTGTCATTTAATTACGACTTCCAATGTTCATCTTCGTCGTCGCCTAATGCGGCTCACGACCCTGCAAAATTCAATATACACGCCACGATTCGGGGCTGAAGGGTTCTCCTCCGGTCTGCTGCGAAATAAAATATCACGGCGGATTGAATCGTACGCCGACGTCGGCAGTTGTTTCCGGGGTCGGAAAGGGGTGAAATGCACACTTTCCCCACTCAGCGAGATGAGTCCCCGAGTCCCGGCCGATAGATGTATCTTTCGATTATTTGTCATCTGAGCTTCGCGCAAAAATGCGGGATTCGTGGCTGTTGGATCCCCGGGGTAAACCGCATGTCGCTTTTTTTTCTAATGAGGTCGGGTCTGGGGTCTCGATCGTCGAACGCGCCGGGGGACGGCTATTTTCATTGTCGGAATGGTTAATGAGGACGTCAAACATCGTGGCGCGAAGGGTTTTTTTTTGTATATAACCCTCCGAATATGTTGAAATAGTTGTTGCGGATTTATTCATTCGGAATAAATTGCGATCAGTTGATTTCGCTGCAAGGGTGGGGAATTTCCACAAGAACTTTTATAGGCATCGATAACTTTTTTGAGGGGGTGGGTTTAGTCAAAAATACAAATCGATTATTTAAATAAGAAGAAATAGGTAGATATAATACAGGGTGTCCCAGAATGAATGGATAATCCTGTAACACTGTATAGAAGAGCTATTGGACTCTCTGAAAAAAATACAAAAAAAATCTATGCCCACTAGAAATATTTTTATTTTCAAAATAATGATTTCTTGCACATCACGTTGCGTTTCTGTGTAACACGCTTACAAACGAATCAAATCAATCAGTCTCTCCATGGTGAAATAAGTTATGAAGATGTATTGTTCCATTTTGAAATTTACATGAAAGGCGCTTATTTTTTCTTGAGTTGGCCGCACAGGCATTCTCAAATTTTATTTCCACCATGAATGATTAAACTTTCACATTATGAAATTTTCATCACATTTTATGATGAAATTTGAAGTTGAGTATTTTTTTCCAAAAAAATTACAGCAGATATTTATACGGTTTGAAAAACTGAAAAATTTTCAGTGTGGGTTTAGTTCCCGACTGCCTCGGTTAAGTTCGTTAATGGGCCAAATTCCACCAGGGGTTCTGTAAATATTGCCGTTCAAAGGTTTGTTTCCCTGATTACTCGAAAACTGCAGATTTGATCGAGATGAAATTTTTCACCCAAATGGAGAATGAGGTGTTCAAGCAACATGTGAAATTTTGTCTAGATCGCATGACCAAAACCATAGAAACCATAGAAAATTGTAACTTTTGAACGAAAACGCCTAGGGACTTGAAATTTTCAGGATAGGTGTGGATCTCAAATGTCGTGATCACGTTCGTCTATGAGCAAAATTATACTAGGGGTTCCGTAAATATGGTCGTTTGAAATTTAGTTTTTTTGATAATTTCAAAACTACAGATTCGATCGTGACGAAATTTTGTATACTAATGGAGAATGTTATATTCAAGCTACATTTTTCCAGATCTCATGACCAGAACCATAGAAACCATAGAAAATCATAACTTTCGAACGGAAAGGCCTAGGACTTGAAATTTTCAGGATAGGTGTGGAAATAAGTCTCAATCGACAAGGCTCGACACACTGATGACAATCTGTCGAAAAATTCAAGTATGTCCGTCCGTCCGTAAGCACGATAACTTTCGAACGGAATGACCTAGAAACTTGAAATTTTCAGTGTCGGTTCAGTTCCTGAATCCAGCAGTTGAGTTCGTTAATCGGCAGAATTCCACCAGAAGTTCCGTAAATATGGCCGTTCGGAATTTTGTTTTCCTGATTACTTTGAAACTACTGATTTGATCAAGATGAAATTTTGCAATCAGCTGTCAAAAAATTTTTCAATAATAGATGGGTGAACAACTCCTGACTACACTTCAGTGCTTTCTATAATTTTTTTGGTTTATCATATAAAATTGAAAAGAACTTGAAATGAATAAAATAAGTACGTGTCAAACCAGAAACAGTGAAGGGTTCGTAGTTATTGTAAAAATTGCTTTTTTTCTCTGTGTATATTTCATATTGCAATAAACATTTGAATGTTTCTCATTATTATTTGGGTCAATTTTTTTTCGAAGTGTTTTAAATATTCCAGAAAAAAATTGCCATAGCCTGCTGAAATTTTGTGCGGCATCAAATCAAATGTCCTACGTGAAACGAAATTTTTTTTTGATCTAGTGTTGATTATTTCGATATACTCTGTGATTCAATCACTTGTGGTTCGATAGTCTCGCTATCACTTCACGTCAAATCAAAATGATCATTGATCAGTTATTTTTTACCAAAGAACATGTTAGTTATTTGCAGTGGGAAAGTTCTAAGTTTTCTAGAAATTTATGTGAAATATGTCAAAATCTGAGATTTCGAATTTCGGATGAAAATATCGTGAAATATACCGAGCCGGAGGTGGAAAATGGAGAATGCGATTAAATACGTCCTCTTTACGATAGAAATAAAGCATTTACCTGTTTTTTCGAGAATTTAGAAGTACCTGGATGGGTGACCGCTGTGGCGAAGAGTTTAAACAATCGTGCAAAATCTCCTGACTTGCCATTTCTTCTTGAATATTATTATATCTGCCAACCCTGATATTTCTTGTGTTTTTTCCACGCTCTACACAATTAAGAAGACAACCCAGAAATTTATTCTATTCATCGAGATAAAATTTCTAAAAAACCCTTTCATAACCATAAAAACCATTCAGTGTAATTTTTTAATTTTCTGAAAGCACTTACAATTTTCATTTCAACTCGAAATTGGAAAATTTTATTTCAATATCTTCATTTAGGTTACATAGCAAAAAATTTCGAAAAATTTTTGAAAAAAATGATTTCGTTAAAAATTATGAGGGAACAAAGCGATATTCTGTATTTTAGTTAGATAATTGTGTTCGAAAAAAAAAAGTGTTATTTAAAAAAAATCTCTAGGTAATAACCTACTTCGAGTTTAGCAAGTATTTTAAAATTTCAACAAAAATTTCGTATTATGTAGATGTTTATACAAAAGTCAGTTATCTAAACTGGTATCTTATAATGAATTTACAATACCCTTTTCATTTTCAAAACTTCATAACACACAAACTATATAAGCTGAGGAAAATTTTAAATTCTTTTGGATAGCATTATTATTTTATGTTGCATAGATTTCGGAGTATATTTTTGAGCGCTCGTTCCACTTACACGAGGGCTATAACATTTCATCACGATGTCTGTATTTTTCAAATTTTGAGCCGAAAATGGTCTAAATCGACAAGGTCCGACTCGAATCCGTTCAAAAATTCAAGTCTGCCCGTCCGTCCGGCCGTAAGCACGATAACTTTCGAACGGAACCAGAACCATTTTAAATTCCAACGAAATATTGAATAGAAAATCCTTATATTTCTGTAACAGCTGATTCGGCTTAATTGACAAAGAACTGCTGTAATTTTTTGGCAGCTACTTCAATTAGTTTTAAAACTGGAAAATGCGAATCTACCTACAAAGCGGATGAACGAGCGCTCAAAAAAGCTCCTGATTTCACGGCAGTTCTTTTAGTAATTATTTGAAATTTGATTTTAGGCCCTTAAAACTTTCAATGATTCACGAGCGAGGAAATTTCATAATTGATAGTAACTGGTTTTGCACTTCAATTTATCCAATTAGCTCTCAGCTTGAGAGAGCCCTGGACAGTTCGAAAAAAAATTCAGGGTTGTAAATTCATGCAGACAAATATACACAATTTTTTTCTCAACAAATACTGTAACGACTAAACAAGTTCATTACAACAAATTTTCTCTCCTGAAGAGTTGGAATGAGAGTAATGCATGAATAAATTGGCTTTATCGTCAACAGTCCCATTAAAAAAAATGATTTAATTGAATGCAAAGGTTCTGGCGATGGAGTCTAGACATTATCTCATTACTGATATATGCGAGTCCGTTATCCCAGCACTGACCAAGGTAGACACGATCACCTTATTGTCTAGATACAATTCCCCTGTAAATTCTCTCTAAATAGCAACTCATGCCTCTCTCAACATGCCTGTATGAGATATTTATCGAAAATGTAGAAAAAAGTAACCCTCCATGCTAACCCGGCAACGTATAATAGATAATCTTTTAAATTTTATACAATGCCATTGTGCAGCTAGGACTATGTGGGAAGCCACCTACTGCTCTCATACATAAAAAATTACTCACTAAAAAGGCATGGCAGTATATTGTTATGCCATACTATCGTTATTGGGTTGAGGCAGGGTTAATCTTCTTTATTGTTAGATCTCCCGTCTGTAACATAATACCTGGTTATAACTTATGCAGAGCATGCAGTTACTAATGAAATTGAAGCCTTATTGTGTACGTTACCTAAAAAGCTGATCGCTTTGATCGGATTGAATCTGAATATAAATTGGTGTCAACAGTGGATGACATTTCGAGATGATATCGCTCGTTTGTTTATTTGTGTGGCTTGATATATCGAGGAAAAGGGAGCTCTTTAATCTCTATTGGAAATCCGGGCGAGTTTGAATAAGTCCATGTTATCAATGTGAGTTTCGTTGAATTCTTTCGAAGCATTCGTTCTCGAATGGAGGAAAAAACCCATCAGGGTCTGAAATGAGGTGAATACGATTGATCAGATCTTCTTGAAAGACTTTTATTCCACCTTTCTAGGTTTTCGATCATTTTCAGAACATAATTCTACCTCCGATAAAATTACATGATGATTGTGGCTAAATAGTGTATAATTCAACGAGCGGTAATAAAGAGCACAACTCACGCAGTAGCGTTATAGCTGAATAATATACTTTATCTACGACTATAACAATAAATACTAAGATACAAGAACAGAAAAAACTTTATTTACAAATCTTAGTAGTTACCTATAACAATGCATTATTTATGTTGATTGTGCTTCTTAGCATGGAGTAGAAAGTACATAGGGCTAAGTTCACTGAACTCTGCCAAAAGAACATTCTATGTAAACGATGACTTGATATTATTCTTACTGCTACACCAATCTTGGAAACATACACCTTTATATTTGTTTTGGGATTTTTCGGGAAATAAATTCTGTATGGTTACATTGGCTGATTGTCTCATTTCTGAAGGTGTACATAAAAATTCTTCACTATCTGAATTAATCTTTTTCAGCAAAACATTCAGAATAATAATTAGGTATAAACCAAATTTGAGAAAACGTCAAAATCACACAGAGAAAGACAGTTAAAGCAGTGAGTTATCATAACTCACGGTGTTTGTTCACAGATACTATTAATTGCTCAATAGTTAACAATAGTTGAATAATGAATATATAATTCAATAGGAGTAGATAAATTTGTTAACATTCAGATCATTCCACATATACCTATCTCATCGAATTTTGAGAATGATTACTCAAATCTGATCGTCTATGACTTCTTTCAAATTTATGCATGCATTACTTAGAGGAAAATGTTAAATCTAATTGGTTATTCATACAACTGTCGAACGTAACGAACAAATTTTTATTTTTCAATATAATAGTATATTATTTAACGAGCGGTAATGTTAGTCATAACTCACGCAGATGAAGTTTGAAGCGCGAACCGAAGGCGAGTGCTGTAATTCATCAAGTGAGTTATGACCATTACCTCAAGTTGAATACTATACTCCATCAACGACTGTAACAATAAATAATAAGATACAAGTACAGAGAAGGAACTTCATTTACAAATCTCAATAGTTACCTATAACAATGCATTATTTATGTTGATTGTGCTTCTAAGCATGGTGTAGAAAGTCCATAGCGGCGATGCTCTATATTTAGTGCTAAGTTCACTAAAACATGCCAAAAGAACATTCTCTGTAAACGATGACTTATTATTCTTACATCAATCTTGTGAATTGTTGTTTACAATGTTTACACCTTTATATTTGTTTTGGATTTTTTCGGGCAATACATTCTGTATGGTAACATTGTCTTATTTCTGAAGGTGTACATTGTAATTCATCTTCACTATCTGAATTCATACTTTTCAGCAAAAATTCATCATAATAATTAGGTATCAACTTAATTTGAGAAAACGTCAAAATTATTGAAGTGACCTCCCCTCAATACAAAAAATGGACTGTTCTCTTTCAGCCAATCGGCTTGTTCCGAAGCACAGGGCCAGGGAGTTATATTAGTGAGTTATCATAGCTCACGTTGTTTGTTTATAGATTCTATTAATTGCTCAAAAGTAGTTGATTAATGAAAATATAATTCAATAGGAGTAGATTAGTATTGATTGTTTCTCCAGGTGAACTTCTTGTGAATCTGATTCCTCACGCCGAGCCTCTCGGTGATTATTTTGGTCCACCCATCCGACTCAGACAATGATAACCCAGTGTCCTTTCCTGATTTATCGTTGACCACACACAAAGTGTTGTCGGCGTCACAACCCCTTCCGTCCTAACAGGGTATAAATTTACTACTTTCGAGTTTAGTGCGGTTTAACAATGCGACAATAAAAGGCCTTAACAACCAGTAAATCACTGTATATGGACTGTAAGTGTTGGTTATTATCATAATAAATGAATAATATTTTTCGAATTATCATCCGAAGGCGTCTATGCAGCATTTCGCCACTTTTTTATGGCACGTTGGCGATATCGTAAATTTCGACTAGAAAAGAAACCGATAAAACGGGCATTAAAAAGAAATTCCCCAATTTCGAAGTGTTGAGAGACGGAGTTTCGATGGTTCCACACGGCGGAATGGATGAAGATCGATTAAGTTACATTTTGAAACACTGAAACGGGAAATGGATTTTTATGGATATAGACGGGAAAATTCTGAAACTTTTTCGCCAGAACGGTCACCCATCCAGGAACTGACCCCACACAACGCTGTTAGGATTCGAGTCTCATCAAACTCAGTGTGACGAATAATTTAATTTTTGGCTTTGGCCGAACCGTTAAGATTGATATACAGGGTGCAGCATTTAACTTGAGACAGTAAATTATCTCAAAAAATATGTACTCTAGAAAATAATTTTTCGAAGTCGTTAAGTATCAAGGGGGAAATAAAATGAACATATTTTGTTTTAACCTTGACCTTGAATTCAAGGTTATTTCATCGTCAACTTAATTTTTTCAAATGGAAAGGTATATTTTTTAGTGCCGATTCTTATTCTTTATGAGAAAAGTAGTGACTTTTGTTCAAATTTTGGCCTTGAATTCAAGGTTATTTCAAGGTGAACAAGATTTTTTTAAAAGGAATGGTATATTTTTTAGTGCCGATCCTTATTCTTCATAAACAAAGTAATAATTTTTGTTTCAATCTTTACCTTGAATTCAACGTTATTTCAAGGTCAACTCGATTTTTTTAAACAGAAAGATATATTTTTTAGTGCCGATTCTTATTCTTCATGAAAAAAGCAGTAACTTTTGTTTGAAACTTTTTTTCATCGAATTTCAAATTCAAAAGATATTTGAAAAGTATTCCTACAAAGCATCACCGAAGGAAAATCTTCACGTCTATTCTATGATCAGAAATACTTCAGATTGTGATCATGAATAATCAGCAAATTAAAAACTTTGAAAAGCACTGCCGTGAAGTCAGGAGCTTTTGAGCGCTCGTTCATCCACCTTGTAGGTAGACTCGCATTTTTCAGTTTCAGAAACAAAATGTAAAATTTTTTGACAGCTGTCAGAAAAATTCTCAAACTAGGGCGAAACTCCAGACTTCACTTCAGTGCTTTAGCTGACCAATTTTTTTTTAGATAATTCGCTAGAATTCTCTATGGTATCTATAGTCTTGTTGATGCGATCTGGACAAAATTTGACACGTGGTTTGAATAAATTATTCTTCATCTGTGTGCAAAATTTCGTTCCAATCCAATGAGTAGTTTCGAAATAATCAGGGAAAAAATATTTTGAACGGCCATATTTACGGAACCCCTGGTCTAATTTTGATCATTGATGAACGTGACCGCGAAATTCGCGATCCAAACCTACCCTGAAAATTTCAAGTCCTTAGGCCTTTCCGTTCGAAAGTTATAATTTTCTATGGTTTCTATGGTTCTGGTCATGCGATCTTCACAAAATGTAGCTTGAATATATCATTCTCCACTTAAATACAAAATTTTGTCTCGATCGAATCCGTAGTTTCGATATTATCGAGAAAACTAAATTTCAAACGACCGTATTTACGGAACCCCTAGTATAATTCTGCTCATTGGTAAACTTGAACGCGACATTTCAGAACCACACCTATTCTGAAAATTTCAAGTCCGTAGGCCTTTCCGTTCCAAAGTTACGGAACCCCTAGAATATTTTTGCTCATAGATAAACGTCATCACGACATTGAAGATCCTCACCTATCCTGAAAATTTCAAGTCTCTAGTAACGTTCAAAAGTTACAATTTTCTATGTTTTCTATGGTTCTGGTCATGCGATCTGAACAAAATTTTACATCTTGCTTGAACACCTCATTCTCCATTTGAGTGCAAAGTTTCATCTCGATCGAATCTGTGGTTTCGAAGTAAGCAGGAGAACAAAATTTTGAACTGCCATATTTATGGAACCCCTGGTGGAATTCTGCCCATTAACGAACTCAACCGAGGCATTTGGGATCTGAACCTACACTGAAAATCAAGTCTCTAGGTTGATCCGTTCGAGAGTTATCGTGCTTACGGATGGCCGGATGGCGGGACGGACAGACTCGAATTTTCCGACGGATTCGTCATCAGTGAGTTGAACATAGTCGATTGAGACCATTTTCGGTTCAAAACTCGAAAAATACAAACATCGTGACGAAATGATATAGCCCTCGTGTAATTTGTACGAGCGCTCAAAAAAGGAAGGGATAAATGTGTAAATAATTTAGGCCTTGTGAAAATATGCTTTGATTATTAGAACGTCTAGACTCTAGACGTATCTGATATTAGTTTGAAAGAATTAATTAATGTATCGAAGTCCAAGGTCGTCATTTTGAAAATTTACTGAAATGCTATAAAAGTAATGAAAACATGATCATTATTAAAATTATTTTGAATTTTTTCCAAAACGTTTGAATATACTTTAATTTCGAAATCCAATGAAAAAAAAATTCAAACCAAAGTTACTACTTTTTTATGAAGAATAAGAATCGGCACTAAAAAATAAACCTTTCCTTTCCAAAAATCAAGTTTACCTTGGAATAACCTTGAAGTCAAGGTCAAGGATAAAACAAAATATGTTAATTTTCTTTCCCCCTTGATACCTAACAACTTTTAGTTGAAAAATTTTTTTCTCACAATTCGAAAATTACATAGAAAAGTTTCTCTTTTTTCAAAAGATGGACACTGAAAACAATATTTTTACCAATTATAATTTCCCGTGGGCTTTTTTCCAGGAGGTGAAACACTCAACGTGTTCGTTGAAGCCAAGGCCAGCTAGCTGGCGATGAAATATAGTTACATTGGAAAGACCATCTGAATCGTTTCTTTCGAATCAGCGGGATATTGGAAGTCGATCATGACCTTGGACCCTCCAACCAAGTTTTTCTCCGCCTTTCCGCTGGAAAAGGAATAACAAAATCATGTAAACTTCGCTGCGAATTTCCCACGTCTGTACCTTCAATTTATTCCTTTCCCAGACACCCCCTCTGCTGTCAGAATATTTCATTTCAAGTTTGACGCGTTAAAAGTGTCGACGCCAATAAATAATATCCAGACGCCGTCAAATGAACCGATGCCGATTTCGCTTTGAATCGAATTCATGAAAGGGAATTTGTGATGGTTTCATCAGAAACAATTTTTTTGTGGCGCTACAGCCGGTAACAAACCACTATTGAAGTCCATCCTGACCCACTAATGGAACCGCTCCTGGAGCCAGTATTTTCTAAATTCTAATAGAGTTGGCCGATACTTGATGGAAATCCATAATCAAACTTACAATAGAATAACTAATATGATTGGCACTATGTTGTGTTAAATTCCACGACACTTGTTACGATGCGAAGCATCATCTTCAAGTGGTGAGGATATAACTGAATTAATTATCTAACTCTAAAGCTTTCCTAATACAAATCAATATTATCACTAGGTGGGGGTAATGGTCAATCCTATGCGCAAGTCCTTGTGTGGATGAATATTCAATAATATCTCAATTACGCTTCCAAGGATGAAATTATGCTTATCTTACCCCCATTCAGTGAGACGATCTGTTGACGTTAGTTATTTTGTTTTTCATAATTTAGAAGATTAATTTAGTTATATCTTAACCACCTGAAGATGACACGACAAAAAACGTGTCGTGGAATTTAACCCCAATATAGTGGAAATCATATTAGTTATTTCATTGTGAGCCACTATTTTCTGATTTGAGAAAAAAAAAATTACGAAAAGCACTGCCGTGAGGTCAGGAGCTTTTGAGCGCTCGTACATCCACCTTGTAGGTAGATTCGCATTTTCCAGTTTCAGAAATCATTGAAGGAATTTTCGACAGCTCTCAAAAAAATTCTGAAACTTAAGCGAAACTCCAGACTTCATGTCAGTGCTTCAGCTGACCAATTTTTTTTCGATAATTCGCTAGAATTTTCTACGGTATCTATGGTCTTGGTGATGCGATCTGGACAAAATTTCGCACGTAGTTTGAATACCCCTAGTCTAATTTTGCTCATTGATGAACGTGACCGCGATATTCGCGATCCAAACCCACCCTGAAAATTTCAAGTTCCTAGGCCTTTCCGTTCAAAAGTTACAATTTTCTATGGTTTCTATGGTTCTCGTAATGCGATCTGGACAAAATATTGTTTTAATATATCATTCTCGATTAAAATACGAAATTTCATCAAGATCGAATCCGTAGTTTCGAAATTATCGAGAAAACAAAATTCCAAACGACCGTATTTACGGAACCCCTAATGTAATTCTGCTCATTGATGAAGGGGAACGCGACATTTCAGATCCACACCTATCCCGAAAATTTCAAGTCCCTAGGCCTTTTCGTTCGAAAGATTTTCTATGGTTTCTATGGTTCTGGTCATGTGATCTGGATAAATGTAGCTTGAATATATTATTCTCCATTAGTGTACAAAATTTCGTCACGATGGAGTCTGTAGTTTTGAAATTATCAAGAAAACTGAGTTTCAAACGACCATATTTACGGAACCCCTAGTATAATTTTGCTCATAGATGAACGTGATCACGACATTCGAGATTCACACCTATCCTGAAAATTTCAAGTTCCTAGGCGTTTCCGTTCAAAAGTTACAATTTTCTATGGTTTTTATGGTTCTCGTCATGCGATCTGGACAAAATTTCACATGTAGCTTGAACACTTCATTCTCCATTTGAGTGCAGAATTTAATCTCGATCAAATCTTTAGTTCTCCAGTTTTCAGGGGAACAAAACTTTGAACGGTCTCATTTAAGGAACCCCTGGTGTAATTTGGCCCATTCACGAATTTAACCGAGGCATTCGGGAACTGAACCCACACTGAAAATTTCAAGTCTCTAGGTTGTTCCGTTCGAGAGTTATCCTGCTTACGGACAGACTCGAATTTTCCGACGGATTCGTCATCAGTGAGTCGAACATAGTCGATTGAGACCATTTTCGGCTCAAAATTCGAAAAATACTGAAATCGTGACGAAATGATACAGCCCTCGTGTAAGTGGTACGAGCGCTCAAAAACAACGTATAATTAAAATAGATTCAGGTTGGTAGGATAATCAAGACAAGACAGACGCATTTTCGACCTCTTTCTGCGCTGTTGAATATTTCCCGAGTTGAAGCGTTTCAAGTAACCATAAAGCTTCCCAGCTACTCTTCACTCGCGAGGGTATCTCATTATCCACCACAGCTCTTGGCTAACGCTGATATGCTAAGACAAAAAACTATTCATGTAGCAATCAACGCTGAACAACATCCCTCATCCGAAAAATACCCTGAGAACTCATCAGAGGGCGCCACATCTAACAGATAGTTCCAGAGGAAATTCCTTACCCTTGAAGTGCCTCATCCGGGCCGTCGAAAAAAAGCCGGGAAATGAGATATTCAAAGGGAACATCTCCGAGATTGGTCGTAGGGATTTTACTCCTCGCCCCCTCTCTCTCACCCCCCGCTTTCAGCGGAGACACGCGAAGAATATGTGACTTTCTCATCAGGATAAGCGTGTCTCTCATTCAATAACTTCCTATGTGAAACGAGTTAATATCGGAGAATGTTCCCGAGGGACAGACCGGGGCCTTCTGCCCGTGATATGGTTTTAGCCTCCGCGCCTATACACTGGAGATGTATGGGAGGGAATATATCCAGAGTATCAGCGACGAGTGCCGGGGAAGATAGGGAGAATTGAATCCGAAAAATAATTCTGGAAGAGCCCTGGTGGAGTGCCGGCAATTTGCAGCTTTATACGGTGGTGGGATGAAAAAATTCGGGTTGTTGGGGGTGAAATAATGGATTTATATTCAGATATTACTTTATTTTTCTACGTACTCCACTCTTGTTACTCGTTTCGCTTTTTCTCATATGATATAGCACACTCTAGGTTGATCGTGAAAAAAGCCCATGAAATTTTTTTTTCCTCCAGGGAAAACAGGGCAAAAATTCGGAGAATATTTTGGCTTCTGATAATTTTTCATTTCGAAGGTGAAATTATTGTAGCCGGAAAAAAAGGATGGGATTATCGAGTAAAAACAATTTTAAAAAGCTTTTAAAGTCATTGATCCAGTAGAAAATGTGGAAAATATAAGGAATCGGAGGAACTTCTGGGTGTTTTTGAAACAATTTGGACGTGGATGAGAAAAAGATTTTATTCTTGAATTCTAGCTGTAGTTAGTCAATTGCAACAATTCCGGAACATTAAGGATCGTCACATGTTATTTTCGATGATAAAATGTTTGTGAGTGGGAGATGCGTGTGTCGCCGAGGGATTTGAAATGCGCGATGAGGATTCTTTGGACGAGGTGAGGTTGAAAGACAGTAGTGGTTTCTTATTGCTGATGGTGAATCTGACGAAGTAATTCGATAATTAAGAAATCTACAGCCGATTTATTGTGCCAATTTGAAAAGTATGCAGATTGAGGTGACTTATTTCGATGAAGCTTAGCTTTTATGCCAGGAAAAAGATAATTTAGATTTTTTTAGGTTAATCACTTTTTTGTTGCATTTTTGAGCGCTCGTACTACTTACACGAGGGCTATATCATTTCGTCACGATGTCTGTATTTTTCGAATTTTGAGCCGAAAATGGTCTCAATCGACTATGTTCGACTCACTGATGACGAATCCGTCGAAAAATTCGAGTCTGTCCGTCCGGCCGTCCGGCCGTCCGGCCGTATACACGATAACTCTCGAACGGAATGTCCTAGAAACTTGAAATTTTCAGGGTAGGTTCGAATCTCGAATGCCGCGGTTAAGTTCGTTATTGGGCAAAATTCGTCAAGGGGTTCCGTAAATATGGCCGCTCGAAATTTTGTTTTTCTGATTACTCCGAAACTACTGATTCGATCGAGGTGAAATTTTGCACTCAGATGGATAATTACGTACTCAAGCTACATGCAGAATTTTGTCCAGCTCGCATGACCAGAACCATAGAAAGCATAGAAAATTATAACTTTGTAATGGAAAGGCCTAGAGACTTGAAATTTTCAGGATAGGTGTGGATCGTTAATGTAGCGTTAACGTGTATCAATGAGCAAAATAAGACTAGGGGTTCCGTAAATATGGCCGTTTGAAGTTCAGTTTTCTTGATCATTTCAAAATTATGGATTCGATCTCGACGAAATTTTGAATTTAAATTGAGAATTATATATTCGAGCTACATTTCTTCCAGATCGTATGATCAGAATCATAGAAACCATAGAAAATCATAACTTTCGAACAAAAAGGCCTAGTGACTCGAAATTTTCAGGATAGGTTCGGATCGCGAATTTCGCGATCCTTTTTATCAATGAGCCAAATTAGACTAGGGGTTCCGTAAATATTGCCGTTCAAACTATATTTTTTCTGATAATTTCGAAAATACTTATTGGATTGAAATGAAATTTCGCACATATATGAAGAATAGTGTATAATTTTGTCCAGATTGCATTACCAAGACCATAGATACCGTAGAAAATTCTAGCGAATTATCGAAAAAATGGACCCAAAGCACTGACGTGAAGTCTGGATTTTCGCGTTGGTTTGAAATTTTCTTTGACAGCTGTCAAAATCTTTCCAATTGGTTTGTAAAACTGGAGAATGCGAATCTACCTACAAGGTGCCTGTACGAGCGCTCAAAAGCTCCTGCCTTCACGGCAGTGCTTTTCGAAATTTTTTTTGTAGTTATATCGATCCGATTCTTCAGAAGAATGCAGATTGATGCATCTTCGAGTTTTTCCGAAAATTTCCATAAATTCGACACCAATGTCTGTTATTCTTGAGGGGCAGTAATTGTCTGAATTTTCTAGTGTATTCTAATGGGGATGGAAGCTGAAATTTCAGCTGGATACCAGAGATACGTTCAAAAATTCGTGACTCACTGCCAGTATAGTCTCATACTTTATTTGGTAGCCCTATAATATACTATTTAGTTCAATTGCGTTACAATAAGAGTTTATTGGGTAACATACTGATAGCGTAGATGATTATCTTCCGAACACAGCAGCTGCCAAGAAATCATACAAAAACGAAACACTCCCAGATTATTGATAGTAATGAATCCTCGATTTTTTGAGCGCTCGTACTACTTACACGAGGGCTATATCATTTCGTCACGATGTCTGTATTTTTCGAATTTTGAGCCGAAAATGGTCTCAATCGACTATGTTCGACTCACTGATGACGAATCCGTCAAAAAATTTGAGTCTGTCCGTCCGGCCGTCAGCACGATAACTCTCGAACGGATCAACCTAGAGACTTGAAATTTTCAGTGTAGGTTCAGATCCCAAATGCCTCGGTCAAGTTCGTTAATGGGCAGAATTCCACCAGGGGTTCCGTAAATATGGCCGTTCAAAGTTTTGTTTCTCCTGATTACTTCGAAACTACAGATTCGATCGAGTTGAAACTTTGCACTCAAATGAAGAATGAGGTGTTCAAGCTACATGTGAAATTTTGTCCAGATCGCATGACCATAACCATAGAAACAATAGAAAATTGTAACTTTTGAACGGAACCCCCTAGGGACTTGAAATTTTCAGGATAGGTGTGGATCTGGAATGTCGTGATTACGTTCATCTATGAGCAAAATTATACAAGGTGTTCCGTAAATATGGTAGTTTGAAATTTAGTTTTCTTGATAATTTCAAAACTACAGATTCGATCGTGACGAAATTTTGTATACTTATGGAGAATGATATATTCAAGCTACATTTCTCCAGATCACATGACTCGAACCATAGAAAATCATAACTTTCGAACGGAAAGGCCTAGGGACTTGACATTTTCAGGATAGGTGTGGATCTCGATTGTCGTGATCAGTTTCATCTATGAGCAAAATTATACTAGGGGTTCCGTAAATACGGTCGTTTGAAATTTTGGTTTCTCGATAATTTCGAAACTACGGATTCGATCGAGATGAAATTTTGTATTTTAATCGGGAATGATATATTAAAACAATATTTTGTCCAGATCTCATGACCAGAACGATAGAAACCATAGAAAATTGTAACTTCCGAACGGAAAGGCCTAGGAACTTGAAATTCTCAGGGTGGGTTTGGATCGCGAATATCGCGGTCATGTTCATCAATGAGCAAAATTAGACTAGGGGTTCAGTGAATTTGGTCGTTCAAAATATTTTTCTGCTGATAGTTCCGAGAATACTGAGCGGATTGGGATGAAATTCTGCACCTTGCTGAGTAATAATGTATTCAAACTACGTGCAAAATTTTGTCCAGATCGCACCACCAAGACCATAGATACCGTAGAAAATTCTAGCGAATTATCGAAAAAAAAAATGATCAGCTGAAGCACTGACATGAATTCTGGAGTTTGGCCCAAGTTTCAGAATTTTTTTGACAGCTGTCGAAAATTCCTTCAATTGATTTCTGAAACTGGAAAATGCGAATCTACCTACAAGGTGCATGTACGAGCGCTCAAAAGCTCCTGCCTTCACGGCAGTGCTTTTCGTAATTTTTTTTTTTTGTATAAAATTCAGAAAAGCTTTATATGCAATATTAATTTGTGAGCCATATAATATTAGTTCGAAGGATATTGTGAAAAATAGTGTTATTGTATATTTGATGTTAACACGTTTCATTTTTACACTTTTCTGTCATTCTTTGGAATGAATAATAGTATATTATTTAACGAGCGATAATGTAGGTCATACCTCACGCAGATGAAGTTTGCAGCACGAGCCGAAGGCGAGTGCTGTAATTCATCAAGTGAGTTGTGACCATTACTGCATACTATACTTTATCTACGACTATAACAATAAATACTAAGACACAAGTACATGGAAAGAACTTTATTTACAAATCTTAATAGTTACCTATAACAATGCATTATTTATGTTGATTGTGCTTCTTAGCATGGAGTAGAAAATCTATAGGGGCGATGCTTTATGTTCAGTGCCAAGTTCACTGAAATATGCCAAAAGAAGATTCTCTGTAAACGATGAATTAATATTCTTACTGCTACACCAATCTTGAAAATTGTTGTATACACTTTTATATTTGTTTCGGGGTTTTTCGGCAATAAATTCTGTATGGTAACATTGGCTGATTGTCTTATTCCTGAAGGTGAACATAATAATTCATCTTTACTATCTGAATTAATCTTCTTAAACAAAACATTCACAATAATAATTAGGTATCAACTTAATTTGAGAAAACGTCAAAATTATTCACGTGACCTTCACTCAAAACTAATAGTGGACAGTTTCCTTTCGGCCAATCGGCTTGTTCAGAAGCACAGAGAAGGGGAGTTATAGTAGTGAGTTATTATAACTCACGGTGTTTTATTACAAATACTAATAATTGCTAACCCAAAGTAGGTGAATAATGAATGTATAATCCAATAGTCGTAGATGAATACTATTACTATCATTAGTGTACCTATGTAGAGACTTTTTCTATGACTAAATACCCAGTGTGTTGACTATAATGGCTAAGAATCGATGAATCAAATTTGAAGAGAATTCATTACTCAAGAACTATTCAACATACAATTATAAATAATGGAATATCGATTCATGTCATACTCTCGAAGTTTCTGAATGGAAATTTTTTATCCGGTCGGTTTCTCCTTACTGTCCGTCTTAGCATACACCAAAAAATCATAAAATTTGCGCTTATAACATACATTTCGGGTATTTACACCCTCAAATTTTCATCCGAAATCATTCCACAAATACCTGCTCGCAGTCCTGGCCGTTGATTTGATGAGAGGCGGCGTACATAAAAGTTGGCCGAGTAATTAGCTGATGGACGAGCCGCGTAAGCGGCACACTCTAAATTTTGACGAACAACGTACGGGAAGTAATCACTCTTTCGGAGTTTATCGAAAAAAAAAACAAGAGCCCTTCGTCGGGCGCTGCGACCGCAAACGGGGTAGGTCCATTGAAGGGTTCGATTCGTTGTGCGTCGATCGTAAAAAAAGATCCGTTATCCGGAACGGGTAGATACGCGATCTTTCGATCAGGTTAATCACTCAACTAGTCGCTTTCGGATTTTGCGAATAGTAGTTTACTTTTACGAGGGGACATCATGGTGAGTTCTGTTTGTATTATAAGCGGCGCATTCTGACCTCGAATTCTAGGCCTCTTGATTATAAATCAGTTCCAATCGAGACGTGATTCGAACTAGTCAATTTTTGTTTCCATAGAAACAAGGATGGAATGCGCATAATAGTATATTATAACGAGCGGTAATGTAGGTCATAACTCACGCCGATGAAGTTTGCAGCGCGAGCCGGAGGCGAGTGCTTTGATTCATCAAGTGAGTTATGACCATTACCACAAGTTGAATATTATTCTTTATCTAATACTTTAACAATAACTACTAAGATAAAACTATAGGAAAACTTTATTCACAAATCTTAATAGGTACCTATAACAATGCATTATTTATGTTGAGGGTGCTTCTTATTATGGATTAGAAAGTCGACAGGGAATATGCTTTATATTTAGTGCTATGTTCACTAAAATATGCCAAAAGAACATTCTCTGTAAACGATGACACCAATGTTGAAAATTGTTGTATATACCTTTATATTTGTTTTGGGATTTTTCGGGCAATAAATTCTATATGATAACATTGGCTGATTGTCTTATTTCTGAAGGTGTAAATAATAATTTATCTTCACTGTCCGAATTCATCTTCTTCAGCAAAACATTCACAATAATAATTAGGTATCAACTTAATTCGAGAAAACGTCCAAATTATTCAAGTCACTTCCCCTCAATACCAATAATGAACATTTCCCTTTCGGACAATCGGCTTGTTCAAAAGCACAGAGCCAGGAAGTTATAGTAGTGAGTTATTATAACTCACGTTGTTTGTTTACATATACTATTAATTGCTCAAAAGTAGTTGAATAATGATTATATAATTCAATAGGAGTAGATAAAATAACGAAATGCAGTTGACGTAGACGATTATTCCTGTATCCAATGAGAGATTTCAAGTCTCGACTATGAACCAGTTCAAATCGATATGTGGTAGAAAGAAGTCCATATAGGTTCGTTTCGCTGATGAATTATGGTACAAATTCGTGGAAATTGGATCAGTGTGAAACAGGATCCTTTGCGTTGTGACACTAGGGTTTGGTTGTGAAAAAATCAGGAAAAATTTCAAGTATACATTTTTGGAAAGATATCAAATAGTTCTTGGGACGATATAAAGTCGATGATACATTGGACACACATTGAACATTTTTTTTCCATATTTAACATCCAATTTACTTACTCATATTTGGAATGAAATTATGCATGCTGAGAAGAAAACTCTGAAGCAATAGTTCTTCTCTCTTCTCTCAAATATATCCAAAATGTAAACTCAATTGATTCATTTGTAATTTTTCATTCAAAATTATTTCCGAACAATTTCGTCTATATCGTTTCCGATAATAATTAAACAAGGTGTTTTCAAAGATAAAGGTTTTTTTTAAGCAGCAGTAGAACTCATCAAAAAAAGTCATTACACCAAAAATCGTTTATATAAAGGGGCAAGACATTGTGCACATCCAAATAATAGTAACCATTATTTCGAATACTTTCTGTTAACAATTTGAATCATTTTTATCGGTTATCGAAGATCGCGATTTCCATTATGAGGTAGTGCACATGGCACAGTGAGATAAAACGATCCAGAGTCGTTTCAAGATATTGATGCCCAAGATTGTTTGGCCTGTCCTCAAATTGGATATTTTATATGATCAACTTCCGGCGGAATGATCTCTTCTGACAAGTTCTACCACCTGTCAAAAAAAAGCCTTACCTCAAACAAAACCCAGTAAACACTTTTGTTGATTCGTTCAGTCGGAATATATGCAACTATTAAAAAAACTAATTTTCGCTCTTTCTCAGAATGTCTAAACTTAGTATAATTTTATCTCCCCCTATTTAATTATATATTATTCATTATTCAACTACTTTTGAGCAATTGATAGTTTTTGTAAACGAACAACGTGAGCTATAATAACTCACTGCTATAACTCCCTGGCTCTGTGCTTCTGTTTTCTCAAATTAAGTTGATACCTAATTATTATTGTGAATGTTTTGCTGAAAAAGATGAATTCAGATAGTGAAGATGATTTACTATGTACACCTTCAGAAATGAGACAATCAGCCAATGTTACCAGACAGAACTTATTTCCCGGAAAATCCTAAAACAAGTATAAAGGTGTATACAACAATTTTCAAGATTGGTGTAGCAGTTAGAATATCGAGTTATCGTTTACAGAGAATGTTCTTTCAGCATATAATAAATATGGACTTTCTACTCCATGCTAAGAAGCACAATCGACATAAATAATGCATTGTTATAGGTAACTATTAAAATTTGTAAAAGTTCTTTCCCTGTACTTGTATCTTAGTATTTATTGTTATAGTCGTAGATAAGGTATAGTATTCAATTTGCGGTAATGGTCATAACTCACTTGATGAATTACAGCACTCGCCTTCGGCTCGCGCTGCAAACTTCATCTGCGTGAGTTATGACCAAAATTACCGCTCGTTAAATAATATACTATTTGCGCAAATTTCCAGCCCCAAACTTTTAAGTCTTTCGAATTTTATTGCGCTAAAATTATAAAGAATCCGTACAGTGCGAAACCAACAGTTACCCCCCCCCCCCCCCAATCGCAAACCCACCCAGATCTTCCTGTTGCAACGAGGATCGCGATTCTTTGATGTGAACTCCTCCGAGAGGGATTTCCAGGACAGAGATAACGAACCGGTGCCTCATTTGTGTAAACTCGTGCGTGAAATATTTCCCGCCCCCCTTTGTCTCCGAGGCCGATTTCCCGACGACTGACTGCCTAACTTTTACTTTTCGAACTCTGACAATCGGATAATGACGGCAATTACTATACAACTTGCTGGCGGGAACAGTAACGACTTTATCAAGAACTAAATTAATGTAATGATTTGGAGCTTCTGGCTCGCCCGCTGTAAAAACGGAGCGGGAACGATTGTTCCCGGATAGTACGCCGATTCCTCTTTCGATTCTTCTTTTACGGGATTCGAACAGGACCGGATCGACAGAAATATATCCAGATTTAGTTGATCATTCGTTTACATGGGAGATAATCGCCTTTCATTTAGGTACTGTTGTGGTCTTCGAATATCATCGCTTTGATAGCCAAATCTGGTTGAAAAAGACCTCTCGGTCAAATAGCAATAACTCTTGTATGTTAAATGTGAAAAATTGAAAGAGGTTATTCTCCTTCCAGGATCCTATACGAAAACAATGGAAAATCTTCGTGAAAGAGGTGTTTTAAAAGGTTTTGTACTTTTTCTGATTCATTTTTGGAATAGGTGGTCAATTTGAAATCGATTTAACATATCGTCGGCCTAATTCGTTAACCTGCTCCATTTCTGATGAATTTTACTTTTTGAGTTGGTCATGAAGTTAAGACGATTATCTACCTTATGGCATAAGAAATAAGGTGGATATCAATATATACTAGAATCATTATAGGAACCAAAGGAATTTTCATTATCTTTTTATGTAAAATAGAAAAGATATCTTTTAGTTTTCTCTCTCAACTGTAAACTATGCGAAATGGACTTAGCAGGTTAACAAATTAGGCCGACGATATTGTAAATGAGTTTCATTTGTATTCTTTTTTTCTGCTCTCGCCTTTTTGAGCGCTCGTACTACTTACACGAGGGCTATATCATTTCGTCACGATGTCTGTATTTTTCGAATTTTGAGCCGAAAATGGTCTCAAACGACTATGTTCGACTCCCTTATGACGAATCCGTCGAAAAATTCGAGCCTGTCCGTCCGTCCGGCCGTCCGTCCGTATACACGATAACTCTCGAACGGAATGTCCTAGAAACTTGAGATTCTCAGGGTATGTTCGAATCTCGAATGCCGAAGTTCAGTTCGTTTTTGGGCGAAACCCGCCTAAGGGTTCCGTAAATATGGCCGCTCGAAATTTTGTTTTCCTGATTACTTTGAAACTACAGATTCGATCGAGATGAAATTTTGCAACCTTATAGAAAATAAGGTGTTCAAGCTACATGCAGAATTTTGTTCAGCTCACATCACCAGAATCATAGAAACCATAGAAAATTGTAACTTTTGAACGGAAACGCCTAGGGACTTGAAATTTTCAGGATAGGTGTGGATCTCGATTGTCATGATCACTTTCATCTATGAGCAAAATTATACTAGGGGTTTCGTAAATATGGTCGTTTGAAATTTAGTTTTCTTGATAATTTCAAAACTACAGATTCGATCGTGTTGAAATTTTGTATACTTATGGATAATGATATATTCAAGCTACATATCTCTAGATCGCATGACCAGAACCATAGAAACCATAGAAAATCATAACTTTCGAAAGGAAAGGCCTAAGGACTTGAAATTTTCAGGATAGATGTAGATCTGAAATGTGGCGTTCACGTTTATCAATGAAAAAATTATACTAGGGGTTCCGTAAATAAGGTCGTTTGAAATTTTGTTTTCTCGATCATTTCGAAACTATAGATTCGATCGAGATGAAATTTTGTATTTTAAACGAGAATTACATATTAAAGCAACATTTTGTCCATATCGCATGACCAGAACCATATAAACCATAGAAAATTATAACTTCCGAAAAAAAAAGACCTAGGAACTTGAAATTTTCAGGGTGGGTTTGGATCGCGAATTTCACGGTCACGTTCATCAATGAGCAAAATTAGACTAGGGGTTCCGTAAATATGGCCGTTCAAAATACTCTGTTCCTGATAATTTCGAAACTACCGATTTGATTGGAATGAGGAACCTAGCTGAGGAATAATGTATTCAAACTACGTGCGAAGATCGCATCACCAAGACCATAGATACCGTAGAAAATTTTAGCGAATTATCGAAAAAAAAATTGGTCACCTAAAGCACTGACTTGAAGTCTGGATTATCACCTTAGTTTGAAAATTTGTTTGACAGCTGTCGAAAATTTGCTCAACTGGTTTCCAAAACTGGAAAATGCGAATCTACCTACAAGGTGCATGTACGAGCGCTCAAAAGCTCCTGCCTTAACGGCGGTGCTTTTCGTAATCTTTCTTTCTTATATTTGTTTTTCCGTTAACTTCAGAGAAGTATCTCATTGTTGGATATTTGGCATTTTTTTCTGCTCCTACTCGAAAGTAATTTAGAAATTCAGAGCATGATACTATACTGGCAGTAAGACACCCACAAAATTTGAAATGTATAATGATGTACCTTCGAATTTGAATTAATAGTATTTTATTTAATGAGCAGTGATGTAGGTCACTATTCATGCAGATTTCATCAAGTGAGCTTTGACCATTATCACAAATTGAATACTATACTTTATCTACGACTATAACAATAAAAACTGAGATACAAGTAAAGAGAAAGAACTTCAATTACAAATTTTAATAGTTACCTATAACAATGCATTATTTATATTGATTGTGCTTCTTCGAATGGAGTAGAAAGTCCATAGGGACGATGCTTTATATTTAGTGCTAAGTTCACTAAAATATGCCAAAACAACATTCTCTGTAAATGATCATTTATTATTCTTACTGCTACACCAATCTTGAAAATTGTTGTATACACCTTTATATTTGTTTTGGTTTTTTTCGGGCGAAAAAATCTGTATGGTTACATTGGCTGATTTCTGAAAGTGTACATAAAAATTCATCTTCACTATCTGAATTCATCTTCTTCACAATAATAATTAGGTATCAATTAAATTTGAGAACACGTCAAAATTATTCAAGTGACATTGCTCCCTTCAATACCAATAATAGACTGTTTCCTTTCGACCAATCGGCTTATTCAGAAGCACAGAGCCAGAGAGTTATAATAGTGAGTTATTATAACTCACGTTGTTTGTTCAGAGATACTATCAATTGCTCAAAAGTAGTTGAATAATGAATATATACGTAACTCAATAGGAGTAGATAAATTAAATTATAATTGAGAATAAATGTTATATTCAAGAAATATTTATAAAATAGCTTCAAACTTGAGCTCTATTATCCTATCAAATAGATGTTTTATCCGCGGCGTCCTAGGGGTCGAAAGCGGTCGAATTATCAACCCAAAGGACCAAAGGACTCCTTAAATGTAAATCCAGCCCGATCGGACCACCGATTCACGCAAAAAACGATTTGAAGAAGAAAATATTTTGACACCTCGAGAAAATCCGGAATAAATTACATCGAAAAATGATTCCAGCGAAAATCAAAGAAATCACAGAACAAAGAATAATTTACGAGAGAATATATTTCTGAAAAAAATGAACAAGAACGAAAACGTTATGTTAACAATGAAAATAATATTACACAAATATGACTTTGACTATAAGAAAAGAAACAAAAATATCGCAATCACAGAAAAAACAACGAAAATAGACAAATCAAAAAAGAGGAACTCCTCAAAAAAAATTGTGCTATAGAAACCACAAAGGTCAACGAGAACAAATAATTCATGTTTTTTTTTTATATTTATATTAAGGCCTTTGAGAGGCTTACCTTAACAATTATCAATCTTGATCCCAGGAATCAAATGCTAAGATGTGTGCAAGTGGAGGACGTTTTCGTTTTCTTTTTGTATGGTGATCTTCTTTGAAAAGGAGGGTGAACATCTCTAAGTATAAAATTTCGTATTCAAACTCCATTTATTTTTCCGGAGGACCCGCGTCCCCGAATCAATTTGGAGAAATCGCCCTGCGACTCATTTCTGCCCCAATAGACGACCGCAATCGTCGCCCTCTCAGCCCTCATTTGAATATCCAATAAAGAAAGCATTCGAATGCAAAGGTGGCCGGACAGGAAATCGAGTGACCATTGTTGTCTTCCGAAGTGCGGAAGTCCCCGAGCCGAATCTGACTCGTCGGAAATTACCACCTATTCGAACTTGGGGTGGCTTTCCCCGCGGCAAATGTACCATGAAAATACGTGCTTTTTCCGTTTTCGAAGAGGAGATTTCGCCCTTTTTTTGCTATCTGATGGTGGGGCGAGGAAATGCGTTACCTTCCCTCATCCATATTGGGATCAGATCGAATGTGGATTGGTTTGTTTTCGGTTATGAAAACAGGTTGGAACACGCTTCAAATTTCGCACAGAGGTTAATCATTTGCTCGCTTCGACCCAACTCATTCCCAAATTCTTCTTCTTTTATTTTTTTTTCAGGATAATGTTCTCTGAAACACACTTCTCAGTTTCTCCAACTCCACCATTTCAGCCTCCTAAGACATGATCTCTCTCGTTGGTCTAATCAAACCGTAGTTCAACTGACTGAGTTCTGAAGCAATGGGATGGTGAAGCGATGTGATGATGTGAAATCAATTTTGGTTTCTGAAATGTTGTTTAGTCAAAAATTAACTAATCTATGATCATTTTGATATGACATGATGTGAACCAATAGCAGGACTTTCGAACCAATCTAAAGCGAACCAGATTAGAAAAACTCAAGTTTCTTTCCACGTGGATATACATTTTTCCTCTTATGATGGTGTGAGTTACGTCGTGAACATAAACCACCACCTGTATAGTTGCGCCCACGCTGCTAGGTCTTGTTATCTCTCTGATTATGAGTCGTAACAATCAATCAGCAAGTCGTGGTTGAGAGAGAGAAAATAATCGTGGTAGAAAACCGAGAATTCTGTAAAATATCGACGCCATCGAGTCTTCTGTGAAATATCGCCGCATATTCGTGCAAAACCGATTCGTCTGATCTTCGCCGCCGCGTTTTTATCTCACCATTGTGGCTTCTGTCAAAGTGACACTGAGCAACTTTAGGTTAAGTGCCCTTAGCTTCTCAAAAACCAGGTGAAAGCCCCAGAACTGTGCAGAAAGAAGGTTTATCCTCTGCTTCCTATCCTTCAACCCTTTTTCAGTATCAGCCCGTTATTCGCCAATACTCCGTCAGCACTTCCTTGGGGTAAGTACTTTGCTCAAAGTGTTCAATTTCACAGTAAGTTCATTTGGGGGTGGTCGCAAACCATTTGCGACCGTTCAGTATTATAAAGGTTTTCGGTCTCCTTCTTATGTAACGATTCATAAATGGTTTATTTTACTGATTTCACATCATAATAATAAAAAATTACGAAAAGCACTGCCGTGAAGGCAGGAGCTTTTGATCGCTCGTACATGCACCTTGTAGGTAGATTCGCATTTTCCAGTTTAAGAAATCAATCGAAGGAATTTTCGACAGCTGTCATAAAAATTCTGAAACTTAGGCGAAACTCCAGACTTCATGTCAGTGCTTTAGGTGACCAATTTTTTTTCGATAATTTGCTAGAATTTTCTACGGTATCTATGGTCTTGGTGATGCGATCTGGCACGTAGTTTGAATACATTATTCCTCAGCTAGGTGCAAAATTTCATTACAATCCAATCAGTAGTTTCGAAATTATCAGGAAGAAAATATTTTGAACAGCCATATTTACGGAACCCCTAGTCTAATTTTGCTCATCGATAAACCTGGCTGCGATATTCGTGATCCAAACCCACCCTGAAAATTTTAAGTTCCTAGGCCTTTCCGTTCAAAAGTTACAATTTTCTATGGTTTCTATGGTTCTGGTCATGTGATCTGGACAAAAGATTGCTTAAATATATCATTCTCGTTTAAAATACAAAATTTCATCTCGATCTAATCCGTAGTTTCGAAATTATCGAGAAAACAAAATTTCAAACGACCGTATTTACGGAACCCCTAGTATAATTTTGCTCACTGATAAACGTGAACGTGAACATTTCAGATCCACACCTATCCTGAAAATTTCAAGTCCCTAGGCCTTTCTGTTCGAAAGTTATGATTTTCTATGGTTTCTATGGTTCTGGTCATGTGATCTGGAGAAATGTAGCTTGAATATATCATTGTGCATTAGTATACAAAATTTCGTCACGATCGAATCTGTAGTTTTGAAATTATCAAGAAAACTAAATTTCAAACGACCATATTTACGGAACCCCTAGTATAATTCTGCTCATAGATGCACGTGATCACGACATTCGAGATCCACACCTCTCCTGAAAATTTCAAGTCCCTAGGCGTTTCCGTTCGAAAGTTACAATTTTCTATAGTTTCTATGGTCATGCGATCTGGACAAAATTTCACATGTAGCTTGAACACCTCATTCTCCATTTGAGTGCAAAATTTCATCTCGATCAAATCTGTAGTTTTCAAGTAATCAGGGTAACAAAACTTTGAACGGCCATATTTACGGAACCCCTGGTGGAATTTGGCCCATTAACGAACTCAACCGAGGCATTCGGGAACTGAACTCACACTGAAAATTTCAAGTCTCTAGGTGGTTCCGTTCGAGAGTTATCGTGCTTATGGACGGACGGACAGCCGGACGGACAGACTCGAATTTTTCGACGAATTCGTCATCAGTGAGTCGAACATAGTCGATTGAGACCATTTTCAGCTCAAAATTCGAAAAATACAGACATCGTGACTAAATGATATAGCCCTCGTGTAAGTAGTACGAGCGCTCAAAAATGAAATTGTTTTTTGGGTGGGAAAAGAAGTCATATCACTAAATGTTGCCCCCTGACTTCTTGTGAAGGTTTCCATCAGGATTTTTTCCTGCTGTAATTCGCTAGGAGGAAATTTCAAAAGGAAATTCGATTTCCCTTCGTTCTGCAGTCTCATGTGTTACACGGGTCCTGTTCCATTATCGAATGATTTCAATATTACCGGAGATTTCTCTCGACAAGAAATTTTCCACGACGCTCACTCTCCCGGGTACTGACACACATCTGCTAATCCCTAAACAGCGTAGCAATTTAAACGGCGATTTTTCCATCCGAAATAGGTGCCCGCTTTTCCTGCTGCAAACTGGAATGATAAATTGGATACACGACGGGAAAGTTACAGCTGGAAATTGAAAATGAGGAAAAAGCACCGAGAGAATATTCGGATTCGCCTGAGCGTGTACTCGGCGTTCGTGTGAATGCTAACTCAATAATGAAACTGGCACTCAAAGGAGTGTTCGGAAATTTAATTTTTCATTAGTTTTTCACGACGGAGTGGATCCCGAGGAAATCGACGCGGTACGGAGGTCTTCTCCCATATATCATCTTCGGTGATTCTGTTCGTCATCGCTTCACAATAGAATTTCTATGAAACGGATTTTTTTCTGGAGCCTGCGTTCTCATTTATCGCTTTTGGTTTGTTATTTCCAGAAAGGGAACGTTCGAGGAAAAATTTAGAAAAGCACTGCCGTGAAGGCAGGAGCTTTTGAGCGCTCGTACATGCACCTTGAAGGTGGATTCGCATTTTCCAGTTTTAGAAATTAATTGAAGGAATTTTCGACAGCTGTCGAAAAAAATCTGAAACTTAGGCGAAATTCCAGACTTCATGTCAGTGCTTCAGCGGATCAATTTTTTTCGATTTCGTTCGAAAGTTATGATTTTCTATGGTATCTATGGTTCTGGTCATGCGATCTAGAGAAATGTAGCTTGAATATAACATTCTCCATTAGTATACAGAATTTCGTCTCGATCGAATCTGTAGTTTGAAAATTATCAAGAAAACTAAATTTCAAACGACCATATTTACGGAACCCCTGGTATAATTTTGCCCATAAATGAAAGTGATCACGACATTCGAGATCCACACCTATCCTGAAAATTTCAAGTCCCTAGGCGTTTCCGTTCAAAAGTTACAATTTTCTATGGTTTCTATGGTTCTGGTGATGCTAACTGAACAAAATTCTGCATGTAGCTTGAACACCTCATTTTCCATTATAGTGCAAAATTTCATCTCGATCGAATCTGTAGTTTCAAAGTAATCAGGAAAACAAAATTTCGAGCGGCCATATTTACGGAACCCCTCAGCGAATTTTGCCCAATAACGAATTTAACCGCGGCATTCGAGATTCGAAACTACCCTGAAAATTTCAAGTTTCTAGGACATTCCGTTCGAGAGTTATCGTGCTGACGGCCGGACGGACGGACGGCCGGACGGACCGACTCGAATTTTCCGACGGATTCGTCATCAGTGAGTCGAACATAGTCGATTGAGACCATTTTCGGCTCAAAATTCGAAAAATACAGACATCGTGACGAAATGATATAGCCCTCGTGTAAGTAGTACGAGCGCTCAAAAAAATGTATGCTTTTGACAAAAGGAAATCATCGCATCTATTATCAGACCTTTGATGAAGGGTTCTAAAGATACCAATGAGAAATCGAATTCAGGAATGAAAATTGAAAAATTATACTAGATAAACTATTAAGCAAGCCAACAAAATGATTAATCTATCCCAGATACCAACGAATCCATCATTTGCAGTCGTAGACCGGTTTCGATCCATATCAGATCTCATCATTACGATTAGCAAGATGATGAATATATAAATATATTGTTATGGTTAATTAAATTTTGAAATTTATGAAAATCACTAACAATATTCAAATAATTTAGTTTCAATTATATATTTTTAATTTTTCCGAGACTCTATTTCAAGGAGGGGTTCTAAAGGTGAACAAACAAAAAAAATTTTTTCACAAAATTATATAATTAGCAATCTTATCCAAAAAAAAAACCAACCCCAACATTCAAAAGAAACTATAACTAAAATATCTAAACTCTAAAATAATGCTCGATTGGTGAGTGCACTCACTATCTGTTCTAACATCTCCAATTTCAATTTTCCTCCTTCCAAGCAGCACGCCGTTTCAATATCTCATTCTCTCCTTCACTCGCCGAAACAACTCCAACAACTCAATCTACGAATCTACTCTTGACAAAGTTACAAATACCATTCATTATACCTTTCTTCTTGCAAAACCAATATTTTCTGCCAACTTTTTGGAAATTATCGATCTTTCACCTTGACGTTTCTCTCTCCACTGTTTACTGGCCTGCTTTCCCATCCATATTATTTAATATCGCATTTCCATGGTTACATTTATGATACATTTTCATTTTTCATAAACATAACTTGACTATTTTCAATTAATCATTTGAACAAATTCATATTTTTCTTATTTTTAAATAATCTGAACCCTCTTTGATAATATAATATTACAAGAATTCATAAATTGATCAAATTTACTGAATTGACTGAAGATATTCTTGACGTTTTTGGTGATATTATTTGAATTTATTTTTGAGCGCTCGTACTACTTACACGAGGGCTATATCATTTCGTCACGATGTCTGTATTTTTCGAATTTTGAGCCGAAAATGGTCTCAATCGACTATGTTCGACTCAGTGATGACGAATCCGTCGGAAAATTCGAGTCTGTTCGTCCGTCCGTCCGGCCGTAAGCACGATAACTCTCGAACGGAACAACCTAGAGATTTGAAATTTTCAGTGTGGGTTCAGTTCCCGAATGCCTCGATTGAGTTCGTTAATGGGCCAAATTCCACCAGGGGTTCCGTAAATATGGCCGTTCAAAGTTTTGTTTCCCTGATTACTTGAAAACTACAAATTTGATCGAGATGAAATTTTGCACTCAAATGGAAAATGAGGTGTTCAAGCTACATGTGAAATTTTGTCCAGATCGCATGACCAGAACCATAGAAACCATAGAAAATTTTAACTTTTGAACGGAAACGCCTAGGGACTTGAAATTTTCAGGATAGGTGTGGATCTCGAATGTCGTGATCACGTTTATCTATGAGCAACATTATACTAGGGGTTCCGTGAATACGGTCGTTTGAAATTTTGTTTTCTCGATGAATTCGAAACAACGGATTCGATCGAGATGAAATTTTGTGTTTTAATCGAGAATGATATATTGAAGCAATATTTTGTCCAGATCGCATGACCAGAACCATAGAAACCATAGAAAATTGTAACTTTTGAACGGAAAGTCCTAGGAACTTGAAATTTTCAGGGTGGGTTTGGATCGCGAATATCGCGGTCACGTTCATCAATGAGCAAAGTAAGACTAGGGGTTCCGTAAATATGGCCGTTCAAAATATTTTTTTCCTGATAGTTTCGAAACTACTGATCGGATTGGAATGAAATTATGCACCTAGCTGAGGAATAATGTATTCAAACTACGTGCAAAAGTTTCAGAATTTTTTTGACAGCTGTCAAAAATTCCTTCAATTGATTTCTAAAACTGGAAAATGCGAATCTACCTAAAATGTGCACGTACGAGCGCTCAAAAGCTCCTGCCTTCACGGCAGTGCTTTTCGTAATTTTTCATTTTAAATTTTTGAAACTTTTGAGAAATATAACTATTTTCAATTTCAATAACAATATATATGCTCGTAATGTTTACGGCGCGTCATACATGTTTATTTTGTGTCGGGTAGCCGATTAGACGTTAGAAGTTTATGATCTGAAGATATTTTGAGACATTTTCTCTTGAAACGGATAGGTAATATTCTTCTAGTCAATTATTAACACGAATAAGGTTGAAGCGTGAACCTGTATATTCCATGTGTGACCATATATGCTCGTAATGTTTACGGCGCGTCATACATGTGTATTTTGTTTCGGGGAGCTGATAAGATAAGTTTATGATATACAGATATTTGAGACAGTTGCTTTTAGAACGGACAGGTGGCGTGATTTGGGAAATTTGCTCAGGTCCACGTTGCCTTATGTTCTAAGGTTTCTGTTTCTCACATCGAATTTATCATTTTGCTAATTGTACTGATGAGATCTGATATGGATCGATACGACTGCAAATGATGGATTCGTTGGTATCTGGGATACATGAATTGTTTTGTTGGCTTGCTTATTAGTTTATCCAGTATAATTTTTCAATCTTCATTCCTGAATTCGATAATTTCAGATAAACAGCCGTATATTATTCTTCTAACCAATGAGAAGTATACAAATTGATGGCAGATATTCGAAGTAGCCCTGAGACTCTTTCGAGAGCATCCCCAAGGTTCAATCCGTGGTCCAACCCGCTCTATAAATAACACCAAATTACCGGGACCTGTTCCAAGCCGTTTTCCCCGAACATCGTTCCCATCCTGCGAGTAACAGTCTTCAGAATTTCCTTCATTTCGAACGAATTTGTCGTCCTTTGTATAGGAAAATTGCCAACAACGCAATTTTCCGACGTACATCGCTTATTTCCTGCGACGGACGGACCGGGAGGGCTTTCCCCGTTCCACCCCGTGATCGGACTCGTCAACCTACCGGGAAAATTTCATTTTGCAAACTTGTTCGAAGATAGAATTGGACGAAATTGGAGTGGAACGAGACGGAGACTGCGACGCAAGGACGGAGACGTGGATTACACGACGTAACCTGTCTTTGATGGAGTTGGAGCTTGTTTATTCTTCATTTGGCGCGATGCCGCAGCCTTCATATGTCACGGCGGAAGACGTTCTCTCTGCACGTAAAAGCATAAAGGGAAAGGCCGAGAGGAAATAATAAGACGTGTTCTTCTCGGGGTGAATTAATCGAGTAGGGAGTTTTCTGATCGTCTTATACAGTTGATGTTTAGTTCAAGTTGAAAATACATACTGATCTTCGAATTACTTGTTCAGCTGTATATAAATATTTAATTTAATTTTGAATAATTTTTTACACTTTTTTTTATTCAACTTTATTTATTTATTTAACATTCAAACAGGAACCCCAACAAAAATACATCCAATTACAGGGGTCCACAACAAATTATAAAGATAAGATCTAGTTAACACAGTCAACAACACAGAAGGAAAAAAAAACAATTGGCAAATAAGTACCTACCTCAATTATAAATTAACCAAAAAATTTTATCCATAATTATTACAAATATAAGAAGTAACCCTGCTCTTGAAAACAGCAGATGACAAATGGAAAATATCGATATTATTGATATGATGGTTATAAAATCCAACTATTCTAAGAAATACAGAATTATAATAAAGTGAAGTTTGTGCTCGGGGAACAAAGAAAAGCTTTCTACGACGATTACCCAAAAACCGGACATTAATAGTTTAATTAATCAACTAGTTTATTAATGACAGCGATTAATGGTCGAAATATTTTAACGCGTGTGCGGAGCGAGCGCGTTAATGTTTGAGACCATTTATCGCTGAATTAATGAACGAGTTGATTAAAAGATTTTTCTGTCGACCACATCAGGAATTGAATATAAATTCTGGATCGAAACCAATTTTTATTTTGTATGATATACAAATTTGACGTAGGTAATACAAATTTCTATGTTCATTTCGATATATTAATATTTACGCTTCCTATAGAACAATTCGAAAAATTCATAGAGGGAATATTGGACATGTTGTGACATTCTGAATAGTTTACATTTATTTCATTTCCTATAATGTCCGATAAGGAACGTGTGGATGAAGTGGAGGTTGAAGCATTATTTACTTTGGAACTATTATTCTGCAGTTTCTATTTTATTCTGAATGGAGTTTTCAATATACCCTTCTGCAACAAAAATTGATTTCTAACCACCAATTTTTTTGATGGCTGAAAAATCAGCACCACTCTCAGAAAGAATAGACGCAGAAGAACGCCGAAAACAGTGACCAGTATACAAATGTGGTTGCTCTAATTAAAGAAAGTTTGCAATCATTGACGGTAATTTAGAAAATGTATTAATTCCAACTTGTTGTGTTGAGCATTTATAGTTCTTATAAAAAACGAAAAATCTTTCGTGTGGAGTGTGAGCTGGCCTCAAGGATATATATCTCTTTATTATGTTTAAAAGTGTATGCTCATCATTATCCACCACAGTGAATATTCTGTTCGAATGTGTTTTCGATGAATTCACTGTCACCAAAAATTTCGATCCCATATCTTGTACATCCTTTCTCTGCAACCTTAACAATTCATCTTTTCTCAATGCACCCGCTACTCCGAATATCAAAGCGACCTACAAATCAAACAATGATAGTTATTTCACTATAACGAGATACTGAGAATAAGTTGGAATAACGATTCAATTGAGTTTTATTTTTACCTTCGACATCAAGAAAACACTATCAGGAGCATTTGCTATGAACTCTCTCACATGTCCTTTCTCGAGAACTTTTGATTTCTATGGGATATATCCCTCTCTTTTCTGTTTAATAAACATCACCAGTTTGTGGTATCTGCTTATATCAGTATTGTCTTTCACATTTAGTGTTGATTTCAGCATCGAATATTTTGGCCATAAACTTGCTAGATGCCCCTTTTCTGCAATACCCGTAAAGTATGCCAACAGAACCGTTTCCGTAAAGTTCCGAACCTTCTTGTCCTTGCACCAAGATCTGAATTCAGCATAGGTTTTCTCATATAAATGGCGGCTCTTTTCAGGAAGCAGACTCAAAGTTGCTGCTCCAGCAGTTTTTGTCACATCTGGCGGTGTCAAAGAGATATTTTCTTCGTTATTCATTACGTAGTAGCGTAACGGATAAAATCAGATTCTGATCGAAAGCGAATAAATAAATTTGGCAGCTAGATCGTGCTCCGACATAGATGCATCTATGCTCCGACTGAATATTTTATAATCGGTTGCCATGATAATCATGCATTAATACAAGAAATTATGCATTAATAGGGGTCATTAATGGATGATTTCGAGTGCGTTAAAATGAGCTTTTATTCTATGGTCGACGGAAAAATGAATTTCTTCAATTAAGAGAAAATCAAAATAATCGTTGACTATACGGTACAAAAACATCCCATCAAAAACAACGCTTCTCTGCTCCAAACCACACTTGTCAACAATGAAAAACACGACAAATCACAAATGGCCCATAGCTCAGTTACCGAAATTACCGGTAGAGGGCGAACGTTGGTCCAGATATCATCCTCATTGCCGAGGATGCACCAAGCGCATCCCACATCCTCAGTCACCTCCCTTACACCCCCGTCCACATGTACGAACAATCTACTCGCGTCCTATTAAGACTTCCTCCTTTTATTTCGTTCAATTTTCCTCCTCGCAGGCCCCGGGATCTGCGAGTCCCAGAGGAGAAGATTGCGCAACTATGAGCCCTCGGCTCGGCGCTCTCCTCTTCCACCTTTTATTCCGTTTCATTTCGTTGATAATTATTTTCCCGAGAAGGTAAGGGTCGAATCCTTTATGCTCTTTTTGAGGCTCCCGTTTTTTCTCCTAATGCGCGAAAATCGGCTTTTCCGCCGGGACGTACGGGAACGAGGGATCGGGGATTAGAGGGGGGTTAAGACCCCCCTCCGCCCCTCGGAAGTTCTAATTGATGGGGCGGAAATGGGAGAAATTAAGTGTCTGGTTGGGGTTATTTTCAAGACGACTGTTGCACATTTCTTGGGGGGTTTTTGAGGTCGGGGGTGTCAACGTCGTTGAGTGCGGTTATTTATTTTCGGGATGTTTTAATGGTTGTTCTGAGAGGTTGAAAAAATTGTTTCTTTTAGATTCATTTATTCTGAGGTTTCAGCTTCAAATGAGGTGAAGTGGGAGTTTAATCTTTTTTGTCGAAGGATAACATATTGGCGATATTTCTCAGTGCCTGCTCACTATAACTTCACCCATAAATTTGGGGGATTTTTTTGGATTTATTTTTCTCGAAAGAAAACATTATTGCTATATCTTTTGAGTACCATATACCAATGAAAATCCGGTGAATTTAGGGAATCGACGAAATTATTCTCGCTGTTACTTCGATACCCGATCACTATGAGAGAATTTCATGTTGTTTCGCCTTGAAAGAAAACATATTCTCTTGTGCCTGCTCAAGATGAATTTACTGATAATTTTGTTATTCGTGTTTCTCGAATGGAAATATTATTGCATTATCTTCTGGTAGCCGATCACTATTGATATATGTATCAATAAAATTTCATGTAATAGGTTTTTTCCGGGCAGTTACATCTTCGAGGTATCTTCTCATATTCGCTCACTATAAATATATCCATAAAATTTCAGAAAATGATTCGATTTGAATCATTTTTGTATTCTTTCAAGTTCACTGTAAATATACCCTTGAAATCAGGGAAATCCATTCCTCTTTTTTCTCGAATGGGAACATTATTGCGATATCTTTCGAGTAACAGCTCACTTAAAATATGCCCATGTAATTTCGGCGAATTTATGGAATTGTTTCTTGAACGAAAACATTTTCGCTATCACTTGAAAGCCTGCTCACTATAAATATTGCCATAGAAATTCAAAACACTGATGTTGTTTTTCCTTGAAGCAAAATATATTTTCTAATGCCTGCTCAAGATGAATTTACTGATAATTTTGAAGAAATTTTGTGATTTGTGTCTCTCGAATGAAAACATCATTGCATTTTCTTCTGGTATCCGATCACTATTGATATAAGTATTTATCAATAAAATTTCAGGAAATAGGTTTTTTCCGAGCAGTAACATTTTCGAGGCATCTTCTTATATTCGCTCACTAAAAATATACTCATCAAATTTCAGAAAATGATTCGATTTGGATCATTTTTGTCTTTTTCAAGGTTCACTATAAATATACCTTTAAAATCAAGGAGGATTCCATTTTTCTTTTTTCTCGAACGAAAACATTATTGTGATATTTTTCGAGTACCAGTTCACTTAAAATATGCCCATGTAATTTCGGTGAATTTAGGGAATTTTTTTCTGATCGAAAACATTCTCGCTGTTACTTGAAAACCTGCTGACTATAAATATACCCATAAAACTACGAAAAATTCATGTTGTTTTTCCCAGAAGCAAAACATATTTTCTAATGCCTGCTCAAGATGAATTCACTGATAATTTCGAAGAAATTTTGTGATATGTGTTTCTCGAATGAAAACATTATTGCATTATTTTCTGGTACCCGATCAGTATTAATATATGTATCAATAAAATTAAAGGTAATAGGTTTTTTTCCGAGCAGTTACATTTTCGAAGTTTATTCTTATATTAGCTCACTATAAATATACCCATGAAATTTCAGAAAATTATTCGATTTGAAAAATTCTTGTGTTTTTTAGGTTCACTACAAATATACCTTTAATATCAAGGGAATCCATTCTTCTTTTTTCTCGAACGGAAACATTATTGCGATATCTTTCGAGTACCAGTTCACTTAAAATATGCCCATGTAATTTCGGTAGATTAAGGAAATTTTTTCATAAACGAAAACATTTTCGCTTCCACTTGAAAACCTGCTCACTATAAATATACCCATAAAACTTCAAAAAATTCATGTTGTTTTTCCTTGAAGCAAAATACATTTTCTAGTGCCTGCTTAAGATGAATCAACTGATAATTTTAAAGAAATTTTGTGATTTGTGTTTCTTGAATGAAAACATTATTGCATTATCTTCTGGTATACGATCACTATTAGTATATGTATCAATAAATTTTCAGGTAATAGATTTTATTCCGGGCAGTTACATTTTCGAGGTACAGTGAAAGCCGTTTATTACGACACCGGTTATAACGAAAATCCGTATATAACGACGAAATTATCGACAATTGTTTGGAATTCTAAGTAATTTAACATTCAACCATTCGTTTGTAACGACTTCGTTTATAACGACGAAGTCGCTTATAGCGACAAAAATTTTCCAAGCTTGTTGTCCATTCCTTCCTACACAGAACACAACCGGGTCTCCTAACACGCACAAGCTCTGAGCTTCTGAAGCTCTGAGCTTCTGAGGGGTCTCACAGAGACCTAGGAGAGTCGGGATATAAACAATACAATATAATAAACAATACAATAATAACGACGTACCACTAAGAATTCGTCGCTGCAGGCACGTGATCTTCCGGAAATACTCGTGCGATGCAGGGGAATTCCCGTTTTATGTTACGTTGTGAAGACATAAGCAGTTGCAGTTCTTAATTGATTGACTTTAGTTTATTCTTCGAGCGAGTGACTACACTAAAATGGCTTCAACGTCTAAATTGAAAAGAAAATCTTTTTCAATTGAAGAGAAGGGGATAAATCCTATTTCTGCGTTCTTTATGAAAATTTTCGGATATAACGACCATCGGATATAACGTCCTAATATTCACGGTCCCCCCAATGTCGTTATAACCGGATTTCACTGTATATTCTTATATTCGCTCACTATAAATATACCCATAACATTTCAGAAAATGATTCGATTTGAATCGTTTTTGGCTTTTTTGGGTTCACTATAAATATACCTTTAAAATCAAGGGAATCTATTTTTCTTTCGAACGAACGAAAACATTATTGCGATATCTTCCGAATACCAGCTCACTCAAAATATGCCCATGTAATTTCGGCGAATTTAGGGAATTTTTTCACGATCGAAAACATTTTCACTTGAAAACCTGCTCACTATGAATATACCCATAAAACTTCGAAAAATTCATGATGCTTTTCCTTGAAGCAAAGTATATTTTTTAGTGCCTGCTCAAGATGGATTAACCGATAATCTTAAAATTTTTTTGTCGCTATCGCTATCGCTATCGCTATTAATATATGTATCAATAAAATTTCAGATAACAGTTTTTTTTCCGAGCAGTTACATTTTCGAGGTATCTTTTTATATTCGCTAACTATAAATATACACCCATAAAATTCCAGAAAATGATTCGAATTGAATCATTTTTATTTTTTTTTAGGTTCACTATAATATACCTTCAAAATGAAGGGAATCCATTTTTCCCGAACGAAAACATTATTGCGATATCTTTTGAGTGACTTAAAATATGCCCATGTAATTTCGGTGAATTTAGGGAATTTTTTTCATGAACGAAAACATTTTCGCTGGTACTTAAAAACCCATAAAACTACAAAAAATTCATGTTGTTTTTCCTAGAAGCAAAACATATTTTCTAGTGCCTGCTCAAGATGAATTAGCTGATAATGAGATTTGTATTTCCTGAATGAGAACATTATTGCATCATCTTCTTGTACCTGCTCACTAAAAATTTATATATGTACCATTAAAATTTAAAAAATGATAATACGATTTTTTTTCGAATACTAAAATTTTCGAAGTATCTTCCAGTACCTGCTCACTATAAACATAACCATAAAATTTCAGAAAATTATTAGAATCGAATTATTTCCGTTGTATCCTTAAAGATATCCGTTCACTATAAATATACCTATGAAATCAAAGGAATCCAGTTTTCCTTTTCATCGAACGAAAACATATTTGCGATATTCTTACTGTTTATTCAGCCAGGAGATTTTTTGATTCATTTATCTCGAATGAGAAAATTGAAATATCTATGTCTCTTCTAGTGCCCGCTCACTATAAATATACCCAATAAAATGTCAGTAATATTTTTGCGGTATTTTTTGAGTACTAGAAACGACAGAGAGAGATATATCCATAATATTTCGGTGAATTCAAGGAATTTCTTTATGAACGAGAATATTTTCTTCAAATGACCGCTCACTATAAATATACCCATAATATTTCAGGAAATGTTGTTTTTTCTCGAACCGGAACATATTTGAGATCATTTCAGTCTTCTTATGAATATAAATAAATTCAAAGGGAATGTGTTTTTCCTTCTAATGAAAATATTGCAATATTATCTTTTGTCTGTTCACTAATGATATACCTATAAAATTTCGGGGAATTTGAAGAATTCTTTTCGCGGTATCCTGTAGTGCTCGTTCACCATATAATAATTGTATTTTTGAAATCGAAAGCCAACTTTTAAAAAAAGTTATTTATTTACAACGGACGATTGTCCAACCTATTCTAACATTCAGCTAGTAAGAAATGCACTTAATTATTGACGACTAATTCGTCTTCAGAGGTATTTATAATATTATCTTATCGGCAACTGAAAATGCGACAAACATACACCTACACAATGTGGCGTGATTGAAGAGGATGAGTAATCATAACAATGTAGAATTATATTCAATATTAAATACATGCAGATAAGCGATTCATCTCAAGTATACAGGGTTGGCATTATGTAATTATATATATACCTATAAAATTACGAACATTCCGAAAGTAATATTATTGGATTTAAAGAAATAAGCTTACTGGAATTCGCTCAAATCAGTCGAATTACAATATGCGTACCCCTTCTAATCCCTGGAACGGTAATATTCGGATTGCACGATGACAATGAGACCCTATAAATAATAATCCGATTTTCGTCGTAATTTCCATGGATTCGACGTCGGGTCGCCTCTACCCTTGGGGGCCGGACATCAAAAGCGGGACAAGCCGTCCGTTATAATTTTTAAATGGGCCGTACGGCGAGGTCCGAATTACCAGCGCCCTCTCATTTGGACCCGCGTAAAACGGCAACGTTTCGTCAACAAAATGCACCTTTACGGCCGACAACGGGATTCTATTGTCAGAGGGCCAATTTCGCGTTTTTGCCAACGCTGCGGATACGTGGCAAAAACGCAAAACGTGGCTTTACAATTTGTGTATAGACGACACAAAAACGTCCATGACATCTGGGTGGGTTTGAACAGAAAATTCGAAATCAATTCAGAAAATGCCAATATTTTTTATTACATTTACTTTACATAGGTTCTCGTATCAAAAGAGATACTTTCGAATTATATTTTCCACCATTGGAAAGCGACGAATCGCTCCAGAAAATCGCCAAATTACTGCACACATCCGCGTCTTGCACACCCTCCAAAGCACCCCGAAAAAAAATTGGTATTCGTCTCGATTTCCACGACCTCCTTCCTCTCCCCGCTCCGCGGCACGGTTCCTCCTTTTTCCGGATGGCGTCATCTCTAACCGGAGGCTTTGAAGGCGTTTATAGATTTTCCTGCATTCATTAAGGCCATCTCTCCCGGCCTGCTTTGCGGAATCAACCAAGTGAAATATTCTCGGGCTGCGAAGGAATTTAAATGCCGACTTGAGATTTCACCTGCATCCCTCCAATTATGCGAAAAGTGGAAATTCTACCGTGGAAAATCCGGGGATTATATGCCGGGCGGGCGGAAAGTCTAATCCTCGCCTTCGAGGGTTTTTCGGAGGAAATCGGGTTCAAAGGATTGATTGATCGATTTTGGTACATAATTCTCGATAATATACATTCTGAATATTTTGACGGTTTCGCCATTTTCTTTTCGATTTTCGAAGACTTGAAGGTCAATATTTGAAATCAATTCGTTCAACATTTACACTCGATTTAACCTAATTTTTGAATCAATTAATTTGCTTCAATCAGGCTGGGGCAAACTCAAATCCATCTATAGAATATTAAAAGGAAGTTCCTCGCTCTTATCTCCAGTAATTACTGACTTTTCTCGGCGTTCGAGGCGAGAAAACCAGATGGAGTTTAGGGCTGAAGAAGGTCAGTTAGATAAGACATTATCGAAGATATCCAGACGCAAAAAACTACAAGCAGAACTGGTGGGATTTGCCTCAAGAACGAGCAAAAAAGTTGCAGGATCAGACTGGAGGTGATAAAAGGACAGTAGAAAAGAAAACCGAGGCTTCTCATGAAATATCGTTTACTGAAGATTGAGGAATAGGTTTTTACACTTTTCCTGTTTTTATTTTCATATGTAATTTTTTGATCAACCACTCACTCTTTTTGCTCAGGAATATATTCATGTTGCCGGACACCCAGTATAATAATACAGATAAATGTGAAAAAGTAACACTTTCTCCTATCGATTGAATTAAATAAATAACGAATCTTTTTTTCAACAACGCCAATATTTTTGAGATATCTTCTAGCAAACAATCACTATAAATATACCAATAATATTTCAGGGAAATGAGATATTTTTTTTCCTAACGAAAGCATTTTTGAAACATCGTGTAGTGTCCCAATCACTTTGAAGATACCCATAACAAAATTTGACGGGAATTTAGTAATTTTTTTCCCTGTCGAAAACTTTCTCAAGATATCTTCTATTGCCTGTCCACTAGAGATACACCCATCAGAATAGTTCAGGGGATCCAAACATTTTTGTGATATCTTCTAGTTCCCGCTCATCATAAGAATACCCATATATTCCGGGGTATTTAAGAATGTTTTTCTCACACGGAAACATTTTCAATCTTCTAGAACTTGCTCACTATAAATATACTCATAATAATACAGGGAAATTTGGATTTTTTTCCAAACGCAAAAAATTTCTTGAATATCGTGTAGAGCAGCTCCAATCACTACAAAGATACCCTTAATGGGGAATTTTATTAATTTTTTAGATATCTGCTACTGCCGGTTCACTAGAAATATACCCATAATAATAGTTCAGGGAATCCAAACATTTTTGTGATATCTTTTAGTACTCGCTCATCATAAAAATACCCATAAAATTTCAGGGTATTTGAGATTGTACGAAAACATTTTCAAAACTTCATTTAGTGCGCGATCACTCTAAAGTTACCTATCTTTAATTTGAGGGAATTTTCGAATTTTTTTGCTATCGAGAACGTTTTTGAAATATCTTCTATTCAATAAAAAATATACCTACTCATTATGAAATTGCAGAAATTTTCTTCTCCGAACGGAAACATGTTTGAAATATCTCACTATAAATATACCCATAATAATTCAGAGAAGTTAGGATTTTTTTCCAAATGCAAAACGTTTTTTAAATATCGTGTAGAGCCACAATCCCCATAATAGAATTCGAGGGAATTTCAGTGATTTTTTAGATATCTGCTTTTGCCTGTTCACTAGAAATATACCCTTCATAATTGTTCAGGAAATCCAAACATTTTTTGATATCTTTCAGTACTCGCTCATCATAAAAATACCCATAAAATTCCAGGGTATTTAAGATTGTTTCTCTCGTACGAAAACATTTTCATAACTTCATTTAGCGCGCGATCACTTTCAATTTACCTATTCATAATTCGAGGGAATTTTAGAATTTGTTTCCTTTCGAAAACATTTTTGAAATATCTTCTATTCACTAAAAAATATACCTACTCTTTACGAAAATTTAATGAAATTGCAGAAATTTTCTTCTCCGAACGGAAACATTTTTGAAATATCTCCTAGTACTTGCTCACTATAAATATACCCATAATAATTCAGATAAATTAGGATTTTTTTCAAAACGCAAAACATTTTTTAAATATCGTGTAGAGCCTCAATCACTATAAAGATACCCATAATAGAATTCGAGGGAATTTTAGTGATTTTTTAGATATCTGCTATTGCCTTTTCACTAGAAATATACCCTTCATAACAGTTCGGGAAATCCAAACATTTTTGTGATATCTTTGAGTACTCGCTCATCATAAAAATACCCATAAAATTCCAGGGTATTTAAGATTGTTTCTCTCGTACGAAAACATTTTCTCAACTTCATTTCGTGCGCGATCACTCTTAATTTACCTATCCATAATTCGATGGAATTTTAGAATTCGTTTTCTTTCGAAAACATTTTTGAAATATCTATCTATTCACTAGAAAAATATACCCACCTTTTATGAAATTTCATGAAATTGCAGGAATTTTTTTCTCCGAACGGAAACATTTTTGAAATATCTCCTAGTACTTGCTCACTATAAATATACCCATAATAATTCAGAGAAATTATGATTTTTTTTCCAAACGCGAAACCTTTTTTGAGCGCTCATACTACTTACACGAGGGCTACATAATTTCGTCACGATGTCTGTATTTTTCGAATTTTGAGCCGAAAACGGTCTCGAACGACTATGTTCGACTCACTAATGAAGAATCCGTCGGAAAATTCGAGTCTGTCTGTCCGGCCGTCCGTCCGTCATTCCGTATACACGATAACTCTCGAACGGAATGTCCTAGAAAGTTGAAATTTTCAAGGTAGGTTCGAATCTCGAATGCCGCGGCTAAGTTCGTTATCGGGCAATATTCGCCCAGGGGTTCCGTAAATATGGCCGCTCGAATTTTTGTTTTCCTGATTTTTTCGAAACAACAGATTTGATCGAGGTGAAATTTCACACTCAGATGGAGAATAACGTGTTCAAGCTACATGCAAAATTTTGTCCAGCTCGCATGACCAGAACCATAGAAACCATAGAAAATTCTAACTTTCGAACGGAACGGCCTAGAGACTTGAAATTTTCAGGATAGGTGTAGATCTTGAATGTTGCAGCCGCGTTCATCAATGAGCAAAATTAGAATATGGATTCCGTAAATATGGTCGTTTGAAATTCAGTTTTCTCGATAATTTCAAAACTATGTATTCGATCGTGACGAAAATCTCTATTTGAATTGAGAATGATATATTCGGGCTACATTTTATCCAGATCGCATGATCAGAACCATAGAAACACTAGAAAATCATAACTTCCGAACGGAAAGGCCTAGGGACTTGAAATTTTCAGGATAGGTTCGGATCGCAAATTTTGCGGTCACGTTCATCAATGAGCAAAATTAGACTAGGGGTTCCGTAAATATAGCCGTTCAAACTATTTTTTTCCTGATAATTTCGAAACTACTTATTGGATTGGAATGAAATTTCGCACATAGATGAAGAATAATGTATTCAAACTACGTGCGAAATTTTGTCCAGATCGCATTACAAAGACAATAGATACCGTAGAAAATTCTAGCGAATTATTGGAAAAAAAATTGGTCACCTAAAGCACTGACGTCAAGTCTGGATTTTCGCCTCAGTTTGAATTTTTTTTACAGCTGTCAAAATCTTTTCTATTGGTTTCTAAAACTGAAGAATGTGAATCTACCTACAAGGTGCATGTACGAGCGCTCAGAAGCTCCTGCCTTCACGGCAGTGCTTTTCTCGATTTTTTGAATATCGTGTAGAGCCCCAATCACTATAAAAATACCCATGATAGAATTCGAGAGAATTTTAGTGATTTTTTTTTAATTTCTGCTATTGTCTGTTCACTAGAAATATACCCATCATAACAGTTAAGTTCGAAAATTTTTGTGATATCTTCTAGTACTCGCTCATCATAAAAATATCCAAAAGATTTCAGGGTATTTAAGAATGGTTCTCTCGAACGAAAACAGTTTCAAAACTTCTTCTAGTGCGCGATCACTATAAATATACATACCCTTAATTTGAGGGAAAATTTGAAATTTTTTTTTCGTTCGAAAACATTCTGCAGATATATTTTTTAATATTGAATGTTCACTTAAAATAGACCCATAATTGAATTTCAGGGAATTTTTTTCTCCGAACGCAAACATCTTTGCGATACTTCTTGTAACTTGCTCATTATAAATATACCCATAACATTTCAGTGAAATAAGGAATTTTTATTCAAACGAAAACATTTTTAAGATAGGTATCCCCTATTATCGGCTCACTATAATTATACTCCCATTTTTTTTTCTCTGGACCAAAATATCGCAATATCGTGTAGTACCCGCTCACTATCAATATAACCATCATTAGCTTCCAGGGAATTTATGGAATTTTTTTCGTCAAACGGAAACACACTCACTACTAAGAAATGAGTCGATGATGGAAATAATTCGAAGTAACGTCATACTAAATATCCCTCTAAATTTTCGAGGATTGTTCCATCCGAAAAGACCCCACTGTCAATACGACCCTGACGTCAAAGCATCCCAGGGATGCAGAGGCTCTATGTCCAATTACCTTTAGTAGACTCACTTCCGGTCAGCCCTTTGACTGCTGGACCGTCCATCTTTTTTCCCTCCCGAGTCCGCTTGATCAATGATCTTTTACGGATTTTTATTACTATTTCATCTAATCCGAGCTTGGGGGGCGGCGGCAACTGATTCGAAACGAGCAAACTGGATCAGAATTATGATAGGAAACGCGTAGGGGAGGTTTTCAGCGTGGAAAAAATCAGCTAGATCGTATGTGGTCCTTTTTATGCGATGCTGACCGTTGCATTAGTCGGATTAAAGGGGTATGGGAACGTAGATGTTTCGTTTATGGAGCGGCCTGGACGTGGAATCGTCTCATCATATATAAAGATGAATGGGTATGGGGTTCGTATATCAATTTTCAAATGAATTAGAATTTTTTCTAGGTTTGTGAATATTTAGATTCAATCATAATATCTACCATTCTGGAGATATTTCTACGATATTGCAGTTGGGCCACTCAGGTGATTCCAAAGGTGCAGCAGAAAGACCAGCTTCTGGAAAGTTAAAGAAAAAACAAGCAAGATTTTTCATTTATTAGGAGTACATTTAGAGTATGACTAGTTTTTTATCTACTCCTATTGAATTATATATTTATTATTCAACTACTTCTGAGCAATTAATGGTATCTGTAAACAAACAATCTCTGTCTCTGTGCTTCTGAACGAGCCGATTGGTCGAAAGGGAACAGTCCATTATTGGTATTTAGGGGAGGTCACTTGAATAATTTTTACGTTTTCTCAAGTTAAGTTGATACCTATTGTGAATGTTTTGCCGAAAAAGATGAATTCAGATAGTGAAGATGAATTTTTATTTACACCATCAGAAATAAGACAATCTGCTAATGTTACCATACAGAATTTATTGCCGAAAAATTCAAAAAAAAATATAAAGGTATATACAACAATTTTCAAGATTGGTGTAGCATTAAGAATATTAAGTCATCGTTTATAGAGAATGTTCTTTTGGCATATTTAAGTGAACTTAATAATCTATATTAATAAAAGAGGATCTATGGTTTATGTTTGTAAAAGCATCACGTTCAAACGACTGCACCAAATTTCATAATTCTTCTTTTGTTGTGTTCATTATTATCACGAAAACCTGTATACAACGAAATATTCCCGAAAAAAACGCACGGAAAAGGAAAAAAGGCTTCCTTTTTTCCTCCGACCAAGAGAACAATCATAGATCACTTATATCATAGATTTTGACACTTAGACAAAAAGTGAAGTTTATCATGTTTCAAGAATTTGCTTAGAAGTTTATCACTGTGTTTGTTATATATCGTTGTGTTGTGGGATAGTTATTGTTGTGATTGATCAAAATGCCATCAGTGAGGCGTCCAAATATTGGTGAGCGGACGCGTAACTCAAGACGAGTTCGCAATGTTCGAGACAATGAGTCAGAAGAAGAGCGTAGGAATTGATTGGAGGCGAATAGAATAAGAATGTCTCAATCCAGATCTGCCCCAGCTCTATTATCGATTTCAGGCGAGATACAAGAAAATATGGAAACTAATGAAATGATCAACTTCGAGCGTTTGGCATTTAGATATGATCCCACAGTCGATTATGCTAGCAATGTATTGTTGTCTTTTGGAAACGTGAGCACCAATTGTCAATTCTGCAATGCTCTGAAATATCGATACGAACCCCCAGGATTATGTTGTTCGAATGGAAAAATCAAATTGCCACAACTGACAACGCCACCTGAACCTTTGAATTCGTTGCTTTCAGGACAAGAACCTCTTTCCAAACATTTCCTCCAGAATATTCAGCGTTACAATAGTGTGTTCCAAATGACATCATTTGGTTCAAACATAATTGAGGAACGAGGTTTCAATCCAACCTTCAAGGTAATTTTTTTTCTATATCAAACATCTCACACATTGATCATAACATATACCTACCTACGAATATGAAAATTCTTTTGAGACCCATAAATAAGGCTGAGGATAAGGGTAAGGGTTATGGTAAGGGTAAGGGTTGGGTTAGGTTAAGGTTAGGTTAGGGTTAATAATAATCCAATACTTTAGCCACAGCAACGCGTGGCCGGGTCTGCTAGTAACTAAATATAAATCATCGCCCCTATGGACTTTTTACTTCATGCTAAGAAGCGCAATCAACATAAATAATGCATTGTTATAGGTAACTATTCAGAATTGTAAATGGAGGTCTTTCTCTGTACTTGTATCTCAGTATTTATTGTTATAATCGTAGATAAAGTATAGTATTCAACTTGCGGTAATGGTCATAACTCACTTGATGCATTACAGCACTCGCCTTCGGCTCGCGCTGCAAACTTCATCTGCTTGAGTTATGACCTACATTAACGCTCGTGAAATTATATATAGTCCATTTGAGGATTATTGACATCGAAGCAGGCCATGAACGTCCAGTCGAGGCTTTATTTCTGGTTACAAAAAGTAACTAAATTTCATCATAGAAATAAAACATAAATATAACCTAGAAAAGTGTTGAATTATCGAATAATTAAGCCGGAATATTTCGATTGCAGGTTCTACATGGGAGTTCAGGATTGAAAACGCAAAAATATCATGGAATGCTTTCATATGAAATGGAAAACTGAAGATTATTCAAATAAATATTGATTTTCACTCAGGACCATGCAATATTTATTGGTATTGGAAATCTTGCAAAATTCTAACCATATAACTATAAGAGTACCATTTTATGTCAGGATTCAAGAAGGATAATTAATGGAATTCTGGGAGGTAGCTAGTGGTGCAACAGAAAAAAAATTTTGGATACTTCGCAAGCACAGGGCCAAAAGAATGGATTGGAAAAAACGTTATAATGTATTAAGAAATAAGAGAGAAACAAAAATTAAGAATCTATGTAGTATATGAAGAATTTTGACATGAAATTTGTACCGAACTATCAATATATGAACCAATTTGTGAATTATTTATTGCTCGGTGTTGAATACTTCAAGAAAGTCAATTTTTATTTTCATTCATTGAAACTGTCCATGAATTATTGAAAATATTATATTTGATGAGCAATTTCACGATTATTCAGTATACTTTTGAATTGGGAACAATATAGCATGTGTATTAGCAGAGGGAATGTGAACAGGGTACCATACAGTATAAGTATAATAAATAAACTTAAAATATCTATCAATGATACAAGAGCAAAGATAAAAATATTGAAAACTTTGTTTCCACGTAGTGTAGTGATTTGGATGTGTTTATTGAATAAGCTGACATAATCCTATTGATGGGCATCCTTTTGCAGGGAAGGTTTCAATATTTCAATAACCCATTTATGAAATAATTCACCATTCATAGTAATCCTTATCATTAATACTACTGTCAAGAATCGGATCACATCCAGGTAAAATCCATCAATTGTTCCAGCATTCAAAATAGTGCTCCTTCTGCCTTTACCCTTGAATATACTCGGCATACCTTTTGGATTATTTTCTAGTGTCCACTGACAAATTTGAATACCGTTCTTGAATATCCAAATTTCATCTAGATAAATGAATTTTACCTTTTGTTCCATGTATTCTCGGTATTTATCACAATATCGTACTATTTTTATTATAGTTTTCTGTTTATCAGTAAGAATTTTCCTTCGATCAACTTTTTTGTATTTGTATCCAATTTTTTTTGTGATATAATATGATGTTGACTGACGATCAATTGAAATCTAGGTGCTTTTTGGCCAGTTTAAAAAGGATATCTAAAGTGATATATTCATTGTTTTTAATTCTAGCAAAAACAAAGTCATTCAATGTCTCTTTGAAGGAATAATCGTATCGCACAGGTTTTCTTCCAATGCTAATTCCAGGCTATAATAACATGCTAATAGTCTACGGACAGGGCTTGGTGAAATGTGAAAATTTAAGAGACATTGATCAATCAGAATACACTCTGAGTCGGTGAATAACAGTTTACCTGAAACACTAGCGGAAATATATGCCAAATCTTTGAAAAACTCGAAGTAACACCGACAAACTGCCTGGCGTTCTCTTGTTAGGCGCGATGTATCCTGGTCAATTCCAGCCATTTTAATAGCATAAGACAAAAAATACTCAAATTCAGAGCAAATTTTTATAATTACATATTCACCAATATTCTTTGATAAAATCATCAAAGCAAGAATTCTATGGGTAATGTTAGTGTTATTCCTATACCAACCTGAATTCAGCAACCCAAAATATTACTGAATAGTCTATTACCAACTTAAATTCGATTTTTCACAGCCAACCGAGATGTCAATAATTCTTAAACGGAGTATACTACATATTATTGTTGATATTTGATTCTATGTTCCGATCTCATCACATAGACAACTGTCATAAAAATAAATATTTAGCGGAACATAGAATGGAAGCTAGACCATAAGCCAGTTTGACATTTATTTCGAACGATAATTTCTTATTACATGCACATCGACTCCTAAATGTCATTCTTGAGGTACAAAGTGTGTCCTGTGACAACCTCGAAAACGAAAGCTGCAAGGACGAACAAAGCGCGTCCGGAAATAGGCGCCGACGTGGCACATGTGCCTCGCGGCCATAGCCGCCTCGACGTCGTCGTCGAATTTTGAAGGATTTTGTTTAGCAGAAAACTGATTGGAACCCCAGATGAGGCACGGGGGATTATTATGTCTTCATCATCTGCCTCTGACAGGCACGTCTTATCGTCGATAAAGGCTTTCGCCGGGAGATTTGTCCCGATGAAGATCTGTCGCTCATTTCGCAAGGGTTGAGGGAGGTGGAGGCGGATTTTCCAGTTGCGACGTTAATGAAAAGTATTTAGGAGAGGGTCGAAGATACGTTGCGGCTTAGGGGTGGTTATTTTTCGAGATTTGGCTGTGATGAGGGGTTTTCAGAGTTGCAGGTTGATGTACAGATACCAGCAGATTACGCGTTTTATTATACTGAGTGTTTTTTAAGGCGAAGCTTTTTTTTGACTGGTGCTAGAACTCACCAAAAAAGATAACAGTTGATCATATAAATTATTCAATTTGAAAAAAAGACAAAAACCTTGGGCATCATCATCTCAAAACAACTCTGTTAGGAAATTTGACATGAATCACGGTGCCATATGCATTTCAGCAAGTAAATAAAGTTCTGGATTTTATCACCAATTCATATATTCTATTTCAACATTAAGTTATTCTAGAGATTTTTCCTGACGTAAAATTCTTGAAGTTCAAACTGAGGAGGGGAAAAATTGATGATGGAAAAGGTCCTTCAAAAAAAATTACTGATAAAATTGATCCAAATGGTTCACAGAAATTGTTCGAAATGGTCTCCATTTGTTTGATGCGCACAAAGTCTTGCCCGGCGTAATAACGAATTATTACATGCAGCAACTCTGACATCAGTTTGCTCACGAATAATGTCACAAGCATTTTCAATGAAAACAACCTGTATATACGTTATAAATTTATTCTTTCGAAAAAGGGATACAGAGTCGATTAGTTCCAGTAGTCATCGGAAAATATTTTCGTTGTTTTCTTGTAGTAGACGAATGTTTAAGGTCAATAACACATGTTGAGAGAAAAAATTACGAAGAGCACTGCCGTGAAGTCAGGAGCTTTTGAGCGCTCGTACATCAACCTTGTATGTGGATTCGCATTTTCCAGTTTTAGAATTCAATTAAAGGAATTTTCGACAGCTGTCAAAAAAATTCACAAACTTAGGCGAAACTCCAGACTTCATGTCAGTTCTTCAGCTGACCAATTTTTTTTCGACAATTCGCTAGAATTTTCTACGGTTTCTATGGTCTTGGTAATGCGATCTGAACGAAATTTCTCACGTAGTTTGAATACATTATTCTTCATCTATTTGCAAAATTTCATTCCAATCCAAGTAGTGGTTTCGAAATTATCAGGAAAAAAATATTTTGAACGGCCATATTTACGGAACCACTTGTCTAATTTTGCTCATTGATGAACGTAACCGCGACATTCGCGATCCAAACCTACCCTTAAAATTTCAAGTTCCTAGGCCTCTCTCTTCGGAAGTTATAATTTTCTATGGTTTCTATGGTTCTGGTCATGCGTTCTGGACAAAATTTTGCTTAATATATCATCCTCGATTAAAATACAAAATTTTATCTCGATCGAATCCGTAGTTTCGAAATTATAGAGAAAACAGAATTTCAAACGACCGTATTTACGGAACCCCTATTCTAATTCTGCTCATTGATAAACGTGAACGCGACATTTCAGATCCACACCTATCCTGAAAATTTCAAGTCTCTAAGCCTTTCCGTTCGAAAGTTATGATTTTCTATGGTTTCTATGGTTCTGGTCATGCGATCTGGAAAAATGTAGCTTGAATATATAATTCTCCATCAGTATACAAAATTTCGTCACGATCGAATCTGTAGTTTTGAAATTATCAAGAAAACTAAATTTCAAACGACCACATTTACGGAACCCCTAGTATAATTTTGCTCATAGATAAACGTGATCACGACATCCGAGATCCACACCTATTCTGGAAATTACAAGTCCCTAGGCGATTCCGTTCAAAAGTTACAATTTTCTATGGTTTCTATGGTTCTGGTCATGCGATCTGGACAACATTTCACATGTAGCCTGAAAACCTCATTTTCCACTTGAGTGCAGAAGTTCATCTCGATCGAATGTGTAGTTTCCATGTAATCAGGATAACAAAACTTTGAACGGCCATATTCACGGAACCCCTGGTGAAATTCAGCTCATTAACGAACTTAACCAAGGCATTCGGGAACTGAACCTACACTGAAAATTTCAAGTTTCTGGGACTTTCCGTTCGAGAGTTATCGTGTTTACGGCCGGACGGACGGACAGACTCGAATTTTTCGATAGATTCGTCATCAGTGAGTCGAACATAGTCGATTGAGACCATTTTCGGCTCAAAATTCGAAAAATACAGACATCGTGACGAAATGATATAGCCCTCGTGTAAGTAGTACGAGCGCTCAAAAATACCATGAGAAAATATTATATTTTTGCATTTCAAAATTGGATAAATTGGATATCAATTCTCAAAATGAATTAATATTCAGGTAATGATAGGTTAAGCTAGGACAATGATGAACCAATTCTCAAACTAAATTAATATTTAGGTTAGGTTAGGTTAGGTAAGCTTAAGTTAGGACAGTGTTGAAAAATTCTCAAACTGAATCAATATTCAGGATAGGTTAGGTTAGCTTAAATGAGGACAGTGTTAAAACAATTCTTAAAATGAATTAATATTTAGGTTAGGTTAGCTCAAGTAAGAACAGCGTTGAAACAATTCTGAAAATTAATTAATATTTCACGCTTCCAAAGGGCTAAAAACATGCGACGACATTTATAGTTCCTCTTGATTCAACCCATCTGCTGAAGTTCAATAATAACGTCTATCTCGCAATTGTCATAATATCGGTTATAAGTACTACACCTTCCACTTTTGGTGAAGAAAAACAACTACCGAAAACCGTTCAAAGGTGAACTCCAAAGGCTTCAAAAATTGATGAGACTAACTAAATAATTACGCATTAGTGAGCGCATGTGAGTGAGTTATAATAACGTTCACGAACAAACACCGTGAGTTATAATAACTCATTACTATAACTCCCTGTCTCTGTGCTTTTGAACAAGCCGAATGGCCGAAAGGGAACAATCCATTATTGGTATTGGGGGGAAGTAACTTGAATTATTCCCACGTTTTCTCAAATTAAGTTGATATCTAATTATTTTTCTTAATGTTTTGCTGAAAAAGATAAATTTAGATAGTGAAGATGAATTATTATGTACACCTCCATAAATAAGAAAATCAGCCAATGTTACCATACAGAATTTATTGCCCGAAAAATCCCAAAACAAATATTAAGATTTGTAAATGCAGTTCTTTCTCTATACTTATATCTTAGTATTTATTGTTATAGTCGTAGATAAATTATGGTATGCAACTTGCGGTCAAAACTCACTTGATGAAAAACAACACTCGCCTTTGACTCGTGCTTCAAACTTCATCTGCGTCAGTTATGACTACTTTATCGCTCGTTAAATAATATGCTATTTCCGCAAATATTATGACGTTGCCACGTAGATAAAAAATGCGGAAATCTCTGGAATTTCCCAAATTTTCAAGGTGCAGATATTATATTTGAAAGTTATTGACAGCTTCTTAAAATCTTAGATTATTTCACGGATTCATTGAAGAATTCCTATTGCTATCCGCACTTTCCTTACGCCCTTAACAGGCTATATCTGGAACTATTTCTCCTACTGAAGACGCGAACTATCTGTAAACGTCCTGCCAGTCAACGACGATCGAGAAACCCCAAGGCATCCGAGTTCTCCCCCGTCCGAAGATGCGAAACCGGCCATTCTTCTTCGCCGTGAGCCATCAAAGTTTCCGAACTCAGATTGGGAAAGATTGTTCCCGTAGTTTCAAACAAGGCCCACCCCGATACGCCGTCGACAACCGTCTTTTATTTCAGTTTTATCAGTTTCTTTTATCGCCCGCTCTCTTCTTTTCGGTGTCTTCCAGGCCCTTGCTCACGTCCTAAACACAGTTCCGGGCATAATCTATATTTCTCGACGTAAATTATTGCCCTAATATCGCTACGAGTCTGCGAGTGTATTCGAAAAGTTTCTCGGAACAAACATATTCATGAAAATTTCAAACAAAAGCAAACGAATGCCATTTGCATATTTGGGCTGCGGTCTCGGATGTTTTAGGGCGAAGGGAAAAGTTATTGGAAAAAAGAGGAAATGCATAGCGGAATCAGATGTTTTCCGTTAGGCCTCGATGATGGCGATGAAAATATTCAATCTTTTTCGCCCGTTATTTCTCTGAACAATGCACCAGTTACATTCGCAAATCGGTAAAATCCGCCGAGGGGTTTCGTAGATAATAGTGTATTATTTAACTGAGATACAAGTACAGTGAAAGAACTTTATTTACAAATCTTAAAAAATACCTATAACAATGCATTATTTGGGTTGATTGTGCTTCTTAGCATGGAGCAGAAAGTTCATAAGGGCGATGCTTTATATTTAGTGCTAAGTTCACAAAAATATGCCAAAAAAACATTATCTTTAAACGATGACTTCTTACTGCTGTACCAACCTTGAAAATTGTTGTATACACCTTTAAATTTGTTTTGGGATTTTTCGGCAATAAATTCTGTATGGTAGGTGTACATAATAATTCATCTTCACTGTCTAAATTCATCTTTTTCAGCAAAACATTCACAATAATAATTAGGTATCAACTTAATTTGAGAAAACGTCAAAATTATTCAAGTCACCTCCCCTCAATACCAATGGACCAATGGACTGTTCCCTTTCGGCCAATCGGCTTGTTCACAAGCACAGAGACAGGGAGTTATAATAGTGAGTTATCATAACTGACGTAGTTTGTTTGCAGATACTATTATTTGGTCAAAAGTAGTTGAATAATGAGTATACAATTCAATAGGAGTAGATAATAGTATATTTTTCAACGAGCGTTAATGTAGGTCATAACTCACGCAGATGATGTTTGCTGTAATTCATCACGTTATGTTAGTTATGACCATTCACGCATGTTCAATACTACACCTTATCTACGACTATAACAATAAATACTAAGATACGAGTACAGAGAAAAAACTTCATTTACAGATCTTAATAAATAGTTACCTATAACAATGCATTATTTATTTGGATTATACTTAGTCCATAGGGGCGATGCTTTATATTTAGTACTTATTTCACTGAAATATTCCAAAATACATTTTCTGTAGACAATGACTTGATATTTTTACTGCTACACCAATCTTGAAAATTGTTGTATACAGCTTTATATTTGTTTTGGGATTTTTCGGGCAATAAATTCTGTATGGTAACATTGGCTGATTGTCTTATTTCTAAAGGTGTACATAATAATTCATCTTCACTCTCTGAATTAATCTTTTTCAGCATAACATTCACAATAATAATTAGGTATCAACTTAATTTGAGAAAATATCAAAATTATTCAAGTGACCTTCCCTCAATACCAAAAATGGACGGTGCCCTTTCGGCCAATCGGCTTGTTCAGAAGAACAGAGCCAGGGGTTATAGAAGTGAGTTATTATAACTCACGGTGTTTGTTTACAGATGCTATCAATTGCTCGAAAGTAGTTGAACAATTAATATATAATTCAACAGGAGTAGATGAACACTATTGTTCCTACACGAAAAAATAAGCGAGCTTGCACTATCCGCACGATTTCCGCTAGTCCCACGGTTTCTAGGGATGTCCAGGAATGTGCTTTGCTACGTGTGAAGTTCCTCGAAGTAGGGATCACGTAACAATATTTTTCAAGGAATTAAGCTGAGTATCACGGATAAAATCCAATATTCAGGCGTCAAATTGAACTGATATTAATTGTAAAAGCCGCCGAAAATTTTGGAAGTTAAATTCAAAGGGATCGACCGCAAATTTTGAAAATTGGGGATTGAGATTGTTGAAGTTGCGACGCAATGGATAAAGCTAATCGCTGCAGCTCGGGCAGCGCCAAAATCTGGAATCGAATCTTGAAGAACTCAAGGTCTTCAACATCTGCATCTTGCAAAAATTTTTTCAAAATATTTTCATTTATATAACTTTGGGTCGAATTTTCTTCGAGGAGAAAAATAACACAATACAAGTTTCCAGGACGGTATAAATCAATCTGGAGACGGATTTCCCGATTAAAATTCAAAGCTCCCGCCTCTCCCACCACTCCCACGGATAAAAGATAATGAATAGGTGGCAACGGCCCCCAAAATGAGCTTCTTCGCCTCAAATAAATCCAAAGTCAAACGTTTTGAATAAGAACCAATGAATATTCACAAGACGCAAAATCGGGACCGTCAAGGGGTTAAGGGGGGTCCAAGTCGACGGCTCCCGAGAGCCTCCTTCCTCCCCCGGGAGAGTGAAGAGGCTGCTGTTCGACGCCCCATTCGGAGGGCGCAGATTGACTTTCCGGGTTCATTATAAATGCAATCCGAAAAACAATTTTCACGGCTCGATATTTCGAAGATCGACTTTGTTTACATTTTATGCGGGAGGGAATGGTTTGCGACGAAAATTGTCTGTTATCTGGTTCGAAATACTATTTCGGGATAAATATATCCCAAATATGAAATGACCAATAATAATCATGAATGTTCCTGGCGTTTTGTTCTACCTTAATCACCCCATCGATAGTTTGGATTGCGCAAATGAAAAATCGACCCTAGATGAAACCGTGCCGATGTAAATTAATTCAATTAAGCAGTAATTAACTGCATTACAATATTCGATAAAGCAATGAAATCCCTATCATGCCAAAATCCTGTACTTTAATTAAAACGATCAGAATTATACACCGCAATATCGCTGTGGCGGAATTATTTCGGCTATATTGGAATTTATGAAAATGCAGCGTCATCAAAAATCGCATACAGATGATCCCCGAGGATTTTCGGCCGTTATTTGATTGAAACTTATGGGGGATGATACGAAATGCACACTCTACTAGAGGAATATAAGCGAAACCGTAGTCAGTTCAGAAAACCATTGTTCGATATGTAGGACTTGTAAGAACTAGTTGGATAGATGGAAGAAGAATTTTAGGTAAATATAGGGTCTTTCAAATCGAGTTTTCAAGCATTTAATAATTCAAAGACATAAGATTTGAATTAAAACTGAAAAAGTCTGTATTACTGTTCGTAATGAAATGTTTGCTATTTATGCTCAAAAAATAATATCTCCTATGTGGCCATCTCTTGCGTCTCTACAGTACCTAGATTTTTCATCAAAATTTTAATCACATTCTGGCACAGTTGCGGCACTATCTCACCAATAACTCAAATAATTTCTGCTTTCAATGCTTCAACGTTTCGAGGATTATCCTTGCACACCTGTACTTCGACATAGCCCCCCAGAGAAAGAAGTCTAACCGTGTCAGACCACAGGATCTGGAAGGCCAATTCACGTCACCTAGTCTGGAAAAAACAAGATCTGGAAGTGTTGGCCGTTCAAAATTTTGTCCTCCTGATTACTTCGGAACTACAGATTCGATCGAGATGAAATTTCGCATTCAAATGGAGAATGGTGTTCAAGCTACATGCGAAATTTTGTCCAGATCGCATGACCAAAACCATAGAGGCCATAAAAAATTAGAACTTTTGAGAGGAAAAGTCTAGGGACTTGAAATTTCCAGGACAAGTGTGAATCTCGAATGTCGTGGTCACGTTCATCTATGAAAAATTTGACTAGGCGTTCCGTAAATATGGTCGTTTGAAATTTATTTTTCTTGATAATTTCAAAACTACAGATTCGATCGTGACGAAATTTTGTATACTGATGAAGAATGATATATTCAAGCTACATTTCTCCAGATCGCATGACCATAATCATAGAAAACATAGAAAATCATAACTTTCGAACGGAAAGGCCTAGGGACTTGAAATTTTCAGGATACGTGTGGATCTGGAATCTGTTCATCAATGAGTAGAATTGAATTATACTAGGGGTTCCGTAAATACGGTCGTTTGAAAATTAGTTTTCTCGACAATTTCGAAATAACGGATTCGATAGAGACAAAATTTTGTATTTTAATGGAAAATGATATATAAAAGCTACATTTTGTCAAGATCGCATGACCAGAACCATAGAAACTATAGAAAATTTTGACTTTTGAAGGGAAAGGCCACGGACTTGAAATTTTCAGGGTAGATTTGGATCGCGAATGTCGCGGTCATTCATCAATGAGCAAAATTAGACTAGGGGTTCCGTAAATATTCCGTTCAAAATATTTTTTCCTGATAATTTCGCAACTACTTATTGAATTGAAACGAAATTTTGCACATAGCTAAAAATTATGTATTCAAACTACGTGCGAAATTTTGTCCAGATCGCATTACCAAGACCACAGATACCGTAGAGAATTCTGGCGAATTATCGAAAAAAAAAATATTTCACTAAATATCCCAAATTCGAAACCTAGAAGCGATTAAAATCTGTCGATATGATCCAACACAGTTTTTGGTTTCTATTTGTTGAATTCTTTCCGGGATACCATTATAAATTGATGAGTTGACGTGATGTAAAAAACGAATTCTGAAAATTTATGACACTCCCAGTTTCTACACGTGTGACTTCATCTCCATTATTTTCAATGGAACACCCTATATTTAATTTTATTTTGGATTCTACTAATAATTCTGATGAAAATTTATGTAGGTATGAATGTATTGTCTTAAATACTTTTTTCCGTCGACCATAGAATAAAAGCTCATTTTAACGCACTCGAACTCATCTAATAATGACCCCTATTAATGCATGATATCTTGTATTAATGCATGATTATCATGGCAACCGATTATAAATTATTCAGTCGGAGCACGATCGAGCTGTCAAATTTATTTATTCGCTTTCGATCAGAATCTGATTTTATCCGTTACGCTACTACATAATGAATAACGAAGAAAATATCCCTTTGACACCGCCAGATGTGACAAAAACTGCTGAAGCAGCAACTTTGAGTCTGCTTCCTGAAAAGAGCCGTCATATATATGAGAAAACCTATGCTGAATTCAGATCTTGGTGCAAGGACAAGAAGGTTCGGAACTTTACGGAAACGGTTTTGTTGGCATACTTTACGGGCACTGCAGAAAAGGGACATCTAGCAAGTTTATGGCCAAAATATTCGGTGCTGAAATCAACACTTAATGTGAAAGACAATACTGATATAAGCAGATACCACAAACTGGTGATGTTTATTAAACGGAAAACAAACGGGATATATCCCAAAAAAATGAAAAGTTATCGAAAAAAAAACATGTGAGAGAGTTCATAGCGAATGCTCCTGATAGTGTTTTCTTGATGTCGAAGGTAAAAATAAAACTCAATTGAATCGTTATTCCAACTTATTCTCATTATCTCGTTATAGTGAAATAACTATCATTGTTTGATTTGTAGGTCGCTTTGATATTCGGAGTAGCGGGTGCATTGAGGAAAGATGAATTGTTAAGGTTACAGAGAAAGGATGTACAAGATATGGGATCGAAATTTTTGGTGAGAGTGAATTCATCGAAAACACATTCGAACAGGATATTCACTGTGATGGATAATGATGAGCATACACTTTTAAACATAATAAAGAGATATATAACTTGAGGCCAGCTCACACTCCACACGAAAGATTTTTCGTTTTTTATAAGAACTATAAATGCTCAACACAACCAGTTGGAATTAATACATTTTCTAAATTACCGTCAATGATTGCAAACTTTCTTAAATTAGAGCAACCACATTTGTATACAGGTCACTGTTTTCGGCGTTCTTCTGCGTCTATTCTTTCTGACAGTGGTGCAGATTTTTCAGCCATCAAAAGACTTGGTGGTTGGAAATCAACTTCTGTTGCAGAAGGGTATATTGAAAACTCCATTCAGAATAAAATAGATACTGCAGAAAAAATTATATTTCATAATAGTTCCAAAGTAAATAATGCTTCAACCTTCACTTCATCCACACGTTCCTTATCGGACATTATAGGAAATGGAATAAATGTAAACTATTCAGAATGTCACAACATGTCCAATATTCCCTCTATGAATTTTTCGAATTGTTCTATATTCTATATTCTAAATATTAATATATCGAAATGAACATAGAAATTTGTATTACGTCAAATTTGTATATCATGCAAAATAAAAATTGGTTTCGATCCAGAATTTATATTCAATTCCTGATGAGGTCGACGGAAAAATCTTGTAATCAACTCGTTTATTAATTCAGCGATTAATGGTCTCAAACATTAACGCGCTCGCTCCGCTCACGCGTTAAAATATTTCGACCATGAATCGCTGTCATTAATAAACTAGTTTATCAAATAACTATTTTTGGCATATTTTAGTGAACTTAGCACTAAATATAAAGCATCGCCCCTGTGGATTTTCTACTACATGCTATGAAGCACAATCAACATAAAAATCGACCATTAATCGCTGTCATTAATAAACTAGTTGATTAAATAACTTTTTCTTAAAAGAATAGGTGGAGGAAGAATGACACAAAGCTTACAACATTACACTTCTATCCTTGAATTAAATGGAAATTGAAAAATATTCTTATACAACTTCCGTCGCACTTGGGGAGCAACTGGATTTTATTCTCAATAAAGTTCTTCAAATAATGAAATATCTCCCCCAAAATATAATTTGAAATAAAGGTAGGTCAAGACATTTATCGAAACTTTTCACCTGTGATTCTGCCTGCTGTGAATTTGTAGTACATAGTTTGAAAATGTAAACCTATGAGATATAAATAAAACAACAAGATTTTCATCTCGTTCCATATATTTTACAGATTTGAGGGAGATGGGATTTCAACCCCCTACCCCCACCCTCGGTACCCCTTGAGATAAAACTAATTGAATATTTGATTCTACGTTCACGAAGGAAACATCAAACTAATCCAGTAGCCTCCCCACTCTCATAAAGTTTGTGACCAATATTAAATCCAAACAAACTGTCCTTCGTCTCCTTGTAATTCAACGCGACAACGCGTTGTTTTCGGCGATAACAGTCCCGAGCTGCTGGCCCATCAGCTAAAATAATAAATACAGGATCCATCACCGCCAATCTAGTTACTTTCGTCCCAACAAGGAGAGCTACGTGCTTCTTTGATTGATGTAGCCGAGGAGTACACAGACACACACGAGACGGGAATATTTCCCGGAATCTTCAGTGGTGTAGTGCCGGGATGGGTATCCAGAGGGTTTTCTGAACAGGCTCACACTAAAGGAAAATGAAGGAAATTTTTCATTACAAAATTCGCAAGGTCTAGCCGATGTTGAGGGCGCAGTGTTGCTCCTGCCTCACGCATCTCCAGTTCGGATACTGTGATCTCCTGGACGTGCCAAGTGTTGCAACATAACTGCCCTTACAGCGACCTCTGAGGAAACAGGAGGAAATAGGTGATAACAGCCCAAGAAAGCGCGTAAGCTTGAGGCAGGAGCAAGACCTTTGTCTCACGTTTACCTGGAGCCCCAATCACCACTGTTCTCACAGATGTTGAGGGGATTTTCACCTCCTTCGATGGTCAAATCTTGTAAGGGTTGGAGACTATCTTTAATCTTGAAATTCACCTTATTCCGTTATTGAAGCCCGAATTGCCATCAAATGAACATCCGAGGATCCAAACCTCACTCTAATGAACCTCTTCGTCCTCCGCTGCTGTTCCCTAGGAAGCCGAAGGCCCAACCCGCCACTGCCCTCTGTCACTGATTGTTGCGCTACAAAACCCTCCACAGCCACCCCGTCGTATTTACACATCCGTGATAAGGTGGCAAGTCCGAGTTGACTCTGGCGATGGCCTGCGTGCGTGCCTCGACAAAAGGCAACGAGGAGGAACCCCCGGGATGTTTGACGAGTACGACGGCCGGTCTGAGGGGGGTGACGCGGACCCAAATTGGCTGATTGTCGGACGCGTCGTCGTCGGAATTTCTGGTTTGGTTGTGTTGTTTCGTACAATGGAAACATCGGAGACCTGGGGCGCAATGAAGCGGAAAGCGACGAGGCGGAATTCTCGATGTGTGAATTGGGGCTGCCCAGATTATTGCTGTTACATATTTCGGGGGTTGGGGGAAGTAGACGGAGGAGAAAGTTCGAGGGCGGGACGGAATTGATTGAGTTGGGGGTAACGTGGTGGAAACTGACCTCGTCGTCACAGTCTTTGTGGAATACCCACTAACATCTTCTGCTTCGTATATTCCAAGTGGATTGGTTATATTCAATGTTTTTTTTCGATGGGATGGGTTGATATAGCGATTTAAGGTGCTTCTTTACGTTTATCCCTTTCTAATGTTCTTCTTCAGTTCTTCAGTAACGTACCCAGCTAGGGTAGGTTCGCTCAATCGTTATGCAGTCGAGGGATGGTGAATAATACACTAATGACTCGTCAAAGGTTTATTCGTAACATCTAGGGACTCTCTGCTCTCTCTAGCAGTGTTTATATATTCATAAGATATTTACATGTTTAATCGATTGTATCATAACAACCTCGAGAATTGATAATATGATCGATAACATTACATATCGTAGTAAACACATCAGTTTACCTTTGCGGCACGCTTTGGCGACAAAGCAAGGTAACAGATATTGCATCTCAAGATCGTTAATATACAGAGTGTTCATACTGATACATACTACACCTTCCCCCTTTGAGAGAAAAAATTTTTCTATAGAAGTATAAAATTTTTTTTTGACTTATCTCTAGCTTAATATCTATATATACGTTATACATAATTTTAATGGAACTTACATATACAAAGTTTTATTACCTTATATAAAATTTGCACCAGTCTTTTAATTCTAATCACTGGTAAGTAATTCTCGTTATGAAAAATACGGTTTCACTGTGTTCTTGTGAACTTCTTTGAGTTTGTTCTTGTCCGTTTCCACAATAATGTTTGGGTTTCGCACTTCCACTATTTCGTAGGGACCGTTAAATAAGGGGTCAAGTTTATTGTCACTGTTCTTATTATTCAAGATCACCTTATCTCCTACTTTATAGTTCATTTCATTACAATTTCTGTCGAAACTCTCTTATCTTTTCAATTTTGTCTTCGCCAAGTTTTCTCTAGCATCTTTCCATGCCGTTTGCAACCTATATTTTAATTCCTGAGAAAAGTTGTCAAATTTGTAGATTGGATCTACTTGGCTTTTAAAATTTTGTGGAAATCTACTAGGTTTTCCGAAAACAAGTTCGTGAGGAGTATAGCGAGTTGAAGAGTTCACGATATTGTTGTATGAAAAGCACCAATATGGAACCCAATTAATCCAGTTGTTACTTTCCTTAGCTGCCTGCATACGAAGGAATGCTCCTGAGTGTTTGCGAGAATTTTCAAGCGCACCTAGTGTTTCGTGGTGATAAGCTGTTGAATTGAATTGCTTTATTTTGAGCAATTCGCACGATTCTTGATAAGAATTTTGTGCCTTGGTCTGTAACAACTTCAGAAGGTATACCACACCTTAAAACAAAGTTTTGAATAAAAGATTTCGAAACTTTTTTTGCCTCTTTGTTTGGTAGTGGGTAACACTCTACGAATTTGGTCAAGTCGCATTGAATAGTGAGAATATACTTATTATTTCTGATATCCGTAGGAATGGACCTACGAGATCTGAAAAAACTTTCTGAAAAGACGAAGCTGTGGTGGTAATTGCCAAAGGTTCCTTCCTAGGTAAGGAATGTTTATGGCGTTGACAATCGTCACACTTCCTTACAAATTTTTCAACGTCAGATCTTAAACTATTCCAGAAATACTTTCTTTTGATATTGTTGAACCTGCATGTCCACCGGTTGGAAGCATATGAAAATCGTTTAGAATTATTTGCCTTAGTTCTATGTCTTCGATTCGCGTTACATCTCTTATTATGTTAATCTTTAAGGATGTTCCTAGAATTTCATTTTTACAATTTGTCAACATATTCAAAAATTTTATATTGCTAGCTAGCTTTATGAGGAACAATTCTAATATATTATTTTCTGCGCATATTTTTCCAGTATCCTCAACGATGTACCTAAGTCGTACGCTGATCGGATGTTCTGGTTAATGAAAATAATTCGTGAATTTACATTATATATTAAATTATCATTGTAATCCTCTGAATGTTGCTTTTTCAAATTGAGAAATTCTTTTTCTGAAAGCGAAGACCTCGACTGCATAGGACTGTTTTGCTCATCTCGGTTTGGCGGTGAAAAATCACCATCCCTCTGACTGCATAGGACTGGCAGCCATGTAACGTACCCAGCTAGGGTAGGTTCGCTCAATCGTTATGCAGTCGAGGGATGGTGAATAATACACTAATCACTCGTCAAAGGTTTATTCGTAACATCTAGAGAAGACTCTGCCCTCTCTACCAAAATGTTAGTGTTTTTATATTCAAGATTGTTGACGAAGGGAATCGATAGCATAATTGATATAATATTAAACAACAAAATATTACACATCATTGTCAGCACATTCGTCACGAATAACTAGGTCACAGATATTGCACCTCAAGATCGCTAATATACAGAGTGTTCCTACTGATCCATACTACAACGGGAGTTGGAGTTATCCTCCAAGCCACGTCTCGCCTTGAAATCCGTTGAGGGACCATCGTACAGTCACCTCCATCAACGGCCGGAAGTTCCTGCAGGAACAACGAAGGATGCAATTCCACACACCTGTCTCCCAGCCTCCCCCAACCCTCCCATTCCAAGAATCACGGGCGAAATCATGACCAATAACGCGATCGAGTTTTATTGTCACTCCGGAAATTTCGTTGCCTTGTATCTGCGAGCGGTGGAGAGATTACGGGCGTCATTAAAATTTATGGGGTGTCGGTGCTCGGTCCTCGACACAGGTTTAATGTCTTGTTCGTAGGGAAAACAATAACATTTGTGAATTGGTAATGCGGATCCCTGTGACGAGGTAGGGAGAACACCCAAGATGCCGGGACAGACGTCGGTTGGCGCGAAGATTCATTATGGCTTTCTATTAACATTTCATTATGCAGGATGTGTTTGTAGATGCCTACATAAACGGAGCGATGGGGGTATAACTTATCTCAGGATTTTCCCACGTTTGACTCTGAAAATCAGAAGTGACTGAAACGGTAACATAGATTCTGCGAAAGGTGAGAAGGTGCCAATGTTACGATACTGTCAAGGGTCAACAATTAATCTTATATCTTAATAGTTTTTTAGCACCTCGTTTAAAAAAATTTTCAGTTTCAGGCAAGCTCTTGTCGTTTGCGTTTCTAAGAACTTTGGATGAGTTATATTTTACGTTCTTACAATCAACTTTGGCCGATACTTGATGGAAATAATTCTGTTATATCTTACACAAGGAAATTCATAAAAAATATGATTATTTCATTTCAAATATTTAGCCCGGATCTGAGTTGGGTACTCATTCAGGTTCGATGTGTTTATTAAATGCGTTCAGTTTACGGGAAATCATCTGACAGAGCGTATGATTTTTGTGACTTTTCCGAATTTCGCAAAGTAAGTGAAAATGCCGCCCCCCGGATGTAAGCCCCTGTGATTTTTTCTTAAGGTGTCATTTGAAAACATAAGTGTACAGTAACGGTGTGGTGAAAAGTGAATGATGACCATTTCCAACAAAGATCTATGTAAACCATTTGGATCAATTTTATCGGTGAGTTTGTGAACTAATTTTTGAGCGCTCGTACTACTTACACGAGGGTTATATCATTTCGTCACGATGTCTGCATTTTTCGAATTTTGAGTCGAAAATGGTCTTAAACGATAGAGTTTGACTCACTGATGACGAATCCGTCGGAAAATTTGAGTCTGTCCGTACGGCCGTCCGTAAGCAAGATAACTCTCGAACGGAGCAACCTAGAGACTTGAAATTTTTAGTGTATGTTCAGATCCCAATTGCCTCGGTTGAGTTCGTTAATGGGCAGAATTCCACGAGGGGTTCCGTGAATATGGCTGTTCAAAGTTTTGTTCCCCTGATTACTTGAAAACTACAGATTTGATCGAGATGAAATTTTGCACTCGAATGGAGAATGAGGTGTTCAAGCTACATGTGGAATTTTGTCCAGATCGCATGACCAGAACCATAGAAACCATAGAAAATTGTAACTTTTGAAGGGAAACGCCTAGGGCCTTGAAATTTTCAGGTTAGGTGTGGATATCGAATGTCGTGATCACGTTCATCTATGAGCTAAATTATACTAGGGGTTCCGTAAATATGGTCGTTCGAAATTTTGTTTTCTCGATAACTTCGAAACTACGGATTCGATCGAGATGAAATTCTGTGTTTTAATCGAGAATGATATATCAAAGCAATATTTTGTCCAGATCGCATGACCAGCACCATAGAAACCATAGAAAATTATAACTTCCGAAGGAAAAGGCCTAGAAACTTGAAATGTTCTGGGTAGATTTGGATCGCGAATGTCGCGGTCACGTTCATCAATGAGCAAAATAAGACTAGAGGTTCCGTAAATATGGCCGTTCAAAATATTTTTTTCCTGATAGTTTTGGAACTACTGATTAGATTGGAGTGAACTTTTGCACCTAGCTGAGGAATAATGTATTCAAACTACGTCCAGATCGCATCATCAAGACCATAGATACCGTAGAAAATTCTAGCGAATTATCGAAAAAAAATTGATCAGCTGAACTACTGGCTGAAGTCTGGAGTTTCGCCTAAGTTTCAGAATTTTTTGACAGCTGTCGAAAATTCCTTCAATTTATTTCTAAAACTGGAAAATGCGAATCTACCTACAAGGTGGATGTACGAGCGCTTAAAAGCCTCTGACTTCACGGCAGTGCTTTTCGTAATTTTTGTAGGACCTTTTTCCAAATTCAGGAATGAAAATTGATAAATTATACTAGATAAACTAATAAGCAAGCCAACAAACGGACAGGTGGCGCGATTTGGGAAATTTTCTCAGGCCCACGTTGCCTTATGTTTTAAGGTTTTCTGTTTCTCACATCGAATTTATCATTTTGCTAGTCGTACTGATGAGATCTGATATGGATCGAAACCGTCCTACGACTGCAAATGATGGATTCGTTGGTATCTGGGAAAAATGAATTGTTTTGTTGACTTGCTTAATAGTTTATCTAGTATAATTTCTCAATTTTCATTCCTGAATTCGATAATTTCAAATAAACATCCGCATAGCCCGTAAATTATTCTTCTAGTCAATTATTTAGACGAATAAGGTTGAAGCTTGAACCTGTAAATTCCATTCTTATTCTTCTAGTCAATTATTTAGACGAATAAGGTTGAAGCTTGAACCTGTAAATTCCATGTGTGACCATATATGCTCGTAATGTTTACGGCGCGTCATACATGTGTATTTTGTTTCGGGGAGCCGATAAGACAGTTTATGATCTACAGATATTTGAGACAGTTGCTTTTGGAACGGACAGGTGGCCTGATTTGGGAATTTTTTTCAGGTTGCCTTATGGTTTAAGGTTTTCTGTTTCTCACATCGAATTTATTATTTTGCTAATCGTACTGATGAGATCTGATATGGATCGAAACCGGTTTACGACTGAAATGATGGATTCGTTGCTATCTAGGATACATGAATTGTTTTTTTGGCTTGCTTATTAGTTTATCTAGTATAATCTTTCAATTTTTATTCCTGAATTCTATAATTTCAGATGAACAGCCGTATATTATTCTTCTAGGACCTTTTTCCTCTGCTCAGTTTGAACTTCAGAATTATACCGTTCAGGAAAAATCTCCTCACTTTATTCACTTGCTGGAATGCATATGACACTGTGATTCATGGCAGATGTCCTAACACGGTCCAGAGTCGTATCAAGATTTTGATACCCATGATTTTTCGCTCTTTTTCCGAATTGAATATTTTGTATGATCAACTTCCGGCGAAATGATCTCTTTTGATGAGTTCTAGCGCATGTCGAGAAAAGGCCTGACCTTAAAAAACACCCTATATTATTCCTCAGCTAAATAATATCACGTTTGGGATGACGGTGAAAGCTGGGACACCCCAATTCAAATCATATCGAACTGCAATAAAAAGGTAATGATTTTCGGCCGCTTTTAATTTCGATTTATTCAACCATTGGGGAAAAAATAGAACGAATGATGTTGAGGTAGAATTGTGTTCATAAATTAAAAACGGCCGAGAACCTACAGAAGTGGTATGCAAGTATTGCAAGAAGTTATATACGATCGTATTTTTCTCATTCATTTTCTTTGAAATACCAACATCTGGAACGTCCATAAACTTTTTCGAAAAAGACATCCCAATTCTCATTTCTCCGTGCTTTTACCTACGAACCGTACTAACCGTAGATCCTAATCAATCGTAGAAACGAAAAGAGACAAAAGCCCGAAACGACTGCGAATCGCGACATCGCTCGTCAAAGAGCCTCGACGCGCGAAATTCAACAATGCGCCCTAATAACGCGAAATAATCGCCCTTTCCGCCAAAATCACACGTCGGATTAGCGCGAACAAACGTTGGAAAAAGAAGAAAAAATCGAGCGCGCGGGACCCGCCGGCGGAACGTACTTTTTCCGTCATTGTGACCGATAATCGCACCCTAATTAGCGTCGCGCGGGTTGTCGGTCGCGTTCAGCTGACGTCGCGCGACGCGGCCGCTTTTTCGTCCGGCGTCGCAACCCCCCGGGACAAATGACATCGTAATGAATTTTCGGTATCAATATGAGCAGCGAGCACGCGGTCGAAAAGCGCCAGGGCGTGAAATTGGAAAACTGCACTGCGCTGCAGTGGACCATATCTCAATTCCAGTGGCGTGCGGCCGACGGTTCGGTGCGTCTGACGGTATGGAACATTGATTATTGGCGATTTGGACCCTACATGACATTCAGATAACTGAGCTATGGGACAATTGTCATATTCAGCTTCCTACCTGAAAAAATTTCAAGAAAAACTCAATCTCTAATGGAATAACGTACTCGAGTTACGATAATACAATCGAAATAACTTCATGAAACAGATATACACTAAAATAAATAAATCTGATGGCCTATAGTTATAGTTGAATGTATTGTTATGGTTCGTTCGAGATAATAATATTAAATTTTGAAATTGCCGAAATCCACTTACAATTATAAAGAAATCTTGTTTATTATTTTCCCCGTGACTGTATTTCAATGAGGGTTCCAAGATGAAAATCAATAATATCAATACAAATTATATAATTTTTTTGAAACCAAACTCAAACAAACTAATTCTTACCTAATCCTTTTGAACAATATATAAATGAACGAGCCCAGCTTAGTCTAAATAAAGTTCCTCGACTGTCCCACTGGCTTGTCTGTGGTTGATGATACAATCCCTGAATATTATGTTGATCTCAGTTTCTTTCAGCTTCCACTTTTTTTTCCAATTGAGATGATACTTCCATCAAATCACGTTGATACTTACATTTTCACCAGTTTCCATTATTTCCAATTCGTTATAAACAAATATCTAGATGATTTTTCGTTTTCCAATCTCAATTTGAACAACCCTCTTGAAAAGCTCAATTTCGACTCTGACGTTTCTATATCAATTGTCAACTCGCCTGCTTTTTGAGCGCTCGATCTACTTACACGAGGGCTATATCATTTCGTCACGATGTCTGTATTTTTCGAATTTTGAGCCGAAAATGGTCTCAATCGACTATGTTCGACTCACTGATGACGAATCCGTCTGAAAATTCGAGTCTGTCCGTCCGTCCGTAAGCACGATAACTCTCGAACGGAACAACCTAAAAACTTGAAATTTTTCAGTGTGGGTTCAGTTCCCGAATGCCTCGGTTAAGTTCGTTGATGGGCCAAATTCCACTAGGGGTTCCGTGAATTTGGCCGTTCAAAGTTTTGTTTCCCTGATTACTCGAAAACTGCAGGTTTCATCAAGATGAAATTTTGCACTCAAATGGAGAATGAGGTGTTCAAGCTACATGTGAAATTTTGTCCAGATCGCATGACTAGAACAATAGAAACCATAGAAAAATGTAACTTTTGAACGGAAACGCCTAGGGGCTTGAAATTTTCAGGATAGGTGTGGATCTCGAATGTCGTGATCACGTTTATCTATGAGCAAAATCATACTAGGGGTTCCGTGAATATGGTCGTTTGAAATTTAGTTTTCTTGATATCTTCAAAATAACAGATTCGATCGTGACAAAATTTTGTATACTAATGGAGAATGACATATTCAAGCTATATTTCTCCAGATCACATGACCAGAACCATAAAAACCATAGAAAATAATAACTTTCGAACGGAAAGGCCTAGGGATATGAAATTTTCAGGATAGGTGTGGATCTGAAATGTCGCGTTCACGTTTATCAATTAGCAGAATTATACTAGGGGTTCCGTAAATACGGTCGTTTGAAATTTTGTTTTCTCGATAATTTCGAAACTACGGATTCGATCGAGATGAAATTTTGTATTTTAATCGAGAATGATATATTAAAGCAATATTTTGTCCAGATAGCATGACCAGAACCATAGAAAACATAGAAAATTGTAACTTTTGAACGGAAAGGCCTAGGAACTTGAAATTTTCAAGGTGGGTTTGGATCGCAAATATCGCGGTCACGTTCATCAATAAGCAAAATTATACTAGGGGTTCCGTAAATATGGCCGTTCAATATAATTTTTTCCTGATAGTTTCGAAACTACCGACAGTATTTCGAGCGGCCATATTTACGGAACCCCTGGGCGAATTTTGCCCAATAACTAACTCAACCGCGGCATTTGAGATTCGAACCTACCCTGAAAATTTCAAGTTCCTAGGACATTCGAGAGTTATCGTGTATACGGACAGACGGCCGGACGGACGGACAGACAGACTCGAACTCTATCGTTTGGGACCATTTTCGGCTCAAAATTCGAAAAATGCAGACATCGTGACGAAATGATACAGCCCTCGTGTAAGTAGTACGAGCGCTCAAAAACGACTAATCATGAGAAAAACCATTCCAGGAAGTACTGACCTTATCGACCCTTTTTTTCTACGCCACTGGCTGCGGTCCCCGTGCAACTAGATCCCATAGTTTCCCGACGAACCTATAAAAATAAATAGCAGCTTAACTTCGATTTAGGGGCGCTGGTTTGGGTCGATCGAAAATACGACATAATAAAAAATAATGAAATCATCGCCGCCGCTCGTTGTCCGATCCTCGGACAAGTTAATTTCTCCGTGTCAGACCGGATTATTCCTTCCGCGGTCTAGACCCACCGGAGACGGCAATCAATCAGGATGAGGGGGGTGGCGAGAACGGGAGGAGGGGACCGTTTACCGAAAGGAAAAATGAAGAATATCGTCCCTGGGGCGAGTTTGATAAAGTGGGTGGCATCTACAAATGGGACAGGGAGGAAAAGAGATTCCGTTTCTGTGATGGGGTCGTCGGAACGGTTATTTCGGAGATAAACATGTTACGTGGGTCCTTCTTCGTTTTTCTCTGGGGGAAAACCGAATCGTGAGTGAGGACAGACGACTTTTCTACGCGATAGGGGGTAGATTCCACTTTTCGAAATTGTTATGACATACTTGCCCATATATCCACTCTGTTTGTGAAATATCACGTCATAAACAGCTAACACATCTGCATAATTGATTGAAAAAACTCGGAATAAGGTGTTTTTGAGCGCTCGTACTACTTACACGAGGGCTATATCATTTCGTCAGGATGTCTGTATTTTTAGAATTTTGAGCCGAAAATGGTCTCAATCGACTATGTTCGACTCACTGATGACGAATCCGTCGGAAAATTCGAGTCTGTCCGTCCGTCCGGCCGTCCGTAAGCACGATAACTCTCGAACGGAACAACCTAGAGACTTGATATTTTCAGTGTGGGTTCAGTTTCCGATACCTCGGTTGAGTTCGTTAATGGGCCAAATTCCACCAGGGGTTCGGTAAATATGGCCGTTCAAAGTTTTATTACCCTGATTACTTGAAAACTACCGATTTCATTGAGATGAAATTTTGCACTCAAAATGAGAATGCGGTGTTCGAGCTACATGTAAAATTTTGTCCAGATCGCATGACCAGAACCATAGAAACCATAAAAAATTGTAACTTTTGAACGGAAACGCCTAGGGACTTGAAATTTCCAGGATAGGTGTGGATCTCGAAGGTCGTAATCACGTTCATCTATGCGCAAAATTATACTAGGGGTTCCGTTAATATGGTCGTTTGAAATTTAGTTTTCTTGATAATTTCAAAACTACAGATTCGATCGTGACGAACTTTTGTATACTAATGGAGAATGATATATTCAAGCTACATTTCTTCAGATCACATGACCAGAACCATAGAAACCATAGAAAATCATAACTTTCGAACGGAACGGCCTAAGGACTTGAAATTTTCAGGATAGGTGTGGATCTGAAATGTCGCGTTCACGTTTATCAATGAGCAGAATTATACTAGGGGTTCCGTAAATACGGTCGTTTGAAATTTTGGTTTCTCGATAATTTCGAAACTACGGATTCGATCGAGATGAAATTTTGTATTTTAATCGAGAAGGATATATCAAAACAATATTTCGTCCAGATCGCATGACCAGAACCATAGAAATCAAAGAAAATTGTAACTTTTGAACGGAAAGCCCTAGGAACTTGAAATTTTCAGGGTGGGTTTGGATTGCGAATATCACGGTCACGTTCATACATGAGCGAAATTAGACTAGGGGTTCCGTAAATATGGCCGTTCAAAATATCTTTTTTCTGATAGTCCCGAAAATACTGAGCGGATTGGAATGAAATTTTGCACCTGGCTGAGGAATAATGTATTCAAACTACGTGCAAAATTTTGTTCAGATCGCAACACCAAGACCATAGATACCGTAGAAAATTCTAGCGAATTATCGAAAAAAAATTGATCAGCTGAAGCACTGACATAACGTCTGGAGTTTCACCTTAGTTTCAGAATTTTTTTGACAGCTGTCGAAAATTCCTTCAATTGATTTGGAAAATGCGAATCTACCTACAAGGTGGATGTACGAGCGCTCAAAAGCTCTTGCCTTCACGGCAGTGCTTTTCGTGATTTTTTCAGCACTTATGGTCGATTCAGCGTCGTATTACACTTTTTTTTGCATTCAAAACTCGTAGGATGACTGATCTGGAACCTTGATTCAATCCGGCTCGAAGGACCAATTTTTTCATTGACTAGAAATGAACGGATTTTGCCTCAAATTATTTCAGAAAAAGGTTGACCCTTCAATTTCCAAGAAGCTAACGTATGTCTTTAGGAAAACCGAATCGTGAGTGAAGGCAGACGACTCTTCTACTCGATAGGGAGTAGATTCTCTTTTCACACATCTGCATAATTGATTGAAGAAACTCGAAATAAGGGTTTTTAGCAGCACTAATGGTCGATTTAGGTTTTTGCATTTTAAACTCGTAAGATGACTGGTCTGTTGATTCAATCCGGCTCGAAGGACCAATTTTTTCGATGACGATAAATGAACGCATTTGCCTCAATTTATTCGAGAAAAAGGTCAATTTCCAACAACGTATTTCTTTAGGAATTATCGACTCATTCTGTGAATTAGAATGAATAAAAACAGACATTTTGTCCATTTATCGATTAACGACAAACTGTGGAAAAAATGTGCTTGAAAAAACCTGGCATTCCTCTTGTTCGTCTCCCTTCCGTCCAGGCCGGGTTCACCCCCCACATCTCGGATGTGAAAACAGCGACTATCTCCTCGAACAAACATCATCATCCATAATTATTCTTTTTCCTCCAGTTCCGAAGGGCACAACACCTGCTCCGACAAATCCCCGGGTCATTAGCCTTCACGAGATTACAGTAAATATTCCCGGAATTATTACAGGGACTCTTCCCGTTCCTGCTGCTGATTGAATTAACGTGTTTGCCGTAACCCCCCTCGTTCCGGGATAAAAAGTTTATCTTCCGTATTAAAATAAAAAAGCGATGGAAAAGGGTTAAATACACATAGAAACGATAAAAAGGATAGCATCTCCCTCTGTCCGCAGTTTTATGAAAGTTTATCGTAGCGAAAATGCCGTTTTTCGGAGTGTAAGGAGGGGTTTTTCGCAGTTAGGTAAATATCGGGAGGGGCGGATGGTCGTTTGGACGTTGGATTATGGCAGTACATGACGCGTCGCGAATTAATACTGAACAAATAGGTCGATAATTCTGGGATGCCTGGATTGAAATATTTTGCGAAGACAGAATAATTTATCAATATTTCCAAAACATTCTGTACTTCTAGATATATTAAGCTTTAGTTAGATGCAGGGGTGGCTGGTTCCAAAGGACGCAAGGGATTGCTTTGACCTCGGTTTTGAATACTGTTCATCTTCCTAGATGATCTAGGAAATATTCCGCTCCAAAAAAGTTAAGTTGAAAAAATGGGCAAATTGAATGAAATAGTTAAATGGGTGAACATGGGGTAATTTAAAAAATTTAGAAAAGCACTGCCGTTGAGTCAGGAGCTTTTGAGCGCTCGTACATGCACCTTGTAGGTAGATTCGCATTCTCCAGTTTTAGAAACCAATTGGAAAGAAAATTTCAAACAAAGGCAAAAATCCAGACTTCAAGTCAGTGCCTAGGTGACCAATTTTTTTTCGATAATTCGCTAGAATTTTCTACGGTATCTATGGTCTTGGTAATGCGATCTGGACAAAATTTCCCACGTAGTTTGAATACATTATTCTTCATCTATGTGTGGAATTTCATTCCAATTCAATGAGTAGTTTCGAACTTATCAGGATAAAAATTGTTTGAACGGCTATATTTACGGAACCCCTTGTCTAATTTTGCTCATTGACGAACGTGACCGCGAAATTCGCGATCCGAACCTATCCTGACAAGTCCCTAGACCTTTCCGTTCGAAAGTTATGATTTTCTATGGTTTCTATGGTTCTGATCATGTGATCTGAAAAAATTTAGCTCCAATATATCATTCTCAATTTAAATACAGAATTTCGTCACGATCAAATCCATAGTTTTGAAATTATCAAGAAAACTGAATTTCAAACGGCCATATTTGCGGAACCCCTAGTCTAATTCTGCTCATTGATGAAAGTGACCGCGAAATTCGCGATCCGAACCTATCCTGAAAATTTCAAGCTCCTAGGCCTTTCCATTACAAAGTTATAATTTTCTATTGTTTCTATGGTTCTGGTCATGCGAGCTGGACCAAATTCTGCATGTAGCTTGAACACGTAATTCTCCATCTGAGTGCAACATTTCACCTTGATCCGATCTGTAGTTGCAAAGTAATCAGGAAAACAAAATTTCGAGCGGCCATATTAACGGAACACCTCGGCGAATTTTGCCCAATAACAAACTTAACCGCGGCATTCGAGATTCAAACCTACCCTAAAAATTTCAAGTTTCTAGGACATTCCGTTTGAGAGTTATCGTGTATACGGACGGCCGGACGGACAGACTCGATTTTTCCGACGGATTCGTCATCAGTGAGTCGAACATAGTCGATTGAGACCATTTTCGGCTCAAAATACAGACATCGTGACGAAATGATATAGCCCTCGTGTAAGTAGTACCTACGAGCGCTCGAAAAAAAAATCAGTTGCTGTTCTATGCATAAGAAATATTTGGAAAAATAGAGAATTGAGAAAAACAAACGGAAAGAACTGTATTAGGACTAGATACATTTTTTTTCTCAATAATTCAAAGGGGCCGATTCGATCTCGTTGAAACTCCTTGATTAGTTTTAAAATAACGACGTGAAAGTTCATGTGAAATTCCGTAAAATTCACAAGAAGAATAAATAATAATAAAGAGAAAACATCAGGAGTTTGGGGACCATCTAGAAAGTTACTCAAATTTGAAAAAAAACCAAAGAGTTGGATAGAATTGAAAATATTCATAAAAATAATAAAGAAAAAAAATTACGAAAAGCACTGCCGTGAAGTCAGGAGCTTTTGAGCGCTCGTACATCCTTGTAGGTAGATTCGCATTTTCCAGTTTTAGAAATCAATTGAAGGAAATTTCGAAAGCTGTCAAAAAAATTCTCAAACTTAGACGAAATTCCAGACTCTGTCAGTGCTTCAGCTGACCAATATTTTTTCGATAATTCGCTAGAATTTTCTACGGTATCTATGGTATTGGTGATGCGATCTGGACAAAATCTCGCACGTAGTTTGAATAAATCATTTTCCATTTGAGTGCAAAATTTCATCTCGATCGAATCTGTAGTTTCGAAGTAATCAGGAAAACAAAATTTCGAGCGGCCATATTTACGGAACCCCTAGGCGATTTTTTCCCAATAACAAACATAACCGCGGCATTCGAGATTCGAACCTACCCTGAACTTTTCAAGTTTCTAGGACATTCCCTTCGAGAGTTATCGTGTATACGGACGGCCGGACGGACAGACTCGATTTTTCCGACGGATTCGTCATCAGTGAGTCGAACATAGTCGTTTGAAGACCATTTTCGGCTCAAAATTCGAAAAATATAGACATCGTGACGAAATGATATAGCCCTTGTGTAAGTAGTACGAGCGCTCAAAAATTTAAAAAAAATGAAAACTTTTGAAGCAGTCTCAAAATTTCGGACTTCCTCAACTTCTGTGGAGCAGTATATGAATTAGATTAGAAATTCAATAGAGCAACATTTTGGTGAAAGCATTTTCATTTCGCGACCGAAGGACCAATCTTACGAACCGCCCCCAACCCCCGGCTGCATATCTCGAATAAATAAACACGAATCGAACATGACTCGAGTACGCCAATTCAACATCCTGATTTATGTTTGCAGCAGTGTATGTTGTTGGATTTATCGTCGACAGTCCGGGAACCCCGAGTAAGTTCGACTGGCGCTCTAATCCTAATCAATTCGATTTGGCCCCCAGTCAGGGAGGCAAATATGTAGCTGGCTCTCTGCCTGCCCACTAGCCTGTCCGATGCAGTCAATAGGGTCCGGTCTCGGGAGTATTCCGAGACGGCGAGAAGAAGTCTTATCTCGGGGACGAGGCGAGGGAGAAGACGGAGAGAAGTGGAGGAATATAAACGTCGGATTATGGAATATGGTTTATGTGTAAGTCCACCTATAAATAAAACAGTTACACGGCTCTGCAGTCCCTCAGGGGTTAGTTATCCTCGACATTTGATCTCATGTGTTATAAAAAAATTGCTTGATCGTTGTTACCGAATTCTAATTATCTTTTATATTTCAAAAACAAAAACTCTGCAGGGAATTGAGTGAACTCTATATGAAGGTTATCTCAGACCAAGATCATAATTTTTGACTTTAATCTTGATTTGTCTCTAAGTAAGGAACAGCAACTTTACCGTTTCATGAATTGGAGTCTGGAGCTTTTGCGTAGTCTGTCCAAAAATTGACCGCTGATCTTTGTCAATTATGCCGAATCATTTGTAACAAAAATATAAGGATTTTTTTCTTCGATAATTCGCTAGAATCTTCTTGTTATGCGATCTGGACAAAATTCCGTCCGTAGTTTGAATACCTTATTCTTCATCTATGTGCGAGATTTCATCTCTATCTAATAGGTAGTTTCTAAATTATCAGGAAAAAATTACGAAAAGCACTGCCGTGAAGTCATGAGCTTTTGAGCGCTCGTACATCTACCTTTTAGGTAGACTCGCATTTTCCAGTTTTAGAAATCAATTGAGGGAATTTTCGACAACTGTCAAAAAAATTCTGGAACCTAGGCGAAACTCCAGACTTCATGTCAGTAATTAAGCTGGCCAATTTTTATTCGATAATTCGCTAGAATTTTCTACGGTATCTATGGTATTGGTGATGCGAGCTGGACAAAATTTCTCACGAAGTTTGAATACATTATTCCTCAGCTAGGTGCAAAATTTCATTCCAATCCAATCAGTAGTTTCGAAACTATAAGGAAAAAAATATTTTGAACAGCCATATCTACGGAATCCTTAGTCTAATTTTCCTCATTGATGAACGTGACCGTGAAATTCGCGATCCAAACCCACCCTGAAAATTTCAAGTTCCTAGGCCTTTTCCTTCGGAAGTTATAATTTTCTATGTTTTCTATGGTTCTGGTCATGCGATCTGGACAAAATGTTGCTTTAATATATCATTATCGTTTAAAATACAAAATTTTATCTCGATCAAATTCATAGTTTCGAAATTATCGAGAAAACAAGATTTCAAACGACCGTAATTACGGAACCCCTAGTATAATTCTGCTCATTGATAAACGTGAACGCGACATTTCAGATCCACACCTATCCTGAAAATTTTAAGTCCCTAGGCGTTTCCGTTCAAAAGTTACAATTTTCTATGGTTTCTATGGTTCTGGTCATGCGATCTGGACAAAATTTCACATGTAGCTTGAACACCTCATTCTCCATTTGAGCGCAAAATTCCATTTCGATCAAATCTGTAGATTTCAAGTGATCAGGGGAACAAAAGTTTGAACGGCCATATTTACGGAACCCCTGGTGGAATTTGGCCCATTAACGAACTCGACCTAGGCATTCGGGAACTGAACCCACACTGAAAATTTCAAGTCTGTAGGTTGTTCCGTTCGAGAGTTATCGTGCTTACGGCCGGACGGACAGACTCGAATTTTCCGACGGATTCTTCATCAGTGAGTTGAACATAGTCGATTGAGACCATTTTCGGCTCAAAATTCGAAAAATACAGACATCGTGACGAAATGATATAGCCTTCGTGTAAGTAGTACGAGCGCTCAAAAAGGCGAGAGCAGAAAAAATGAACGAAAATAAATTTCATTCATTATATATTGAATCGACTTCAAATTGACTACCCATCCCACAAATGACAGGGCTTGGTGAAATCTGAAAATTTAAGAGACATTGATCAATCAGAATAAACTTTGAGTCGGTGAATAACAGTTTACCTGAAACACTAGCGGAAATATATTCAAATCTTTGAAAAACTCGAAGTAACACCGACAAACTGCCTGGCGTTCTCTTGTTAGGCGCGATGTATCCTGGTCAATTCCAGCCATTTTAATAGCATAAGACAAAAAATACTCAAATTCAGAGCAAATTTTTATAATTACATATTCACCAATATCTTCGATAAAATCATCAAAGCAAGATTTCTATGGTTAATGTTAGTGTTATTCCTATACCAACCTGAATTCAGCAACCCAAAATATTACTGAATGGTCTATTACCAACTTAAATTCGATTTTTCACAGCCAACCGAGATGTCAATAATTCTTAAACGGAATATATATCCAAATATCCACCTTCCGTTTGTCGCACTCCTCACAGGACAGCCTGTACAGTTACGTGTCTGAAATTCAAAGCAACTTTTCCCAATTCAAAACAGAACCCTCGAATTTTCCATCAATCAGCCTAACAACAACAACGAAGCCAATTCTCTTATCGAAAAAGAAAATAAAAGCCCAATTTGCCGTTGCCTGCAGTGGTCAGCGAACGAAACAAGTTCGTTATCTCCCGACTGGATAGCGACGCTGTCATCCTAATTTCCTTTTTCCATGCAAATCAGCCCCGTGCATTCTTGAGTCGGCGTTTCCGTTCGTTTAGGACCCCGTTCGAAGCGGGCTTCACGACGCTCAACTTAATCAGTCAACTGAAAATATCCGAAGCAACGAAATAATTAAAAGTTTAGAGCAGGAACAATTTTCAAGGAAGTTGTGATTGTTTTTGGAGTTGAGGGAAATTTCGTAGCGAGGAGGCAGGCAGGCAGTTGGCCACGGAGAGCCACCGGGCCAGAAAGGGATAATTTCATTTACATACAAACTCGGAAAGTTAGGAGTTATCTTACAGGCAGCAGGCACCATCTGCAAATCAGGCCCGCTCGTTTACCTGCTGTGTACTTTTTAATTATTTAAATAAATGTTTTGTTCTTTTGCATTATACATGTCGCAGGCGCTGAGGGATGGCTAGCGCGACACGGGTTTACTGCGGACCTCCGTTACGGGGACAGACAAAAAAAAAAGATTTTTTCCGTCGACCATAGAATAAAAGCTCATTTCAACGCACTCCATTAATGACCCCTATTAATGCATGACTTTTTGTATTAATGCATGATTATCATGGCAACCGCTTATAAAATATTCAATCGGAGCATAGATGCATCTATGTCGGAGCACGATCGAGCTGTCAAATTTATTTATTCGCTTTCGCTCAGAATCTGATTTTATCCGTTACGCTACTACATAATGAATAACGAAGAAAATATCCCTTTGACACCGCCAGATGTGACAAGCAGCAACCTTGAGTCTGCTTCCTGAAAAGAGCCGCCAGAAAACCTATGCTGAATTCAGATCTTGGTGCAAGGACAAGAAGGTTCGGAACTTTACGGAAACGGTTTTGTTGGCATACTTTACGGGTATTGCAGAAAAGGGGCATCTGGCAAGTTTATGGCCAAAATATTCGATGCTGAAATCAACACTAAATGTGAAAGACAATACTGATATAAGCAGATACCACAAACTGGTGATGTTTATTAAACGGAAAAGAGAGGGATATATCCCAAAAAAATCAAAAGTTCTCGAAAAAGAACATGTGAGAGAGTTCATAGCGAATGCTCCTGATAGTTTTTTCTTGATGTCGAAGGTAAAAATAAAACTCAATTGAATCGTTATTCCAACTTATTCTCATTATCTCGTTATAGTGAAATAACTATCATTGTTTGATTTGTAGGTCGCTTTGATATTCGGAGTAGCGGGTGCATTGAGAAAAGATGAATTGTTAAGGTTACAGAGAAAGGATGTACAAGATATGGGATCGAAATTTTTGGTGACAGTAAATTCATCGAAAACACATTCGAACAGGATATTCATTGTGGTGGATAATGATGAGCATAAACTTTTAAACATAATAAAGAGATATATATCCTTGAGGCCAGCTCACACTCCACACGAAAGATTTTTCGTTTTTTATAAGAACTATAAATGCTCAACACAACCAGTTGGAATTGATACATTTTCTAAATTACCGTCAATGATTGCAAACTTTCTTAAATTAGAGCAACCACATTTGTATACAGGTCACTGTTTTCGGCGTTCGTCTGCGTCTATTCTTTCTGACAGTGGTGCAGTTTTTCAGCCATCAAAAGACTTGGTGGTTGGAAATCAACTTCTGTTGCAGAAGGGTATATTGAAAACTCCATTCAGAATGAAATAGAAACTGCAGAAAAAACTTTATGTCATAATAGTTCCAAAGTAAATAATGCTTCAACCTCCACTTCATCCACACGTTCCTTATCGGATATTATAGGAACTGAAATAAATGTAAACTATTCAGAATGTCACAACATGTCCAATATTCCCTCTATGAAATTTTCGAATTGTTCTATAGGAAGCATAAATATTAATATATCGAAATGAACATAGAAATTTGTATTACGTCAAATTTGTATATCATGCAAAATACATTAACGCGCTCGCTCCGCTCACGCGTTAAGGTGTGTACAGACATGCTCCGAATATCGTACCGAACCGCGTCGCGTACCCCGCGAGAGCGAATCAAATTCACGAATTCAAATTGCACCTCTACGTGCGATGAATTTGATTCGCTCTCGCGGGGTACGCGACGCGGTTCGGTACGATATTCGGAGCATGTCTGTACACACCTTTAAAATATTTCGACCATTGATCGCTGACATTAATAAACTAGTTGATTAAATAACTATTTTATGGAAGTTTATTGTTTCGACGTAACTCCATCTTCATGATCTTTGTTGAAGTCAATGATCCAAGAATCGTGAGGGTTTTCGACTGTTCTACTCGAACTGCACCCAATTTTATGAGATATCCGGTTTATGCATCGAGTCATCGTCCATCTTTCGAATAGTTCAATGCAATACCAATTCTGCATCTTAATACGCGGTCGGACATATAAAAGACCCGTTGAAGTGGTCATCATTCACATGCGACGGCGTCCCTTTGTCTCGTCAGAATTACCATATCGGCTGAACAATATTATTTAGTACGACTGGCTGGCGGCATGGGAAGGCTTTCGAAATGTTGGCACTGAGGCAGATTTAATTAATTCTGCTCATTAACTCCATTTCTCGCATTCGCGACAAGGAAATGTCTTGATTTCGAGCGATTTTATGGGTAAAGCGGATTCGATTGTTCTCACGCTTTCGTTCTCGCATTCGAAAAACCGCCGCCGTTCGAAGTCAGAGAGAGCGGAATTGATTTCAGGTGGTTTTAGATAGATGACGTTAGTAATAACAGAACTCATTCGTAACTTCTTTGAAACCCTATTATCTGATTGAAGTTCTCTGTATTTTGACTGAATGGTAACATAGTTGAAACTCGTCGCTCAAACAGGAACTGATTTGACTTAAATTTTCAACCTCCTTCTTTGATTCATAAAATAGACCGATGCGAGGCGTGAAGCGAATCCTCATACGTTTCTTCAACGCCCGCATGCAGTCTTCAGAAATTTCTGTTCGATTTTCGTAAGTCGTATAGTAATGTTTTATTTCATGATTTAGAAGAGAGACAACAATTAGTACTCCAAAAATGATGAAAAGCACTGTCGTAAAGTCAAGAGCTTTTGAGCGCTCGTTCATCCACCTTGTAGGTAGATTCGTTAAAATATTTTTGACAGCTGTCAAAAAAATTTCAAACCAAGGCGGAACTCCAGACAGAAACGTCAGTGCTTTAGGTGACCAATTCTTTTTTGGATAATTCGCTAGAATTTTATACGGTATCTATGGTCTTGGTAATGCGATCTGGACAAAATTCCCCACGTAGTTTGAATACATTATTCTTCATCTATGTGCAATTTCATTCCCATCCGATGAGTTGTTTCGAAATTATTAGGGAAAAAATATTTTGAACGGTCATATTCACGGAACCCCTAATCTAATTTTGCTCAATAAAGAACGTGACCGCGACATTCACGATCCGAATCTACCCTAAAAATTTCAAGTCCCTAGGCCTTTTTGTCCAAAAGTTATAATTTTCTATAGTTTCTATGGTTCTGGTAATGCGATCTGGAGAAAATGTAGCTTGAATATATCATTCTCCATTAAAATACAAGATTTCGTCACGATCAAATCCGTTGTTTTGAAATTATCAAGAAAACCAAATTTCAAACGACCATATTTACAGAACCCCTAATATAATTTTACTCATAGATGAAAGTGATCACGAAATTCGATATCCACACCTATACTGAAAATTTCAATCCCTTAGGCGTTTCCGTTCAAAAGTTACAATTTTCTATCGTTTCTATGGTTCTGGTCATGCGATCTGGACCAAATTTCACATGTAGCTTGAACACCTCATTCTCCATCCGAGTGGAAAATTTCATCTCGATCACATCTGTAGTTTTCAAATAATCAGGGGAACAAAACTTTGAACAGCCATATTTACGGAACCCCTCGTGGAATTTGGCCCAATAACGAACATAACCGCGGCATTTGAGATTCGAACCTAACCTGAAATTTTCAATTTTCTAGGACGTTCCGTTCGAGAGTTATCATGTATACGGATGGACGGACAGACTCGAATTTTTCGTCGGATTCGTCATCAGTGAGTCGAACATAGTCGATTTAGACCATTTTTGGCTCAAAATTCGAAAAATACAGACATCGTGACGAAATGATATAGCCCTCGTGTATGTAGTACGAGCGCTCAAAAAGATTCAATAAGGGTGAATTGTTCAGGTCTACCGGATCGTTCAACAAGAAAACAGACGATTTTTGTTTATTTATCTCAAGGCTTTCTAAAAGGTTCAATTTTCCACTTTTATTTTCCGTATGCAAAATTTCGAAGTCTTCTTTAAAAGCATGATTATTGATTTTCAAATGATCCGCGTATGCCGAATGTCCTCTACTTTTAATAAAACCATTTCTATGTTTTTGCTATGTAAAAACATGAGCAATTACCTCAAGTTAATTTATATACACCACATTTATTTAATTTATCCGTTTTATCTTAATTGTATTGAATCATATCTGCCTTAATTGTTCGTGGTCTTATATGGAACTGAAATATCTTTTGCTTTTTGAAAACGAGAAATTATTTCCGAAATTTTTCCCGAATAAGTTGAAACTTTATAATCATCGTAGTTATTTTATTGTAAGTTTGATCATGGATTTCTATCAAGTATCGGCTAATTCTATTAGTATCTTTTTTCCGCATTTCCAGGGATTTCAGATGTTATTTCATAAATCGTCAAAATTTCAAAGCTACGTGTAACTTCTGGAAACACACGTTCATAATGAGAAGAAATGGCCCGATGGGCCCTGAAATGAGGTGAATACGATTCAATTTATCTCTCAACTTCACCACTCCACTTTCATAGATTTCCAACGATCTTTAGAAAGTTATGAATGTAATTCCATCAACCTGTCGTGAAGTTCATTTCTTTATATTTTAGAATCATTCTAGTAAGTGGAACGCGATGATTTTCCAAGATTTCCTAGCCTCACAATACTGTAAGGTTTCCAGACTTTTGCGTAAAATTTGTCAAAATCTGACATTTCGAATTTCGGATGAAAATATAGTGAAATATAACGACCAAACAACTTGCATTCTACCGCGGTCCGAAATTCGTCGGTCTTTGAGCGCGCGGCAAAGGGTATCCAAGTATCCAGGGTCAGAAAATTGAAAGATTAAACTTGGTCGAACTCATTATTCGGGACGGCTGTTTGATCTTTTTATCTAGATGTTTTTGCCAACGACACTGGCGGATTTGAAGAGGAAGGAGGCGGGCATGGTTGTTCAACCAACACAAAAGTCATTTTTATTTTTTTACCGACCGAAAAAATATCGAGAATTCAAATTTTCCTCAAAGTGAATGAGGATTACCTAAATTTTTTTTTCTGAAAAAACGCAGAGGCGTACATTATGTTTTCTATTGACATCTAGTGCACATCCAGTACCACTGGTTGAAACATTAGACAATCTTCTGCACCAGAAAATGGCTATTGATTTTCAGATAGCTTGTGCCGAATTTTATGGAAATAATCAGGAAGGTTTTGATGTTATGATCAACTATTTTTTGAGGGCTCTTTCTCCCTACACGAGGACTATATCATTTCGTCACGATGTCTTTATTTTTCGAATTTTTAGCCGAAAATGGTCTCAATCGACAAGGTTCAACTCACTGATGACGAATACGTCGAAAAATTCGAGTCTGCCCGTCCGGCCGGCCGGCCGCGTGAAAAATAACTCTCAAACGGAATGACCTACAAACTTCAGGGTAGGTTCGGATCTCAAATGCCACGGGTTCCGTGAATATGGCTTATCAAAATTTTGTTCTTCTGATTTTCGAAACTACTGATGCGATCGAGATGAAATTGCACTGAGATAGAGAATGACGTCAAGCTACATCAGAAATTTCATCCAGATCGCACGACCACAACCATAGAAACCATAGAAAATTATAAGTTTCGAACGGGAAGGCCTAGGGACTTGAAATTTTCAGGATAGGTGTGGATCTCGAATGTCGGGGTCACATTTATCAATTAGCAAAACTAGACGAGGAGTTCCGTAAATAAGACCGTTCAAAAAATGTTTCCTGTTAACTACTGATTGGATTGGAATGAAATTTTGCACATAGATGCAGAATAATGTATTCAAACTACCTCAAACTTTGTCCTTACCAAGACCATAGATAACGTAGAAAACTTTAGCGAGTTATCGAAAAAAAATTGGTCACCTAAAGCACTGACGTGAAGTCTGGAGTTTGGCCTTGGTTTGAATTTTTTTGACAGCTTTCAAAAATTTCTTCAATTGGTTTCTAAAACTGGAAAAGCGAATCTACCAACAAGCTGGATGAACGAGACCTCAAAAGCTTTTGATTTCACGGCAGTGCTTTTCGAATTTTCGCCTCGAAGTTGCATACCCTGTTGCTCAGAAGTTGAGAGGTTTCGGACATAGATTCATTCGAAATTTTCTTCTTTAAATCTTCTATGGATTCATACCATCAAGGATCAGCATTTTATTCTGGAATTGAATATAGAAGGCGATACGAATTATTTCGTTGAATCGGGCGTCAAATTTCACACTAGATGACTAAATAATAACTCATTTTGGGTTTTTAATTCAGCCGACGATATGGCCCTCCTGCGAACTTGATACTGTCGCGACCGCTGCGAAAAGTTTAATCGGTTTTCAGTTTACCCATCCCTAGCACGTACAATGTTCGACAGTCTGCCTCGCACAATGGTTATGCACCTTAACGCTTATGTTAAAGCTCCGCGAAATTCAATACCCATAAATTAACGACGCAAAATGGAACAATTTCTATCCACATTTTCGTTGTGCTGCATTTTATGTCGAATTAAATGCCCACCTTCCTACAACAATCCATGGAAGCATCAATATGAGCAATGGGATTTTTGTATTTCTTCACCGTCCCAGCGATATCTTTTGAATCACTCAACTCTTGTTGATTCCACGCACTTACCTCCTTTTGAAAAATTTAACAAATAGAACGAAACAGTTATTTGTGAGTGTATATCTATTAATATTCTTCATAAATATTTTTGTTGGAGAGACTATTATACGTCCGGATTTTACTTGTGGAAGTGCATTTCATTCGAAGATCGGGAGAAGATCTGTGCCCGAAGTGCAAAACTGTTACCTGAAAGATAGTTTTGAGCGTTTTCATCGCATGCCTGGCACATGCGACTGCGAAATCAACGTAAAAATAGATGCTTATTTCTGAAATTCATCAGCGCGTGGTGGCTGGTTGGGCACGTGTCCTTATGCCCTCCAGAACCAGCCGCCCCTGATCGCCATCATAATGTGCTATATAGGTCGGATGACTCGTCGCGTCAGAAAACGGCGTCATAACCTACATTCGGAACGTCTTGCATTCGGAATAATTGAGTTTCAGCCATTTGGCCGAGGCCATAGATTCCCGCCGCATTCCGCGCTATGAAGCTGTATGGGAGCATCGAATAACATCCCGGAGTCATCATCCATTGTGCCGGAGAACGTAATTAATGCTCAGATCTTAGTCTCAACTGGATGGGAATCTCTCCAATTGATGTATTCATGTTTGTACGTACACACACACACCTGTATAAATGAGGATTATTTAGCGGTGCGTTCATCATTGCGGCTCGGTGCATTGTGCCCGCTTGTCACACTAACCTAGCTCGGTGTTTTGTTGCTGGCTGCCTCGGAACAAAGGACCGCAATTGTGCACTCGTGGGAAAACGTTCTTCATGACATGAGTCAACGGGAAGGCTGCAATTGTCGATCAATTTCGTTATGGTGTTTTGTGCAAATGAGGCGAATCGCAGATTGGAAACGGCGAACGCCACGAGGCTACGTGGGATCGTTGGAAATGAGGGAAATGGGCTGACCTCACCTATTTTCTGCGATAACAGTTCGAGACTCGAAAATCCTTTGGACTCTTTGGAGCGTCTTATTTTTCATTCGGCCGGATGCCAAATTTCTCAATGAATCAGCCCCTTTAAGGTGAGCCTTTATTTTTGACAGGTGCTAGAACTCATCCAAAGTCGATCAGAGGAAATATTCAATTTGAAAAAAGTGCAGAAAATCTTGGGCATCTCTGTTAGATTTGTTATTCTCTTTCATCTTTTATTAGGAGAGTTTTCCTGAACGGTATATTTCTTAGAGGTCAAACTAAGGAGTGGAAAAATTACTGACTGAAAAGATCCTACAAAAAAAATAGGAAGTTCACAAAGTCACTGTTAAAATGGATCCAAACTGTTCACAGAAATTGTTCGTAATGGTCACCATTCGTTAGATGTGCGCAAGGTTTTGATCGGCGTAATAACGAATTATTACATGCCGTAACTATCACATCAGTATGCTCACGAATAATGTCACAAGCATTTTCAATGCGTTGTTTTAGTTCTTCAACACGATTCATCTCACCGTTACTGTAAACTTATGTTTGCAAATAACCCCAAAAGAAGTAATCACAGGGGTTGAGATCCGGGGAGCGTGCAAGCCAAGAAATCGACCTACCACGTCATATCCACCCATTTGGCAACACCTTACGAGCTTTGGAGAAGTCACAAAAGTCATACGCTCTGTCAGATCATTTCCTTTGACCTGAACACATTTAGATCTCAATGCGTACCGTAAAATCCGGAGTGGGAATTTCTCAGATTCGCGGGTAAATTTGATTTCGAAATACTCGGTGGATATTATATATCAAGGATTTTTGGAATTTTGACTTATTTTGATGAGTTCTAGCACCTGTCGAAATAAAGCCTCACCTTCGAAAACACCCTATTCCTATTAGAAAGGCGTTAAATGAAAAGAGAAAACACCATTGTAACTAAACATATAATTTATCTATCGAACAAATGATGAGAACAACAACTTGATTATAACTTAAAACATTGCACAAAAAAAGATTATCTCTATACAAAAACAAAGTGGTTGTCTTAATGAACATTGCACAAAAAATAACATAAACTTCAATACCAAAACAGATTCTTACACCCAAAAAGTAATTGAATATATAAAATATAAATAATAACTAGAAACAGCACAAAAAGAAATAGTATTCGGATTTTTGATACAACTGGAAATTTAATGAAGGTAAATTATGGTGGATGAACTTTTTTGCATTTTCTGGGAGAAATCTGCTTCTGGATTCATTATCATATTTTCTGCTTCTAAAATGGACCTTTCGTTATAAACGCTTGTAGCAAGGATTTGGAGGAATTTAACTGATATCTGACTGAATATTGAAAAAAAAATTTTTTTCTCCGCCAAATAGTTGGTTCGGTCAATTGAAGATACATTTGAGTACATGTCCAGTTTCTCTTTCATTTTATCATTTTTTCTTTTAATTTTTATCATTTTAGAAGAACTAGTTGCATTTTGATCAAAGCATTGCCATAATTTGTTTCCTGTATTTCCTAGTCTTTCACTAGTGTTTCTTCTATATTTAATGTATTTCTGATAAAGGTATATCGTCATCCTTTTTGTCTTCTAAGTCATCTAATTGTCCTTCTACTTTCTACTTGCACACTACTCTCATAGAAACACTAATACACACTGTTTAAAATGGTGTTTTTTTTTCAGAAAAATACTAAAACAAAACTAGGGTCTATGATACTTATTTTCGAATAAGACATCGAATTTTTTTTGAATATGATAGCAAATGATATCCTTCATTGCATGCCCTTACACCATGACGTCACCTTAGAGTTACATTGTTGTATGTACTCGATAGTTTTATGTGCATTTGACGATGACCCTACAGAGTTTTGAAATTTGATCTAATATCCTTTTATAATTAGGGATATAAGATGAAATCGAACATCTCTTTCAGTTATCTTATCCTATACAAAAAATTACACTATGGAAATATTATACAACGAAAAGGCCCCGATGGACTCTAAAATGAGGTTAATACGATCGAATACATTTACTTCCAATGTTACCACCTCAATTTTGTAGGTTTTAAACGCTCTGAAAGAAGTAATTGACGTAATTCCATCAACCTGTCATGTATTTCATTTTTTGATATTATCATTCATTCTAGTCTGTAGAACGGATTTGAGGAAAAAATAATAGTATATTATTTAACGAGCGTTAATGTAGATCATATCTCACGCAGAAGTTTGCAGCACGAGCCAAAGGCGAGTGTTGTAGTTCATGAAGTGACTTATGACCATTACCGCAAGTTGACTACTGTACTTTATCTACGACTTTAACAACAAATACTAAGATACAAGTACAGAGAAAGGACTTTATTTACTAATTTTAATATTTACCTATAACAATGGATTATTTATGTTGATTGTGCTTTTTTGCATGGAGTAGAAAGTCCATAGGAGTGATGTTTTATATTGAGTGCTAAGTTCACTTAAATATGCCAAAAAAACATTCTCTGTAAACGAAGACTTAATATCCTTACTGCTACACCAATCTTGAAAATTGTTGTATACACCCATATTTTTTCTGGGATTTTTTGGGCACTGAATTCTGTATGGTAATATTGGCTGATGGTCATCTTTCTGAAGGTGTACATAATAATTCATCTTCACTATCTGAATTCATCTTTTTTCAGCCTAACATTCACAATAATAATTAGGTATCAACTTAATTTGAGAAAACGTCGAAATTATTCAAGTGACCTCCTCTCAATACCAATAATGGACTGTTTCCTTTCGGTCAATCGGCTTGTTCAGGAGCACTGAGCCAGGGAGTTATAGCAGTGAGTTATTATAAATCGGTGTTTGTTTACAGATACTATTCATTGCTCAAAAGTAGTTGAATAATGAATATATAATTCAATAGGAATAGATAAAAGTTATTCACAGTTGGAAATTTCGATTTCCCCATATGAGATTAGCAAAGCAGGAGGTGAAGAAGAGGAAATGCGAATACCTCAGCTCCGGATCTGTCTAACCGAACCTCACATCAAACTAGAGAACGATATATCGTCCTCTTCTGCCATCTACTTATTTCTGATAGTTATTTATTATGCACGTAATGAATTCACCGACCGACCCCGTAATTTAACACCCAAAAAGAGATTCCAACGTTGGAATAACTAATGCGTCGAATTCCCGAAGTTTAATTTTACGGGATCAGTTCGTACGAAGGGAAGTTTTTGGTGGGAATGTTCATCGCAGGTTTCGCCGGAAGCGAGGACAGCTCGGGAGGGTACAATTTAAGCTATAAAATCTGATTTTTTCGGGGATAATTGGTGACCGTTTGATTCAGTGGACTCCGGCCCGAAGGACCATGTACGAGATTGATAGGATGTTTCTTTTGTCACAAACACTGGATTCCAGAAGGATAAAATTATTCGAGGTTATCACAATCTTCTTCAGCAATTCATCTCGGAACTATGAACCCCGTTATATTTCCATCGGAGACAAGGTGAATCCTCGCCATGATGGAGTTTCTCCACATTTCCGTCTCCCTCACCCCTTACTCTGCCAGTCGCTTCCCGCCTGACAGTTCCTCCATCGGATTCGTCTCATTAACGAAACCCTGCGTAGAGTTTCCCCGCTTTTCCGAGAAATAAAATATGGGTGCGTTAAATCCACGCCGCATCCGGTTACAGTTCGTTCTTCATCTGGTCGCGATCCATTTGGTACTTCGTCTCGACGACTGAGCAGAATCGGTAATCCACCCTCAGAAATATGTGTGTCAACTTTGGGAACTGTATCTGTAGCTAATGCTGAGGAGACTGGCAGAGGAAGTTCTTCGACGAAGAGCCAGTTTCGGTTCGTTATTCCTGTTTAATGGAAAGTAATGCGGGCTTTTTCCTTCGTCGATGAAATTTTTACGATCTACCGGCTTCTGGGAGGCCCTAAGTTTTTGCCAGATTTATATTTTTCAAGAGTAAAATGACAAAACAACCTTTGCCAAACTAGTATCTCCAGGACGAAACACACATCGGAGAGCGCACCCTCAACTAATTACAAGTGTCTTATGGACACTAAGTATTATCTCATCCACTAGAATACGGTTTCGAATATTTAAGTGTCTAAGACTAAGTCACTACACTTGTTTCGCCATAACCATGGCTTCTTCGGGTGATAGATATACTTAATTTATTGTTGCACCTGCTTGGAATATAAAGGTACACAATATCTAGAAGGGGAGGGCTTAATAGATAAGGTACGTTACCTGAAACCCAATATCCCTAAACCCTGTATTATTAGTTTCTCGTTAACATGTCATTACGGTTGAACAAATTCAATAAACGAGAATTATTCAACTCTATCTCGTCGTTGAGTAAATTGGGTGAACTTTTTTGTTTATTGATTTCCATGCTTTCTAAAAGATTGAGTTTTACACCTTCACTTTCAATATGCAAAATTTTGTAATTATGAGTAAAGCCCTGCTCTACAGTCGATAAGTGTTGTGCGAAATTTGAATTTGTTTTTCCATTGAAGAAAGAACTTCTACGTTCCTTTTGTGAGCGCTCGTACTACTTAGACGAGGGCTATATAATTTTGTCACGGTGTCTATATTTTTCGATTTTTGAGCCGAAAATGGTCTCAAACAACTATGTTCGACTCACTGATGACGAATCCGTCGGAAAATTCGAGTCTGTCTGTCCGTCCGTCCGTCCGTCCGTAAGCACGATAACTCTGGAACGGAACGACCTAGAGATTTGAAATTTTCAGTGTGGGTTCAGTTCCTGAATGCCTCGGTTAAGTTCGTTAAAGGGGTCAAATTCCATCAGGGGTTCCGTAAATGTCACCGTTCAAAGTTTTGTTCCCCTGATTACTTGAAAACTACAGATTTGATCGAGATGAAATTCTGCACTCGAATGGGGAATGAGGTGTTCAAGCTACATGTGAAATCTTGTTCAGATCGCATGACCAGAACCATAGAAACCATAGAAAATTGTAACTTTTGAACGGAAAAGGACTTGAAATTTCCAGGATAGGTGTGGATCTTGAATGTCGTAATCACGTTCATCTATGAGCAAAATTATACTAGGGGTTCCGTAAATATGGTCGTTTGAAATTTACTTTTCTTGATAAATACCAAACTACAGATTCGATCGTGACGAAATTTTGTATACTAATGGAGAATGATATATTCAAGCTATATTTCTCCAGATCACATGACCAGAACCATAAAAACCATAGAACAGCATTACTTTCGAACGGAAAGGCCTAGGGACTTGAAATTTTCAAGATAAGTGTGGATCTGAAATGTCGCGGTCACGTTTATCAATGAGCAGAATAATACTAGGGGTTCCGTAAATACGGTCGTATGAAAATTTGTTTTCTCGATCATTTCGAAACTACGGATTCGATCGAGATGAAATTTTGTATTCTAATCGAGAATGATACATTAGAGTAATATTTTGTCCAGATCGCATGACCAGAACCATAGAAACCATAGAAAATTGTAACTTTTGTACGGAAAGGCCTAGGAACTTGAAATTTTCAGGGTGGGTTTGGATCGCGAATATCGCGGTCACCTTCATCAATGAGCAAAATTAGACTAGGGGTTCCGTAAATATGGCCGTTCAAAATATTTTTTTCCGTATTGTTTGTTTGGAATGAAATTTTGCAGCCATCTGAGGAATAATGTATTCAAACTACGTGCGAAATTTTATCCAGATCACATCACCAAGACCATAGATACCGTAGAAAATACCGTAGATACCGTAGAAAATAAAAAAATCTAGCGAATTATCGAAAAAAAAATTGGTCAGCTGGAGCACTGACATGGAGTCTGGAGTTTCGCCAATTTTTTGACAGCTGTCGACAATTCCTTCAATTGATTTCTAAAACTGGAAAATGTGAATCTACCTACAAGGTGGATGTACGAGCGCTCAAAAGCTCCTTACTTCACGACAGTGCTTTTCATCGTTCTTTTCTTTTCTCAAAGGATCTACCAGTTCGGCCGATATCGAATCTGATTTATCAGATTGATCCTTTTTATTTTTATTATTTTTGATAAATTTACCTCAGCTTTCATCGGTTCTATACGCGTTATTCTTTCATTTTGTTTTGAGAACAATGAATTTTTTCTGAGACTTTTCCGAATAGGTAATTATTATATAATTTTGTTTCAACTCTTTTTGAAATGGATAAACTTCGTTAATGACTTCATTATATACTTTCTTTTTGCCGTGATTTGTTCAATTATACCTAGATTTTAGGTTCTTCAATAAAATTTTCGTGCATTTTTGAAGTTGAAATTCGTGGGGTTGGGTAAGGGTAAGGGGAAGAATTCGAGAATGGACTGGATCAGAGATGCTCAAACGTTCAGTCAATCGCAAAAATGTTACTACAATCCAAATCCACGACTCACCCTGTACAGAGACATGAATTATCCAATTAGATACAAAACTTCAACAATACCTCCGATAGAGTAGATCCCAAATCGAACAATTCCGCCCCATAAAATATTCCCGACGCAACCCCCGGTTACTCGGAGATTGACTGCGGGCAAAGATTGAAACATAACCTCCACCGTCTTCCGCCCCACGCGAAATTATAATGCCGCGGATGATATTTAATTTAATTACATAATAGATTATCACGTATAACCTCTAAACAGGTTTACGTGTACCCGAGCGAGGGGAGGCTGGGGGTAGCGGTCCCCGGAGCCACCCCCCCCCGATAGGGGTGAAGCTGCTTTACACCGTGCAGGAGCCAGTCAGACAGTAATGAATGGCCGGAGCTTGATGAGCTCAAATCTAGGAGGCGACGCAAAACGGCGAACATAAATCAGTATAGCCTTGGCTTGGGGAGAGACGGAGAGAGGGAAAGCCTGGAATGGTCTGATTTAGGGCGGGAGAGACCTCAGATTCGAACTGTCATATCATTATCGATAACCTTGACTGGGTGATGGATAGGTGTTCCGACTTTTGGTGGGGCAGCATGTCACATCAGGAATCATTCATAACTTTGTGATGAGCGTTCTGTAGTTCAGTGTTTGGGCGCGCAACTCGCTGTCGAAACGTCTCGTGTTCGAATCTGAGGTCAGGAGAAACTTTTGAATGCGGGACATTGTGTGGTAAACACACTTCCCCTCAAGAGTGGCTTATCTTTATGTGTGATTCAAATCCTCGAAATTTGTTGACGTTGACCAAAACCTCTAGTTCGTTAACGTAAACATAACCTCTAAATTTCCAAAACTTCGTTATTTTTTTCGATGGTTCGGCAAGCAAAGTGTCAACTGAAGTTATTATTCAAGAATTGATTACCAAATAATATCTAATATATAAAATTCTCGTGTCACAGTTTTCGTTGCCATACTCCTCCGAAACGGCTTGACCGATTTTGATGAAATTTTTTGTGCTTATCCGGTATCTATGAGAATCGGCCAACATCTATTTTTCATCCCCCTAAACGTTAGGGGTAGTCCACCCCTAAATTTTTTTTTTTTATTTTTTAGACAAAATTTCTAATTTCTATTTTTTTATGATACAACATACAAAAATACATACAATCCCCAATTTTCACCCTTCTACGATCAACCCTTATTTTTTAATAGCCAGAACAACGAGAGGCCGAAGGCCTCGAGCAATTTTGAAATTGCGAAAAAAGGGAGAGACCAGGGGCGCGAAGCGCCCCCCGCGTTTTCGAGAGGGAGAAACGGGCTTTCCTAAGGTAAGAGAGGCCGAAGGCCTCGAGCAATTTTGAAATTGCGAAAAAAGGGAGAGACCGGGGGCGCGAAGCGCCCCCCGCGTTTTCGAGAGGAAGAAACGGGCTTTCCTAAGGTAGGAGAGGCCGAAGGCCTCGAGCAATTTTGAAATTGCGAAAAAAGGGAGAGACCGGGGGCGCGAAGCGCCCCCCGCGTTTTCGAGAGGAAGAAACGGGCTTTCCTAAGGTAGGAGAGGCCGAAGGCCTCGAGCAATTTTGAAATTTCGAAAAAAGGGAGAGACCGGGGGCGCGAAGCGCCCCCCGCGTTTTCGAGAGGGAGAAACGGGCTTTCCTAAGGTAAGAGAGGCCGAAGGCCTCGAGCAATTTTGAAATTGCGAAAAAAGGGAGAGATATGGCAAAACAACGTTTGCCGGGTCAGCTAGTTATTTATATATTTATTCAAAAATACATCCAACAGGCCAAAGCCCAATTACAGGTGCATACAATAATTAACAAAACATATAATATAGTACGCCAATAAAAAAATAAAAAACAACAAAAACTATGAAATAAAAGATAATTGCACTACAAAGAAAAAGAATAATAACTTCTTAGGGCTCGTTCAACCGTGTTCCTGAATTGAGAGAATGAAAGAAAATTATAAGTAATCATAATGATTATTTGACTGCGAAACTTCAGAATAGTATTCGATTGATATTCTCGTTTTGGGAATTCCAAGCATTGAATTTTGCATATAGTCGGATGTGTAAATATTATCTCTCATTCCATGGTTATGTTTCTTTGTACCTACATATTTCATAAAATAGAGTCGATTTATCATTTTTATTATTATTTCGTTTTGCTGCATTTAGTTGTATATACCTGTACTCAAAATTCCTTAAATTGACTTTATCTCATGAATGAATACATAAAAAATTTCTTATTGATTCTAATTATGTGTTTGTTTTAGGTTTTATCAATACAAAAGAATTGGATAAAAGTTCAGATCAGATGAACAAAAAAATTAAATGCTAAGGAATCAAATGATCATTCAGAACAACACCTATAGGCCAGCAACATTCTTGAGAAACGTGTTCATAGGTTTTTCATTATTCTGTGAAAAAATCAATTTATGGAAATCATTCTGTTTTTCATATGAACAAAAGCGTTATTTTCCCAAATGAGATAACTGTCGAAACAAAAACCCTAAAATCTTGAAATTTCCAGGGTACGTTGAAGGGTTTTGTAGATATAGCCATATTATTGAGCGCTCGTACTACTTACACGAGGGCTATATCATTTCGTCACGATGTCTGTATTTTTCGAATTTTGAGCCGAATATGGTCTCAAACGACTATGTTCGACTCACTGATGACGAATCCGTCGAAAAATTCGAGTCTTGTCGTCCGTCCGGCCGTATACACGATAACTCTCGAACGGAATGTCCTAGAAACTTGAAATTCTCAGGGTAGGTTCGAATCTCGAATGCTGCGGTTGAGTTCGTTTTTGGGCAAAATTCGCCGAGGGGTTCCGCAAATATGGCCGCTCGAAATTTTATTTTCCTGATTACATTGAAACTACAAATTCGATCGAGATGAAATTTTGCACTATAATGGAAAATTAGGTGTTCAAGCTAAATGTGAAATTTTGATCAGCTCGCATCACCAGAACCATAGAAACCATAGAAAATTGTAACTTTTGAACGGAAACGCCTAGGGACTTCAAATTTCCAGGATAGGTGTGGATCTCGATTGTCGTGATCACTTTCATCTATGAGCAAAATTATACTAGGGGTTCCGTAAATATGGTCGTTTGAAATTTAGTTTTCTTGATAATTTCCAAACTACAGATTCGTTCGTGACGCAATTCTGTATACTAATGGAGAATGATATATTCAAACTACATTTCTCTAGATCGCATGACCAGAACCATAGAAACCATAGAAAATCATAACTTTCGAACGGAAAGGCCTAGGGACTTGAAATTTTCAGGATAGGTGTAGATCTGAAATGTGGCGTTCACGTTCATCAATGAGCGGAATTATACTAGGGGTTCCGTAAATATGGCCGTTTAAAATATTCTGTTCCTGATAATTTCGAAACTACCGATTTGATTGGGATGAAATTTTGCACCTAGCTGAGGAATAATGTATTCAAACTACGTGCTAAATTTTGTTCAGATCGCATTACCAAGACCATAGATACCGTAGAAAATTTTAGCGAATTATCGGAAAAAAAATTGGTCACCTAAAGCACTGACTTGAAGTCTGGATTATCGCCTTAGTTTGAAAATTTGTTTGACAGCTGTCAAAAATGTCCTCAATTGGTTTCCAAAACTGGAAAATGCGATTCTACCTACAAGGTGCATGTACGAGCGCTCAAAAGCTCCTGGCTTCACGGCAGTGCTTTTCGTAATTTTTTTTATTTTCTCAATGAGTCGAAAAAAAAACTTCGTTGTGGAATAACGACACGAAGGTTCATGTGAAATTTTGTTGGGGTCGTATCATTAGAGGAATGAAAAAAAATCTTTTGAAAAACTTATATTTCTGAAAAACCATTACTCATATCCTGGTGAATTTTTGTGCCACAAATGGGGCATCGATGAAATATGTTATTTAAAAATTCAGCTTTAGAGACGTCCCACGTGAAAATAAAATTGAGTTATTCTGATCTGGCGTTGAGGAATTTTATGAAATGACATTATTTTGCCACACTGAGGACAAGTTTGCTATAAATTTTCACGTGAAAAAGATTGAGTTCTTCTGATTACGACACGAACATTCATGTGAAATTTTGTTGAAACGTTTGACTAAAAGAAAAAAAAAATGGAAAAAATTATATTTCTCCAAAACTATAACTCATATCCTGGTGGAATTCCGTGCTACATATGGGGCATCGATGGAATATGTTATATAAAAATTCACTTTCAAAAACGTCCCACATGAAACAAAAATTGAGTTATTCTGATCTGGCGTTGAGAAATTTCATGAAATGATATTATTTGCCACACTCAAGACAAGTTTGCTATAAATTCTGACGTAAAAAAACATTCAGTTATTCTGATAACGACACCAACATTCATGTGAAATTTTGTGGGGGTCGTAACAATAGAAGAACTCAAAAAAATGTTAAAAAATATAGGTATCTAGGAAACTATGCGCTGTATCCTGCTGAAGTTTTGTAGAATTGAACAGTTGTTTCATGAGAGTAGAAAATTGAATTTTTCCGATTTGGTCCAAAAATTACACTTTTTTCTCGGGAGGAATTATTTCAACGTTCGGCGAGATCCTGATTCTTCTTGGAACTCGAGTGGATTTTGGAAAAAAGGGCCGATTCGAGGGGTAAAATTAATAAAAAACTAATCCCCATTGGTTTTTTAACACTCGCGTGCAGTTGTCAGCATTTCCCATCAATTTGATAAATGAGCATAATGGCAATGACATCTCAGTACATTGAATTTCATTCCGAACGTGAATGCATTATGACATAATCTGTCACACTGACGGCCGATTTGATTCACAGAATCCGTGGTTTGTTTCAGAATCTCTGGTTCGCCGGAAATATCGTGAAATGTACAGATTTACACTATTTGGAGGAGGTTACTGAGTGAATACGTTGAATACGTCTCCTTTCGATAATTTTGAAGCATTTTCCTGTATTTTCGGTAAATTCGAATTTTCTGTATGGGTGAACGCTCCGATGAATTCAAACAAGTGTCCTGAAGCTCCTGCCTTCACGTCAGTGCGTTTCTCGATTTTTTTTCGATTCTCAAGTTCTTCCACCTCTATTTTCTGATCTTCGTTCCTCTGTCCTTGGCGCAGAAGATATTTGTTTTGAATTCGAAAAAATTTTCCCCCGCCTTCATTTCCTGATTTTTCCCTTGTTGTTGAAGAAGGAGAGTTCAGTTTTGAATTTGGAAATATTCTTCTTTCATCACTTTCAGAGCGAATCATATTATCTTTCATCTTTCGTTAGAGCAGGAGCTTTTTCGGCCTTTTTACATTCGCTCTACACCCAAGTAAATACCGATGTGCAAACTCCACTCTGTTCATAAGGAAAAAAGCACTCGAGAATAAATTTATATTTCTTTCTGGATTTTCCCCGAAATTCGATCATTCATCTTGAAATTTGGGAACTTTTTTCTGTTGTAACGAAGTGTATTTAGCTACGTTAGCCACTTGGTATAATTCGCGTCGGTTTGGAATATTCGTTCGAATATTTCCTTGCTCCCATGTCGAGAAAATCTAACGTGTCGATTTGGAAATTCAGGCTATGTACAAAAACCTCCTCTTGTTCCCGAAGTGCACAAAACTGGGGTGTGTGTAGTGAAGTTGGAAGGTGGTAAGACCCGTTTTTTCAACAGTCCCGACCGTTGGGGATACTTTCTGTGTTCCACAATCGCATATCAATGCGTCACGTTAATGACTAGTTTCCAACGCGACATTCCAAACTTCATCGCTTCCAGATTGTGAAATCTCTAAAAATTCCAAGAGATTTCACCCCGACCCTCTTCCAGCTCCTCGAGAAACTGCTCCTCGGTCCCCCCTCGCTACCCCGGCTCCTGAGTGCTCCCGTGCCGCTGAAAGACGTCCTCGTCTCCTTCCCATCTTCGCCGCGGCTGCCGACGTCCACGTTTCGAGCGACGTCCGCTAGAGGCGTCGCCATAGGCGCAGGATTCGGCGTCGCACATCGACCCATCGGTAGGAAGTTGCTTTTTCAGCGTTTTAACTCTGTGCACTAGTGAGTTTCGAGACTCAGTTGCGGGTGGATCTCCGAACACTGGCCGATTGAGATAAACAAACCAGATCATATACTGTTCGGGTGGTACACTCGCGTCTTACGGACGAATATACGGATTTTCAGGGGGTCCCGTAGGATATCTCTCCGGTTTTCGGACTGAGAGTGACTGTGATTCTTGCGGGAAGTTGATAGGAAGTGCCCAAAAAAATCGGTAGGGACGAAAACGTGCCTGATCTGTGCTGTTGGCCTTTTTATTCGTGGATGGTAAGTCGAATTCTCTGCAAGGAGCGGGGAGGGATGCCGCCAAAATATCGGGAATTTTCTGGATGAACTATGTTCGACAGAGGTTTTTTCAACTTTGACTAAAAGTCAGCAAAGTAACAAACAAATTCCCCTCATCTCTTATAGCTTTGGAATGTTTGTGTTTGTGATGTCACAACCAAATTCATCGCAATTACTAACTCGTGGAAACATTACCACAGTCAACATTACTACAATCAACATGCCAATTGGCTGATATCATAAGAACTATGAAGTTTCAATTAGGAATAAAACATGATTAGGAAATCAATTCCTTTAATCTCTTCAATAGTTTTCCTGGCTCGTGAGTCCTGTGTGTCTCAAGGTTTTTTCTCAGATGCAAATCCGAAAGATAAATCGAAAGGTACCAGGAAGCTCCTAGTTTGGGAGATATGATTTTTTGAAAGTTGCATTGGAACACGTAAATTTCTTTAACCATGTTTTCAGACACATGACAGGTTTGCCAATATACAAGGCAGTACTACCAATATGGTGCACTGAAGAATCCTATCCTATGTGAATAATTTAAAATTATACCCTTTAAAAGATTTTTACAACGAATCACATTCAAAGAATGTATTTTTTTTATGAAAGCGTGAAGCAACAAAAATGCCTCATCTATCTCAATAATTAGTTCAAGGTTAGGATAGGTTCAGTTTCCCTAATTTCGAGTAAAAAATCTCAAAAAATCATTAAAATTAGTGTTGGGACCTGAGGAGAAGCTCTGTTAGATGCAAGATGCAAGATGCAAATAATCCCAAAAATTATTAGGTAAGGTCAAATGATCAAAAATTATAATCATTGAATTGGAAATAACGGGATTCTTACTTCAAAAATAAATTAACTCTATGAGATGGGAGACAAAAATTTCGAAAAATATTCGAATAATTCACGGAATTATGTTGGTAGATCCAAGAAGCTGTCTTTTTTTCAGATGCAAATCCGAAAGAGAAATCGAATGGCACCAGGAAGCTCCTAGTTCAGGGGATATGATTTTTTGAAGGTTGCATTGAAAAACGTACATTTCTCTGATCATTTTTTCAGACATATGACAGGTTTACCAATATATAAGGCAAGACTACCAATATAAGGCACTAAAAGATCCTATCCTATGTAAATAATTTAAAATTGGGAATCACTCATCCTTTAAAAGCTTTTACAACGAATCACATTTGAAGAATGTAATCTTTTTTTATGAAAGCGTGAAGCAACTAAAATGCATAATCTATCTCAATAATTAGTTCAAGGTTCGGCTAAGTTTAGTTTTCCTAATTTCAAGTTACAAATGTCAAAAAATCATTACAATTAGTTTTGGGGCCTGAGGTGAAGCTCTGTTAGGTTAGGTTAGGTTAAGGACACTGCAAGATGCAAATAATCCCAAAAACTATTGGGTAAGGTCAAATGATCAAAAATTGTAATCATTGAATTGGAAATAACAGGATTCTAACTTCAAAAATAAATTAACTCTATGAGATGGGAGAGAAAAATTTCGAAAAATATTCGAATAATTCACGGAATTATGTTGGTAGATCCAAGAAGCTGTCTTTTTTTCAGATGCAAATCCGAAAGAGAAATCGAATGGCACCAGGAAGCTCCTAGTTCAGGGGATATGATTTTTTGAAGGTTGCATTGAAAAACGTACATTTCTCTGATCATTTTTTCAGATATATGACAGGTTTACCAATATATAAGGCAAGACTACCAATATAAGGCACTAAAAGATCCGATCCTTTGTAAATAATTTAAAATTGGGAATCACTCATCCTTTAAAAGCTTTTACAACGAATCACATTTGAAGAATGTAATCTTTTTTTATGAAAGCGTGAAGCAACCAAAATGGATAATCTATCTCAATAATTAGTTCAAGGTTAGGCTAGGTTTAGTTTTCCCAATTTCAAGTTACAAATCTCAAACAATTATTAAAATTAGTGTTGGGGCCTGAGGTGAAGCTCTGTTAGGTTAGGTTAGGTTAAGGACACTGCAAGATGCAAATAATCCCAAAAATTATTAAGTTAGGTCCAATGTTCGAAAATTATAATCATTGAATTGGAAATTATGGAATTCTAACTTCAAAAATAAATAAATTCTATGAGATGGGAGAGAAAAATATTCGAATAATTCACGGAATTATGTTGGTAGATCCGAGAAGCTGTCAATTTTCAATCGAAATGCCAGAATTTCATCATTTTCCAAGCAATTTTCCAGGAAATCATATCTCCTGAACGTAAAGTTTCCTGAGATTGAGACAGATATCATTAGATTGCTCATGGAAAACTTGGTTTGCAAAACAAAATAATCAAAAACAGAGTTGAACCACTAACTTTCCACGTTGTTTCGACGGATTTCAAACGTTTCAACAATCTTTAGGAGCGGAAATTTCGGAAACAAAACAACCCCGTAAGGATTTGATCAGATTTTTTTCCATCATTTCAAATCGCACCAGTTCGTGGATGAGTGATTTCTCTAAGATTATTCTTGGAACATTCGTTGTAAAAATATTCAGGTGTGAATTTTACAACCACCTGGATGATATTTGTTATGTTTTGAGATGTATAAATGTGGGTGTGATGTCATTTTGTATTTTATTACGATGGAGACTTGCCAAGGAGCAGTCGAACTCAAACTGAAGCACTTATCTAGCACAATAACATTCCTGAAACTCGATATTACACTCTAACACCGTGAAAATCTCGACGGGGATTTTAATTTTCTAGCCGGAAAATCAATGGTTGATATTTGGAAGCAGAAGCAATAAATGGAAGGTGAAGAAAAGTTTAGTTTGGATTATTTATTTCAATAATCCCAATATTGAATTGATATTGTTTCTTCAAATATATAGGGTTTTTCTAAAAAAAAGTTTTTAGGGGTGGATCCTTGCCGGAAATTAATTAAAATTTTTTTTTCCTCGAAAGTTTTGAAGTTGAAGAAATTTTGTGGGCAATAGAAGGCATGTTCTACTTATAAATATTTTTCTAAATACCAGGGGTCTTTCGAAGTGGTAAAACATGCAACCCCTACAACTACAAAGTTTAAATTTGATTGATCGAATCAGTATTTTTTGAATTATTGAGGAATACATTTCAGATAGCGCCCTTTCACGCATTCAGACCTGAACATTTGATTCAGGCGTTTTCTTTCGAAAGTTTTCGCGTTTACGGACGACCGGAATGACAGACCGAATTGAATTTGAACACGAATTCTACATTATTGGTCCAACGTAATCGTTCAAGATCAATGAAAACAGCTCTCGGAAAAAAATAACGATGAACATTTTCTAGAAAACGACAAAGAAGATAATCCTCATCCACATTTATGAAGAAAATTATGCGTAATGACGATCACTTGGCCCAACATAACAGATTGACAAGAAAGTTCCGCTGAAAGTGCAGTCATTAATGAAAAATCGGTTTTATTCAGGAACTGAAGGAAATACGAATCATTACAGCTATTTCGAAGAACCAATTTTATTTATTGGGGAAAACTTTTATGTCTCTCCTGAAAAGGGGTCGAATACTTGCCCGTTCAATTCTTTATGAGCAAAAGAAACTTTCGATTGAATATTGAATAATGGTCATTTCAGGAAATTGAAGTTTCAACTCCATTCGAAGAAATTGTAGACAAAAAAATCATGAAAAGCTCCCGACTACACAAGAGCTTCTGAGCGCTCGTTCATTCACCTCCTATTGAAAAAATTTTTGACATTTTTCAAAAAAATGACAGCAGCTCAATTATGCCGATTCAGCTGTTAAAGGAAAATGATGATTTTTTTTTTCGATAATTGGACAAAATTTCTCATGTAGTTTAAATACATTTTTTTTATGTGCCAAATTTCATTCCGATCGAATCAGTAGTTTCGAATTTATAAGGAAAAAAATATTTTGAACGGTCATATTTACGGAACCCCTGATTTGATTTTGCTCATTGATGAACGTGACCTCGACATTCGATATCCGAACCTACCCTGAAAAAATTTCAAGTTTCTAGGTCTTTCCGTTCGAAAGATATAATTTTCTATGTTTCTATGGTTCTGGTGATGCGATCTGGACAAAATTTCGCATGTAGCTTGAACACATCATTTCCCATCTGAGTGCAAAATTTAATTTCGATCGAATCAGTAGTTGTGAAGTAATGAGTAGAACAAAATTTCGAACGGCCATATTTACGGAACCCCTGGTGGAATTCTGTCCATTAACGAACTCAACTGCGACATTCGGGAATTGAACCTACCCTGAAAATTTCAAGTCCCTTGGTCGTTCAGTTCGAATGTAATAGTGATTACGGTCGGACGGACAGACAGACAGACTTGAATTTTTGACGGATTCGTCATCAGTGAGTCGAACCTAGTCGGTTGAGACCATTTTCGGCTCAAAATTCGAAAAATACAGATACAGCCCTCGTGTAAGTAGAACGAGCGCTCAAAAAGATCATTCAACTCGGATAGAAAATATCTGTAGTGAAATTATGGAAATCACCTGGTATATTTCGAGGTTCCCATAAATTCATTACTAGAACCATCACGTTTTTCACTGATAAACCACCGAATTCAAACTCTCCGGGAATATATCGGCGCAAAACCGTATCCATAAGTTCGTTAAAATTGACATAATTGTGTCCATTAAATGGACCATGGTGTTAATTATGTCCTATATCCGCTAGACATCGACGAAGAACAAATTGTTGCATTATTTTCGAACGAAATTACAATGGCTAGTGTTCATCATTAATGTAAATTCAATTAGGTCGCTAAATTCAGTCATAGCTGCCAAAATCCAATAATCTTGTTTTGTAGGTCAACAGCAACAAATATTATATTCATGATTGTGACAGAGTTGAAGTCGGAAATTCGATTTGTGCAGTCCATCGGATCATCATGCAGGTGTCAGTGGACTATTTCGGTTTTTTTTTTGTGAGATTTCCTGGTTATTAATTCGTTCAACTTCACAACACCTCGCAATTTTTCATGAATTTTCCAACACGACTCGAATCTGTTTCGCCTCTCCAAGACGCTATGAACAAATTCAACGCCGCCGAATTGCATCTTGCATTCTCGATGAGAAGGCAGAAATTGTTATTCTAAAATCGTAACGTCGTCGCTGTATATTTCAAGTTCAATACTCCGTATCTGCGTTCGTGTATCTGTTTTATATTATGCAGATTGGATTTGCGGCTTGAAAACCCAATTACCGCTAAAACTGGGCATCGAAGATCGCGAGAACTGTTGCAGTTTTCGAGGTTATGATATCGTATCAAGGATTCAACCCTCCACTTTTGCATTGAAAAAATTGGATCGTGAATAATTAGGAAAGTCTGTTCTCAGAGGCGTCCTTGATTGACAGATGCATTAAGCGCAATATTCTGTACAAATATCCATGTCATTGGCTCGAACGCGATATTTATTTGATGTTAAATAGTGTGACGTTCGAATTTTTTAGCGTGAGAACTGAATTCGAACAACGGGAGTTAGGGGGGGGTTGTTGAGGTTAAATGGATATCCTGTTCGTGTTGATGTAAGGAAAGTGCTCGGTGTTCCAGTTCAATATTTCCAATAATAATCCACCGAAATCGAGTAAAGTATAAGTTCAACCTTCTTGAAAATTTCCACAATTCACACATTGATGTACAGATTATGACGAGCCATACCAACCATGTTGGATATGGCCTTGGACTCGAGCCTTGAGAAAAGTATATACTTCGAGTTTACTGTATTTTCCCTGAAAACTCCAACTGGTGGATAGAAATAAAACAGAGATTTACTTTCGAAAAGAATATATTAAAAAAAAATTAAATGACTATACACCAGAACGAATTGTGTGGATGCCATGCAAAATTGTAGAATTCTCTTTTCTTACGCCCCGCCACGGGGTGGCGGGGGTATCCTGCCCTTGTCGAAATAGTGTTGTTCACACTTAATGAACCCGAGAGTTCACTGCGACACAAAGCACACCTGCACTCCGTTTCGTCGTTTCAATATAATTTTGTTCACTTCTCAACTCGACTAAATTCCCGATAGATTCCATGTTATCTTTCTGAAAGAGCTATTCGTGCCTAGTTCTCGAAAACTACTTTCTGAATGATTCCCGAAAATTTATTATTGACTCGAACAAGTTCCCGAATTACGTGTTCTCTCCCCTCGAAAGAACACTTTTCGTCCGACTCCCGCAAATCACTCCTGGTAGAGTACCAAAAACCTTTTTCGATCGAGTCCCCAAAAACCTCTCCTGATAGAGTCACAAAAACCTTTTTCGACTGAGTCCCTCAAAACCACTGTCTTTCTCCGATCTTTATTTCGTCTCGAGAAAATTTTCAACCTCACCATTCTAGGTGGTTCCAAATGATGTTTTCGTTTTCCTTACACCAATCACCCCCTTATATTATCTTTTTGAGGCGGTTCATGAACCAAACATAGGCAATTATTGGTCTGAAACCAATCACCTCTCACATTTCCGACAGTGGTGGTAGAATGTGAAATTTTCCATCTAATCACTGAAGTGCTTGATTCGCGAATTCGACGAAGGGAAATTATGAATCCCACAACGCTTTATTTTTTGAGCGCTCGTACTACTTAAGGTGGATTTAAACGAAACGAACAAAGAGAAAGAGCTAGAACAAGAACATTCTTTGTTGATCTTTTAGTTTAAACGTTTAAAAAGACGTGGAACATTCTTTCGTCATTCTATCAGTGTTCTAAAAGATTCTATAGAACATTTCAAGAATGCTCGATCCCTGAATGTAAACGGCACTAGAGCGCATGATCAGTTCCTTAGAGCGTTCTTTAGTGTTGAGACGCGCTCGCTTCCCGGAGCGGTCTCTTCAAAGCGTTCTAGTGTTCTAGCTCTTTGTTCTCGTTTTTGCTCGCAGATATTTTGGTGTAAATATCGAGCTTTCGTTCACACTAAAAGATCAACAAAGAATGTTCTTGTTCTAGCTCTTGCTCTTTGTTCGTTTAAACCCACCTTGAACACGAAAGAACGCTCTAAGGAACTGATCATGCGCTCTAGTGCCGTTTACATTAAGCGATCGAGCATTCTCAAAATGTTCTATATCTATAGAATCTTTTAGAACACCGATAGAATGACGAAAGAATGTTCCACGTCTGTTTAAACTAGAAGAATTTGATAGAGTGGGGTTAGAATGAGCATTCGCTCGTCTGATGTAAATCGGCCTTTACACGAGGGCTATATCATTTCGTCACGATGTCTGTATTTTTCGAATTTTGAACCGAAAATGGTCTCAATCGACTATGTTCGACTCACTGATGACGAATCCGTCGGAAAATTGTCTGTCCGTCCGACCGTCCGTAAGCAAGATAACTCTCGAACGGAACAACCTAGAGACTTGAAATTTTCAATGTGGGTTCAGTTCCCGAATGCCTCAGTTAAGTTCGTTAATGGGCCAAATTCCACCAGGGGTTCCGTAAATATGTCCGTTCAAAGTTTTGTTTCCCTGATTACTCGAAAACTACAGATTTGATCGAGATAAAATTCTGCACTCAAATGGAAAATGAAGTGTTCAAGCTACATATGAAATTTTGCCCAGATCGCAGGATCAGAACCATAGAAACCATAGAAAATTGTAACTTTTGAACGGAAACGCCTAGGGACTTGAAATTTTCAGGATAGGTGTGGATCTCGAATGCCGTGATCACGTTCACCTATGAGCAACATTATTCTAGGGGTTCCGTGAATATGGTCGTTTGAAATTCAGTTTTCTTGATAATTTCAAAACTACAGATTCGATCGTGACGAAATGTTGTATACTATTGGAGAAATATATATTCAAGATACATTTCTCCAGATCACATGACCAGAACCATAGAAACCATAGAAAATTATAACTTTCGAACAGAAAGGCCTAGGGACTTGAAATTTTCAGGATAGGTGTGGATCTGGAATGTCCTGTTCACGTTCATCAATGAGCAGAATTATACAAGGGGTTCCGTAAATACGGTCGTTTGAAATTTTGTTTTCTCCATAAATTCGAAACTACGGATTCAATCGAGATGAAATTTTGTATTTTGATCGAGAATGATATATTGAAGCAATATTTTGTCCAGATCGCATGACCAGAACCATAGAAACTATAGAAAATTATAACTTTGTAATGAAAAGGCCTAGGGAAATTTTCAGGATAGGTGTGGATCGTGAATGAAGCGTTCACGTGTACTTTTGAACGGAAAGGCGCAGGAACTTGAAATTTTCAGGGTGGGTTTGGATCACGAATATCGTGGTCACGTTCATCAATGAGCAAGATTATACTAGGGGATCCGTAAATATGGCCGTTCAAAATATTTTTTTCCTGATTGTTTCGAAACTACTGATCGGATTGGAATGAAATTATGCACCTAGCTGAGGAATAATGTATTCAAACTACGTGCAAAATTTTGTCCAGATCGCATAACCAAGACCATAGATACCGTAGAAAATTCTAGCGAATTATCGAAAGAAAATTGATCAGCTGAAGCACTGACATGAAGTCTGGAGTTTCGCCTAAGTTTCAGAATTTTTTTGACAGCTGTCAAAAATTGCTTCAATTGATTTCTGAAACTGGAAAATGCAAATCTACCTACAAGGTGCATGTACGAGCGCTCAAAAGCTCCTGCCTTCACGGCAGTGCTTTTCGCAATTTTTTGTTTATGAACGCGGGTTAGGTACTATATGTATGTTCAACGCTAAGCGCGTAGACTAAACAAATACTGAAATTAATATATTAAGTCTTCACATTTTAAGGCGTTCTCACGACTTTGATTTCTTGTATCGACTAGGCCTAGTTGAAATTGCTATTTTTTTTTTCTTTTATGGAACACGAAGGGGTTTTGAACATTTCCAGGTTTTGAAATCTGACCGCGTCCACAGGTGTCATAAAATCGGGAGTAAATTTTCACCGATTCAAGAACAAGCATCGTTCAATGTTTTACGATCGGCGGTTCAAACGGCCCCTGATATACGGCTTCGCAGCCGCACTGCCACGTCTATTTATATCCAATTAATTTATTTGAGCCGAACCGAGCTGGCAGTTTCTATCTAACGACACACTTAATAGCGCCACAAACTACGTGAGAAGTTACGGGATAACTTTTAAAGTTGCCGCTGTTAATCATGATTGCCGCGCGCGCTAGCTGCTGCCGCTGCTGCAAAGTTTGCGCCGAAAGTGGAGTCTATAGGTTATAATTCATGGCGGGCCGATTCTTTCGTTTTGGGAAATATCGGATGGTGAGGGGAGGGGGGGAATGTTAGGACCATAGATTGGGATTTATGCGTCGGCGAAGTTCGATAATTTGGAATTTTCTTCTGGAATATCCATGTCTTATACAGGATCTTTGTGAATGCTTGTAACATCGCAGTGGGCTTGGAAATATACTTATTTTTTCGCTTCATACGCATACTGTTTAGAATAATGTAAAGATACTCTATAATCAATACAATATAATATAAATTCTCCCCATTCCAGACACCTTTTCGCGAAGTCACTCTTTATCTTTAAGTATAATGCATTATTACAGAAAATCTAAAGTTATAAGCTTTGAATACAACTAACTAGTACTGTTATATATGAACGATAGTTCTTAAACTCCACGGAAAATTCCAGTTGAATCGATACTAAAGTTCCGTTATAATTAAAGTAATTCCTGTTTTAGTTTAGTGTTCATTACTAGAAATTCTTGTAGAAACTGAAGTTTGAAGCTTAGAATACAACTATCTAGTTTGTTCATTAAACAGGAAATTCCTGTAAGTAGTCACGCATATTCCAGTTTTCGTCACAGTATTATTTTCCTGTTGAGGAATTATAGTTTGGTTGCATCAACTGATGTAAATCTTGTTATTTCTAGAGGAATTAAACGACCGGAATTGTCACGTAAAATCAACAAATATTCCTGCTAACGTTTATATAGGGGAAATTTCCTGTAGGAGTAACCGGATTCCTGTTGAATATCCTGGAAAAATTCTTTGAGTACTCGATCATGATATTATGCAGGGGTTTTATTGAAAAAATAACAGTCAATCTGACAAATCCAGTAAATGTTTTAAACCTAAATTATTGGAACCCTTTTTGAAGGAAATTTGATGTCCTTCAACTTTTTTCTGGATAGGTATAGCAGGAAAGTCGATGGCTGAGACGCAAGAAAAGGAAGTTTATGAAGAACGTTAGATTAAATTGTACTTTTCTTTAATCAGCGACTTTTGGCTGCGGATATCCCAGAAACTATTCAAGTTTGAGAAGAAAATATCAAGGAAAATATCGCAGTGAATTTAAAAAGCTTTCATTCTGTATGATCAAGGTTCTACCATACGACGCATCGTTTGGGAGATATGAGTGGATAACCTCCAGGTTAAGATTAATGGACATTCAGTAGGTTCACTTCCTAACTACTTCAAATACATCCCTGAAGAAGAAAATTCTTCTCTGCGAAATTTTTCCTGCTTGGCCTCCTCTTTCCGAAAGACCGATATAAATCCAATTCCAACAACATTCGCATCGTTCCTCACCCGCCAACCGGATCCCATAGAAAATCCCGTTGACATTTACGGTTCTGCATGGTTCGCATCGACATTTCCCGATGCCGAAAATTCCCAGGAGCATCCCGTATGAAAACTGAACGCACTGAACAAACGGTACATTCAACTCGACAGGATCGATTGCATCCACCGACGACAAACTGCATCATGCATGTTCGTTCGCCACGTCGACGGGCCGAGTTAATGCCATAAAAAGGGCATATAATCCTTTCGGTTTTTACGACGACGATCTACACATACCCGGATACGAGGCAAGTGAATCTGGTTGTCTTTCCGACCGACAACGGGCGTTTGTTGCAGGCGACAGTCCCTGAACGGATTACGGCCTGGCAATCGAACGGAGATTGAAATATGGATATCTGAATGAGAAGCGGTTTCTAGGTGAAGAAACTGGCGATATAAAAGCTCCAAGACAACCTGGCCGAAGGATTTCCATCCCTTATTTGGGGGAATATGCATATTTCCGAACTAAATTCCTAAACGAATTCGTCAATGTTTAATCTACCATTCTAGGTGGTTCCAAATGATGTATTCGTTTTCGTTTAATCAATCATCCCCTTCTGTTATCTTTTTGAGGCGGTTCGTCAACCAAACATCGGCAATCATTGGTCTGAAATCAATCACCTCTGCGAAAACGATGTGTGAAAGGTATTGAACAAGGCAGTGGACAATTAGAACAACTGTTACAAGTAGCAGCAGTCGACTTTCTTCACATGTTTTCATAAAATGTTTCATTTAAATTTAGTTTATTCCTTCAAATTATTTTGATTCGAAAGATAAATTCATGATTTCCATAAAAATTACTTCAATATTCAATAATAGAGAGCTTCAAAATAAAGCAAATTTAGGACTTATTCGTTGTTATCTTGATAGCCATGATATTAGGGCAGAAGACAAGCAGCAAGCACAACAGTTGATAAGTCATTCGAAAGCACACTAAATGGGGTAGTTTTTGCTGAGAAGAAAACATGTCCATAATCAATGATTCTTCATCGACGAAACCATTGGAAAAATATGACTGGTTTTGTTCACTTCAGAAAAGTGACATTTATCTCGTTAGCACGCCCGCAATAAGAATTTCTTTGGTAGACAGATATTCTTATCATGTAGAAAATTTAATGCTGTTTCCAAATATGTGGTCAAATCTGATAAGACTCTGGGGATAACTGAAGTATAATTGATTTCATGGAAAAACTTTAAATATTTCGTGAAATCAAGAAATGTTAAATTGAAGAAAAACCGTCAACATTCCGACCATGTGTTATATGACATTTTTTGTTGCAAATCTTATGATCGTATGATCTTCCCTTGAAGTTTGTCCCTTTCGAAAGTAGACCCCCTGTATAAGCGACAGCAGGAATATTTGTTGATTTTACGTGACAATTCCGGTCGTTTAATTGCTCTACAAATAACAAGTTTTACATTGGTTGATGCAACCAAACTACAGTTTGTCATTTCGATAGGAAAATAATACTGTGACGAAAACTGAAATATGCGTGACTACTCACAAGAATTTCCTGTTTAATTAACAAACTAAAACTACAAGTCTACAAGAATTTCCAGTAATTAACACTTAACTAAAACTGGAATTATTTTACTTATAACGGAAATGTAGCATCGATTCAACAGGAATTTACCGTTCAATTAATGCACTTTCGTTTATATATTACAGTACTAGTTAGTTGTATTCGAAGCTTATAACCTGAGATTTACAGGAATTTTCTGTATTAATGCATTCTATCTAAAGATAATGAGTGACTTCGCGAATAGGTGTCTGGAATGGGGAGAATTTATATTAAATCATTTCATTATAAAGTATCTTTACACAACAAATTAGAAAGACATTCGTTGAAAAGTGTGGAGAAACTCCATAATAAATATACTGAAATTTCTTTCCCTGATTCCGGACTCATTATAGCGAATTTGATTACAGAATTACTTTCTACAAACGCTCACACCTTTTCTGTCGCTTTTCAATCCTTTGGGTAGAATCTTTTGAGTTTGGTCTATTTGGCGCCCTCTGTTGAGCGGTACGGTAAATGTTGGGCCATCGGTGCAGATCGCTACAGATATAATTTTTCTTTCTTCCTCTGATCTGATCTAACTTGACTTCAACCTCTGTTATCCTGTTGAACCCCTATTTCTCTGTGCCTTCCTACACTATGTTTCTTAATCATATACTAACCTTCTTTTTTTTTGTATTTCTAAGAAAAAGTTATTCGAGAGATAGTATCAATCGTAGATCGAACATATCATATTCTATAAAGGCCAAAAAATGCTAAAAATTATCGAATCGCTTTTTCATCATGTTCGTTCCTTCGTCGGAAATCGATTCCAAACAACTTCAACCATATAATACAACATGGATTAGAATTCTGTTAGCTGAACAAGATTTATTCTTGTAGAATTATCTAAATTTCTGTGAGAAATGCCAAATATTCCGTTGAATTCAATGTGTCCACACTGTTAGTCATACAAATATTGTTGGGTTATATTTACTAAACTATTATATTTTATCAGATATTCCTGCAACATTTACGGAAATTTTCCTTTTAAAATAAAAGAACCTGATCACTGCTATACTTACCATTTTTCCTGTTCATAGGACTCAAGTCACTCAAAGCGTAATCGGCATTTTAGATTGCAAGAACAGATGGTTCTCAGAACGGTTTCTTTTTGTTGTCATAACAATAGTTGCGTTTAAACAGCAGGAATTTATTCAACCGGAAATTTTTCGGGATACGTTTTCTTCAGTGCGTATTCTTTGAGAAAGAGCTTCTACTCTCTCTAACTTTGACACACTGAAGACCGTTACAAGGTTGGGTTAGGTGAGGTTTTGTCCTGAACGAAACGAGTCATTCCCAGTGATTCAACGAATTTGATGCCGAAACGGAACTCGAATTTTCCTCCCCAAATACCCCGTTAATAATTTCCAACGTTCATTCAGAGTGACGTCCACCAGCCCGTATATAGATAAGTGCATACGAAGAGCTCATAAATCTCCCGGGCCTGACCAACGACGGCATGCAAACCAATTTGGCCACCAATTGGATAATTGGCTTCTACATCCAGAACGACAGTTCGTTACCGGCTCTCTTGCATAGAATGAACTTTGGCCGGGGTCAACAAAAAAGACTGACCGTACGGGTCTGCGTAATGAGTCTGCAAAAGTTTCGAGATTGGTTTTCTGAAGGATTGTTGTTATGCAGATGCGGTGGTCGCGGTGGATGTTTCTGGGTGAGATATTGTCTCGCCTTGAACGTTGATGCAGATTGTTTTTTCTCATCTTCGATGGGAGTGAACATGTTTCAGTCGACGAATGGAAGATTGATTTTGAGATCTGAAATCTCGAGTGGAGAATAGTTTTCTTCATACGTCGATAATAATTAACTGCACACGATGTGTTTTAAATCATCCAACCTTTGTTAATTCCACTGACCTCTTTTTGCGCGCTTGTTTCTATGAACCAAAGCATAATCATTTCGCCCAAATATCTATAATTTTCGAATTTTGGGCGGAGAATGGTCTGAAACGATTAGGTTGGTCTTCCAAATGCGAAATTCGTGATCAAATTCAATTCTGTCGGTCCGTATACTACAATACTATCAATGATAAATCTGGCATATTTTCGTCTCAGTCAGCATGTAAAATTCGAGCTTAGCATATTTCATGCTTTTAGCATCTTTTGGCCTCCTACCTAGAATTGAATATTTTCGTTCTACGATTGATACTAACTCTTGAATAACTTTTCCTAGGAAATACAAAAAAAATTACGAAAAGCACTGCCGTGAAGGCAGGAGCTTTTGAGCGCTCGTACATGCACCTTGTAGGTAGATTTGCAATTTCCAGTTTTGGAAAGCAATTGAGGAAATTTTTGACAGCTGTCAAACAAATTTTCAAACTAAGGCGATAATCCGGACTTCAAGTCAGTGCGGTGACCAATTTTTTTTTCGATAATTCGCTAAAATTTTCTACGGTATCTATGGTCTTGGTGATGCGATCTGGACAACATTTCGCACGTAGTTTGAATACATTATTCCTCAGCTAGGTGCAAAATTTCATTCCAATCAAATCGGTAGTTTCGAAATTATCAGGAACAGAATATTTTGAACGGCCATATTTACGGAACCCCTACTCTAATTTGGCTCATTGATGAACGTGACCGAGAAATTCGCGATCCAAACCCACCCTGAAAATTTCAAGTTCCTAGACCTTTCCGTTCAAAAAAAGTTCAATTTTTTATGGTTACTATGGTTCTGGTCATGCGATCTGGACAAAATGTTGCTTCAATATGTCATTCTCGTTTAAAATACAGAATTTTATCTCGATCGAATCCGTAGTTTCGAAATTATCAAGAAAACAAAATTTCAAACGATCGTATTTACGGAACCCCCAGTATAATTCTGCTCATTGATAATCGTGAACGCCACATTTCAGATCTACACCTATCCTGAAAATTTCAAGTCCCTAGGCCTTTCCGTTCGAAAGTTATGATTTACTATGGTTTCTATGGTTCTGGTCATGCGATCTAGAGAAATGTAGCTTGAATATATCATTCTCCATAAGTATACAAAATTTCGATCGAATCTGTAGTTTGGAAATTATCAAGAAAACTAGATTTCAAACGACCATATTTACGGAACCCCTAGTATAATTTTTCTCATAGATGAAAGTGATCCCGACAATCGGGATCCACACCTAACCTGAAAATTTCAAGTCCCTAGGCGTTTCCGTACAAAAGTTACAATTCTCTATGAATTCTATGGTTCTGGTGCATGTAGCTTGAACACATCATCTTCCATTAGAGTGCAAAATTTTATCTCGATCTAATCTGTAGTTTCAAAGTAAACAGGAAAACAAAATTTCAAGCGGCTATATTCACAGAACCCTTAGGCGGATTTCACCCAAGAACGAACTCAACCTCGGCATTCGAGATTCGAACCTACCCTGAAAATTTCAAGTTTCTAGGACATTCCGTTCGAGAGTTATCGTGTATACGGACGGACAGACGGACAGACTCGAATTTTCCGACGGATTCGTCATCAGTCACTCGAACATAGTCGATTGAGACCATTTTCGGCTCAAAATTCGAAAAATACAGACATCGTGACGAAATGATATAGCCCTCGTGTAAGTAGTACGAGCGCTCAAAAAAGAAAAGTGGGTTAGTATATGATTATGATTGAGAAGAATAGTGTAGGAAGCAACAGGGAAATAGGGGTTCAACAGGAAAGTAGAAGTTAAAGGTCAGATCAGAGAAAGGAATATTATATCTATAGCGATCTGCACCGACGGCCCAAAATTTGCCGTACCGCGCAACAGAGGGCGCCAGCGAATATACAAAACTCGAAAGATACTACCCAAAGGATTGAAAGGCGACAAAAAAGGTGTGAGCATTTGTAGACAGTAAGTCTGTAATCAAATTCGCTAATTTCAGCCTGGAATCAGGAAAAAAAAATTTATATTTATTATGGAGTCTCTCATTACTAGTTTTCAACGAATATTTCTTTGAATCGTTAGAATAATGTGAAGATACCCTTTAATTAATATAATATAATAAAAAAATTCTCCCCATTCCAGAAATCTATTCCTGAAGTCACTCTTTCCCTTCAGAGAGAATACATTACTACAGAAAATTCCTGTAAAATCTCAGGTTATAAGCTTCGAATACAACTAACTAGTACTGTAATATAATATGAACGATATTTCTTCAATTCAACGAAAAATTCCTGTTTAATCGATACTACAGTTCCGTTATAGGTAAAGTAATTCCGGTTCATTACTGGAAATATTTGTAGAAACTGAAGTATGATGATTGAAATACAACTATCTAGTTTTTTTATTAAACAGGAAATTCCTGTAAATAGTCCCGCATATTCCGGTTTTCCTCACAGTATTATTTTCCTGTTGAAACCACAAACTGCAGTTTGGTTGCATCAACTAATGTAAACGTGATGTTATTTCTAGGGGAATTGAACGACCTGAATTGTCACGTAAAATCAACGGAATTCCTGCTGTCGCTCATATAAGGGGTATTTTCTGTAGAAGTAACCAAATTCCCGTTGTATATCCTGGAAAATTTCTTCGAGTGAGGCCAACCGAAATATTCAAATAGATAGGAACTTCCTTAAACTGAATAAATTCCTGGAAACGAAACGCATTCTGCATGATTGAAAATGGGGGTAATTTCAGAACAATAAACCTGCCTGCAAGCTTATCGTAGATCTACATAGGAGTTATTATTTCTAACAATGGCCATATTCCACTATCATCGTTTGTGCAATAATTTATACGTGGACTGTGCTTTTGTTCGGCATCGAAACTTTTCGAGAGCGTTGAATGTTTCGAATTGAGAAGAGAATCGTTTGTTACATGAGATGACAATAATGGAACAAATTTTGAAACACCACTCGGGCAAAACAGTACAGGAATTGAAGTGAAGCTTATTTCATCTGGGATTCTGTTGAATTCCTACCCACTTCCAATGCAATGTTGCCAAATCGGGAGGTGAAATGAGGTCGGAAGCGTTTTCCCTACAGGAAAATCGGATTCTCCCTCGCGCATCGACCCGGAAGTCTCAACTCAAAAATTCATAACCGAAAGCCCGTTCCAGACTGTTAAAATCCGCCATGAACATGTTCGTGCCGGCATTTTTACGGTGCCCTCCCCGCGCGTCGTTCTGTAATTACATACTTTCCAGGCCCGACACGCGATCCGTTCTCATGGCACACTGCGATGCGTTTCGAACCCGTCGCATCCGATCGGATCTGATTATAGTTTCGATCGAAACATACCTGGCGATACCTTGACAGCGGAATTATGCCTCGTACCTACGTGAGGTGGCACATGGGGGGAGTTTGATAAGCTGTTAATAACAGGAGGACTGATGGGTGCTCAGCATTGATGCATTCGCTGTCTACGCCCGACGCTGTTACAGAATTGGGTGTCAAGATTACATCCTATAGAGACTAATTGCCGTTGCTTCGAGAGTTGCTAGTTCGACGCAAATTGGAGGCGAGGTTCGATTTCTCCAGTCGGCGAACTGGAGAATGAACTTATTGAGATAGGTCGAGTTCGAATGGTTATGTGAAATAAATTTTTTTATCTACTCCTATTGAATTGAACTCACATCGAAAAAGTCTAGGGATATTCGTAGAAAGTCTTAAAAGCGTCAAAAGAAACTTTTTTATCGTTTAAGCTGTACTACTAACTTACTGATCGGTTCATTTGCCCCGTTTGAATATGCCTTTTTTCGAAAAAAATATGAGAATTATAATGAAAAAATTACGAAAAGCACTGCCGTGAAGGCAGGAGCTTTTGAGCGCTCGTACATGCACCTTGTAGGCAGATTCGCATTTTCCAGTTTTAGAAATCAATTGAAGGAATTTTCGACAGCTGTCAAAAAAATTCTCAAACTTAGGCGAAACTCCAGACTTCATGTCAGTGCTTCAGCTGACCAATTTTTTTCGATAATTCGCTAGAATTTTCGACGGTATCTATGGTCTTGGTGGTGCGATCTGGACAAAATTTTGTTTTAATATATCATTCTCGATTAAAATATAAAATTTCATCTCGATCGAATCCGTGGTTTCGAAATTATCGACAAACCAAAATTTCGAACGACCGTATTTACGGAAACCCTAGTATAATTCTGCTCATTGATAAACGTGAACGCGACATTTCAGATCCACACCTATTCTGAAAATTTCAAGTCCCTAGACCTTTCCGTTCGAAAGTTATGATTTTCTATGGTTTTTATGGTTCTGGTCATGTGATCTGGAGGAATGTAGCTTGAATATATCATTCTCCATTAGTATACAAAATTTCGTCACGATCGAATCTGTAGTTTTGAAATTATCAAGAAAACTAAATTTCAAACGACCATATTTACGGAACCCCTAGTTTAATTTTGCTCATAGATGAACGTGATCATGACATTCGAGATCCACACCTATCCTGAAAATTTCAAGTCCCTAGGCGTTTCCGTTCAAAAGTTACAATTTTCTATGGTTTCTATGGTTCTGGTGATGCGATCTGGACAAAATTTCACATGTAGCTTGAACACCTCATTCTCCATTTGAGTGCAAAATTCCATCTCAATCAAATCTGTAATTTTCATGTAATCAGGGGAACAAAACTTTGAACGGCCATATTTATGGAACCCCTAGTGGAATTTGGCCCATTAACGAACTCAACCGAGGCATTCGGGAACTGAACCCATACTGAAAATTTCAAGTCTCTAGGTTGTTCCGTTCGAGAGTTATCGTGCTTACGGACGGACAGACTCGAACTTTCCGACGGATTCGTCATCAGTGAGTCGAACATAGTCGATTGAGACCATTTTCGGCTCAAAATTCGAAAAATACAGAAATCGTGACGAAATGATATAGCCCTCGTGTAAGTCGTACGAGCGCTCAAAAACTCGACAAACATGATAGATGGAAAAAGTAAATTCTTCAAGTACTCAGTATTTCGATTAAATTCTGTCTATAGTGTTTTTCAATAGTATTGTGGCATTGAGAATATTGTGTTTTACTATGGAGCGAGGCAAACGCGCTGCCAGAGTAGACTGGTGCGAAGAATATCAAAATTGGGATGCAGATCATTGGAGAACAGTTCTGTTCACTGATGAATCCAGATTTGGATTTCACTTTGAGCAATTAATAGTATCTGTAAACAAAGAACGTGAGTTATAATAACTCACTACTATGACTCCCTGGCTCTGTGCTTCTGAACAAGCTGATTGGCCGAAAGGGAAAAGACAATTATTGGTATTGAGGGGAGAACACTTCAATAATTTCGATGTTTTCTCAAATTGAGTTGATACCTAATTATTTTTTTGAACGTTTTGCTGAAAAAGATGAAGGAGATGAATTATTATGTAAACCTTCAGAAATGAGACAACCAGCCAATGTTACCGTTCAGAATTTATTGCCCGAAAAACAAATATAAAGGTGTGTACAACAATTTTCAAGATTGGTGTAGCAGTAAGAATATTAAGTCATCGTTTACAGAGAATTGTGAATTTTGGTGAACTTAGCACTAAATATAAAGCATCGCCTCCATGGACTTTCCTACCATGCTAAGAAGCACAATCAACATAAATAACGCATTCTTTCTCTGTACTTGTATCTTAGTATTTATTGTTATAGTCGTAGATAAAGTATAATATTCAACTTGTGTTAATCGTCATAACTCCCTTGATGAATAACAGCACTCGCCTTCGGCTCGTGCTGCAAATCTCATCTGCGTGAGTTATGACATAACCGCTCTTTAAATAATATAAAAATTAAATAAATAATTTCAGAGTCAGCGATATTCCTGAAAAAAACAATAAATAAGTCCATAGTGTAAAATTGATCCGTTCCGCCGACGATTTCAGCCAGATCCGATCCGATTAGGCGATGTGAAGTCGACCGTTCGCTATCGAATACATAGAAAATCGAAACAATCCGCCAGTTTGTGAATTCGAATTGGGTTTCGTTGAATGCCCGACATAAAATCGATTCCCATCATGATATATTCGCTGTTCAACGTCACTCATTGCCAGGAAATGTGGAACAGACGTAATTGCGATGTGTAAAGAAGGCATAATGATGGAGTTTGGGGGCCGTCATAATTATCGACTCGAAGATGGGTATTTATGATATAAGCTCGAAATGAGGGATGATGAAGGGTGGTGTAAAGAAGTTTTGATATAACCATTTGTTTTTTCGTATAAAAAGAATTGAATTTGAATGGATGTTACGCAAAATCGGGTGAAATCACATTAATGGCAACAAATACAGTTCTTCTTTGTCCGAAAACTCTTCCTATATTCAGATTGTTTTTTAAGGTTAGGCTTCTTTAGAACTCACCAAAAGAGATCATTTCGTCGCAAGTTGATCATATAAAATTGGGCATCAAGATCTTTATACGACTCTGGTTATCTGTTAGGAGATCTGCCATGAATCACGGTGCCATATGCATTCCAGCAAGTAAATGAAGTGCTTGATTTTATCACAAATATGTATTTTCCCTCTCAACTTTTATAAGGAAATTTATCCTGAACGGTATAATTCCTCAAGTTCAAACTAAGGGGAGGAAAAATTACTGATTGAAAAAAATGAATTTCACGAACTCACCGATAAAATTGGTCCAAATTGTGTACAGAAATTGTTGAAGATGGTCACCATTCGTTTGATGTGCACAAAGTTTTGCCCGCCGTAAAAACAAATTATTACATGCAGCAACTATCACATAAGTTTGCTCACGAATAATGTCACAATCATTTTCAATGCGTTGTTTTAGTTCTTCAACACTATTCACCTCACCGTTACTGTACACCAATGTTTTCAAATGACCCCAAAAGAAAAAATCACAAGACACAAGGTTGAGATCCGGGGAGCGTGCAGGCCAAGAAATCGACCCACTACGTCCTATCCACCTAAAGTCACAAATATAATACGCTCTGTCAGATGATTTCCCGTAAACTGAACGCATTTAATGAACACATTAAACCTCAATACGTTCCTGAATTTCTCGGCCCTGGTGAATATTTTATATAGAGGATTTTTGGAGTTTTGACTGTCAAAAAAAAAAAGCCTCACCTTTGAAAACACCCTGTACAGGATCTTCAAGTTGGAATTTTTTCAAAGTTTCTCCCTTATAGCATTTTTCAAGATCTTCAGCTGAAATTAGGGAAAGATATGAAACTTTGAGGTTAACATTATATGACTTTGCAATTGCCCGTAAAAATTCACAGAGCCATATTTTTTCTGGAACGATGACCCTTTGCTTATGTCCTTTCGGAATTTGTCTGTGGTGCGCAATTGGTAGGTTAAAAAATATGGGGAAGAATTTTTGTTTCATTTGGGAACTTTTTTAGCATTTTCGAAAAATTAATGCAATTAACTACTAACTATTAATACTAACGTATTATATCATTTCTGCACCACCGCTGACATCCACAGTGTCGCTTGTGACCAGATTGTCATGATATATTATGCTCGCTTCTTCAATGTACGTGAAACGACTTCTCCGAGCGTACTATTCCATTTTTTCTCTGAATTAGAAAGCACCTATCGTACCTTGAATAATTTTATCTGCAGTCATCCTCTTTTGAAAGTGAATTTTCCGCAATTAAAGTTGGCGAGATTTATAACCTCATATTCTCGGTAAGTCGTAGTTCCTTTAATTTAAATAAGATCTCACTGGGAAAGAATTGATTGAATTGTTTTCTTGTTCCTGAGTTATCGTTGCTTCTTAATTTTTTTCCTGCACGTGTTCTTGTGCCAGCTTTTCTTTTGATTCATTAATTCGTATTATATCCCAGAACAAGATTTTTTCTTGGGCTTCTTTTTTATTACCTGTAACATGGTCATAATTATCTTTATCTACTCCTATTGGATTATAAATTCATTATTCAACGACTTTTGAGCAATTTATAGTATCTGTAAACAATCACCGTGAGTTATAATAACTACCTGCTCCCTGGCTCTGTGTTTCTGAACAAGCCGATTGGCCGAAAGGAAACAGTCCATTATTGGTATTGAGGGGAAGTTACTTGAATAATTTTGGCGTTTTCTCAAATTGAGTTGATACCTGATTATTATTGTTATGTTTCGCTGAAAAAGATTAATTCAGATACTGAAGATGAATTATTATGTACACCTTCAAAAATAAGACCAATCAGCCAATGTTACCATACAGAATTTATTGCCCGAAAAATACCGAAACAAATATAAAGACAATTTTCAAGATTGTTGTAGCAGTAAGGATATAATGTCATCGTTTACAGAGAATGTTCTTTTGGCATATTCATTTAGCACTAAATATAAAGCATCGCCCCTTTGGACTTTCTACTCCATGCTAAGCACAATCAACATAAATGATGCATTGTTATAGGTAACTATTAAGATTTGTAAATAAAGTTCTTCCTCTGTACTTGTGTCTTAGTATTTATTGTTATAGTCGTAGATAAAGTATAGTATTTAACTTGCGGTAATGGTCATAACTCACTTGATGAATTACAGCACTCGTCTTTGGCTCGTGCTGCAAAATTCATCTGCATGAGTTATAACCTGAGTTATTACCTCTCGTTAAATAATATACTAATATATCATGATTTACTAAGAATCGAGAAAGAGTCATGTTGGATTTTTGTGCACGTTCTGATATCCTAGTTCATCTCATATAGCTTTTTGGCTGGGACTTCGTTTTACCTCCAATTTATAATTGTCAAGTTGACAATTTGAGCATCAGTCATAATTTATTTCGAAGAATTTTTTCGATTAATTTAATGCTGATAGAAGCTTTCTGATTGATCTATGGGAGATGGACCTTCACTAAGGTCCTGTCTTCGAATCGAAGATAATCTTGATTCCACCAGCAGATATAGCTCATATCGTTCGCTCAAACAATGTCAAACATCAAGGAACAAATGCTTCTCAATATGTTCTATTTACAACTACATCCAAAGGTCTCTAGTAAAGCAAAATTTATACCAACCACTCCATTCACAAACCTCTCATACGATTCAGCATCCCCGTAATTCGAAGTTATGTGTATAATCATCAATTTTCGGCCATGATATCCCTACTAGGGTTAAATCCTCCTACCATACATCAGAATTTCCTCGTCATCTCTCCCTCCCCCGCCCAGTGCATGAAGTTGATGAGCAACAAGGGAGCTCTGATATACTCGAAACTAATTAAACGGTCATCGGTGCTTGCATCCACAACCCCGAAGATCTGGCGTATACTCCGGAGTGTCGTCATCTTCAAGGAGGAACGCGGAGATGAGGATGTACCTCCTTGATGAACTCGAGTCCGAATTACTTTATGGCCGGGGATGGTATAAGCTCCTAGATGGGATAAACTTCGCCGCTGTCACCGAATTACACCTCAAGAAGTTGGGGGTAAACATGGGGGGGTCCCGCAGGATTTATCCGGGAACAGTCTACAAGAGGTTGTTCTCGATCAACTACTACGTATAATGAGGCGCTTCGTAGTGACTCTTCAATGAGAGCAAGTCCTTTGTTATGCCCGGGGATTTTGTCCCTCTGGAGGTGGTGGAAATGGATCTCAAAAACTGCTGGAGTTATAAAATAAGTGATGGACAAAATCTCGTAAATAATTTGGAAAGCTATCATTCTTTGAATAGTAATTTTTACAGAACGACCCATAGTTTGGGAGATATCACTGAAAAACTCCGGGTCTAGGTACCAGAACATTCGGCATGTTCACCTCCCAACTATTCTGAATAAATTCTCCCTTCCGAAACGTTTTCTACATTGATTGAACCATATTAAATTCCTCATTTTAGTACAGCAAACATCCATTTTTCCTCGACGATTCCGTGGGTAAATATCGAAAGTAGGGTCCTAATGAGGCAAAAACCGACAGTTCGTTCTTATTCCAACTGGTGAATGCACGAGCCAACGCGATGGCATCGACCAGCAGGGTCCGTCAATGAAAAATGCAAGCACTGACCCATTTCGGAGGCACGATCAATCACCCCAAAATAGAAGCCGAATTGAGTACAAAACGACGGCGATTATTTTTTATTCAAAACTCTGTCGAATTAACGGTATAAACCAACAGAGCGGGATGTTGTAGGAGCGTTTCCGATTTTCCTAAATAAAATATACGGGCAACGCCGAAATTGTTAAAAGAGTAAATTCGAAACGTCAGTGGGTTTTTGGCCGATGGCCAATCCAGCCGTGTGTCGGCCAGCAACAGGGTCGGTCCTGCCGGAAAACTGTCAAGAAGAAGGTTTTTCAAAGAAGTATACCGAAAGGTGATTATCTTTCGAATTTCGTGCATAAAATTCTTCCCATAATTTGTGTCAAAATGTATTACAGATTTCGAAATAATTTCTATAAAGAAGTCCAAGTATAAACTTAAGAAAAAAATTATTTTGTTTGGCTCATGTCAATAGTTTTATGATTTTATCTACTCCTATTGAATAAGTTATTGGCTCTGTGCTTCTGAACAAATCGATTGACCGAAAAGGAACAGTGCATTATTAGTATTGAGGGAAGTAATGTCACTTGAATAACTTTGACGTTTTCTCAAATTGAGTTGATACCTAATAATTATTGTGAATATTTTGCTGAAAAAGATGAATTCAGATAGTGAAGATGTATTATTATGTACACCGTTAGAAATAAGACAATCAGCCAATGTTACCATATATAATGTATTGCCGGAAAAAAAAATATCAAGGTGTATACAACAATTTTCAAGATTGGTGTAGCAATAAGAATATTAAGTCATCGTTCACAGAGAATGTTGTTTTGGCATATTTTAGTGAACGTGGCACTAAATATAAAGCATCGCCACTATGGACTTTCTACTACATGCTAAGATGCGAAATCAAAATAAATAATACATTGTTATAGGTAACTATTAAGATTTGTGAATAAGTTCTTTCTCTGCACTTGTATATCAGTATTCATTGTTATTAAGTATAGTATTCAACTTGCGGTAATGGTCATAACTCACTTGATGAATTACAGCACTCGCCTTCGGCTCGCACTGCAAACTTCATCTGCGTGAATTATGACCTACATTACTGCTCGATAAATAATATACTATAACACAATACCCAAAACTCCCGAATATCCAAACAGCAGAAAGATAACTTCCAACTGACATTGTCAGCAGTTTTTAGCGATGGGTGTCGGGGCAGTCCGACCCTGACCCCGAACGTCGACCGGGATCGATTCCCAGCGAGTCGGCTAAGGGCACTTTCAACCCTCATATAGGATTTGCGAAGCGAGCTCACCAAAAATGTGATTTTCGCAAAACGACCCGGCCACGTCCTCGACAAAGATGACCGATTACGAATCAATCGATGGAAAAATGACTCGATGCCATTCGAGTTTTCCGCGTTTCCACCAAATCGAAAAGTTTCGAATTCTGATTGCCGTCTATCATTTGAGCCGTATCTAGCATTTTGCTGGAATTAGGTTATTCCGGGGTGAAATATTGAGATCGATGAGAACATGAACATCCGCCGGAACAAATTTGATGCCGAGTTGACGCAAAAATAGAAGCATTTTTCTTCACCGTAGAGGATCTTCTGTTAGTATATCCGAATGTTACAGCCGAAGTGATTAATGTGGATTATATTCATACTATCTAGCCATTATATATAAAAATTACGTGTCACGTTGTTTGTCCGAAATGAAATCCTAAAATACTGAACCGATTTCAATCAAATTTTGCACACTGTGTGCAGTTTGATCAAACTTAAGAGATAGTATAATTTATATCTCAATTTATAGTTGCAATATTTTTTTATTGCGAATTATTTGTTTATTATATCTGACAAAGACTGAAAATTATCTACGCGGCAATCTGAGTCTCAAATCGACGGCAGGTCATCGCGTCCCCACTACAGCCGATCACTCGACAAGACCGATAACGTGCGAGGAGTGATGCCAAGATTTTTTCTTTTTTTCTGCAGGTGCTAGAACTCATCATTTCGCCGGAAGTTGATCATATAAAATATTCAATTTGAAAAAAAAGTGCAAAAAATCTCGGGATTCAAGATCTCAAGACGACTCTCTATCGTTTTATCTCTCTGTTAGGAAATAAAGTGCTGAATTTCATCGCAAATCTGTATATTCTCTTCCAACTTTTATTGGGAATTATTCCTGAACGGTATGATTCTTAAAATTCAAGATAAGAATAGGAAAAATTACGAAAAGCACTGCCGCGAAGGCAGAAGCTTTTGAGCGCTCGTACGAGCACCTTGTATGTAGATTCGCATTCTTCAGTTTTAGAAACCAATTGGAAAGATTTTGACAGCTGTCAAAAAAAAATTCGAACTAAGGCGAAAATCCAGACTTCACGTCAGTGCTTTAGGTGACAATTTTTTTTTCGATATCTATGGTCTCGGTAATGCGATCTGGACAAAATTTCCCACGTAGTTTGAATACATTATTCTTCATCTATGTGCGAAATTTCATTCCAATCCAATAAGTAGTTTCGAAATTATCAGGGAAAAAATAGTTTGAACAGCTATATTTACAGAACCCCTAATCTAATTTTGCTCATTGATGAACGTGACCACACAATTCGTGATCCGAACCTATCCTGAAGATTTCGAGTCCCTAGGCCTTTCCGTTCGGAAGTTATGATTTTCTATGGTTTCTATGGTTCTGATCATGCGAACTGGACAAAGCTCGAATATATCATTCTCAATTTAAATACAAATTTTCGTCACGATCAAATACAAAGTTTTGAAATTATCAAGAAAACTGAATTTCAAACGACCATATTTACGGAACCCATAGTCTAATTTCGCTCCTTGATGAAAGTGACCGCAACATTCGAGATCTATACCTATACTGAAAATTTCAAGTCTCTAGGCCTTTCCATTCGAAAGTTATTTTCTATGGTTCCTATGGTTCTGGTCATGCGAACTGGACAAAATTTTGCATGTAGCTTGAACACGTTAATCTCCATCTGAGTACAAAATTTCACCTCGATCGAACCTGTAGTTTCGAAATAATCAGGAAAACAAAATTTTGAACGGCCATATTTACGGAACCCCTGGTGGAATTCTGCCCATTAACGAACTTAATCGAGGCATTTGGGATCTGAACCTACACTGAAAATTTCAAGTCTCTAGGTTGATCCGTTCGAGAGTTATCGTGCTTACGGCCGGACAGACGGACAGACTCGAATTTTCCGACGGGTTCCTCATCAGTAAGTCGAACATAGTCGATTGAGACCATTTTCGGCTCAAAATTCGAAAAATACAGACATCGTAACGAAATGATATAGCCCTGGTGTAAGTAGTACGAGCGCTCAAAAATTACTGATTAAAAATTATAAAAAGCACTGCACTGGTGACTGCATTCTAACGAAAACTTTTTTGGGCAATGAAGAAGGAATTAAGGAGTTTTTAAAATAATTTTTTCATACATAAATAATTGTGGAATTCGAAAGTTGCAGGCAAATTGATATTTGAAATTGATTTTTATTCTCTTCATGTACCAACTTTCAAATCATACTAATTCTTTTTCAACATCTAATACAGGATAGTTTGCTTTTTTCATACATATTATATCCTTTTCTGATGAAAATAATCCAAAATTATAATCAAATTTGGGGAACGTAGAAAAAATTGACGAAAAATGAAGTGAGGTGAGAAATCATTTGAAAATCATAAGAACTCAAGTACCTCGTAATCTGTTGATTTTTGGTTACCAATAAATTTGGCTCAAACGACAGCAAATGAGTCATACTATTATATCCTCCAAGGTGCACGTCATATTTGGAAACAACCTGTATACACAAAGATCATTATCATTATCATTTTCGAAAAAGAAGGGTGCCCCAAAATTGTTTCTATCCTCACTTAGGAAGTCAGTCATATGCTTTCCAGCCAAGCTCCCTTGAATTCTAGTTTTTCTCAACGAATTCCCCTGAACAGTTCAATCAAATTCGGCAAACCATTCGCTTGTCCAGGCCTTGTCTGACAGTTTTCTTCGGCGTACATCTCCATTCGTTATCCGATAAACCATTTCCAATTTTTTCCGAATCCACCTAGCCCATTTCTCCGGGACTAAGAGTGAAATCATGACTTTCCTCCTTCCCCATCGAAAACAACCATTGTCGGCCGGGGCCTGATTTAGGAGCGAAGGCCGAAATCGAAACGGCGTAAAACGAGGTGGCTTCCATTAAAACGGGTTAGCTGTTTACGGCACGGCTGAGGCCGAATAAATCACAGATCCAACAACAGGCATCATTCTTGGCCGTTCTGTGCGGTTTCGGCGAGCGCGTTTATCACCGCTCTTGTTCTCGACCGCCGCCGATCCATCTTGGACCCATGCCCATATTTTATTCCGGGTTTCCTACCCTTGCCGGAGGAAGCGGCGGTCACTTGCCCGCCCTTTCTATAATTCAAACCTCAAATGTGACCATTGTGCGGCGTTCGACGCAACAAGGAGGCGTCGCTTCCCTCCGCAGGATGCGTCTGGTGAACAGCAGTTTCGATCTCCTGCTATGGCAGAAAAACCTTTCAGCGTGTAATGGAAAGTTCGGACGAAGAAGAATCCCACTCGAGAGAAGTCGTGCCTGGGCCAACACCATTTGTGAAAGCTGAAAGCAGAACTCCCGGATTACAGCTCCTGAAGAAGTTCCATAGACAATCCCACAAATAGCAATCTCAATAGTCGTGGCCGTCAAGCAGTTATCGGGTGATTTATTACATATTTTCCTCGTTAAACGTGCCATAGGCAATAGGCTGCTTTTTTTGGGTCATCTAAGCCAATTTTCACCTTATAAGCCTCAAAAAATCTTTCCTCTTCGAATTGTATTCTTAACTTATTGGTAATATCTGTGTAGACTCGAGGGTACATCATTATACAGGGTTACAGGGAAAGTTGTACTGAATACTGAAGGACGTAATTATTCAGGTAATTTCTGATGGATTTGGTTTCATAATATGGTGTCCGAAACTTAACCGTTATGGAGATATTCAGTTTTGAAGATTTTTTAAATAATCTTCTATTTTTAGGCTTTTTATCGATTTTTTTCGGATTGGAGCTTCTAGGGGCCGTTTTTTGATGTATCTAGTTAGAAGGCATGTCTATTAATAAAAATGATCAACGGAAACAGAACCTTCTACTAACAGCTTGATGAGACTGCTCGACAACTGTTAGGATCAAAGAATTTTCACTAAGTGTTTTTAAATTTGAAGCGCTTTTTTGAAGAAAACTTCATGGAATTTATTCTGCAGAAGAGTTTAAAAACTTTTACGTCTCTTCAGCTTTTCAAAAAGGTATAACACTTGCTATTAAATAGGCAAAACATTGACCAAATGACAGTCAAGGTAGTAGTGGCGGCCATGTCGAACATAAATCAGAAAAATTACGAAAAGCAATGCCGTGAAGGCAGGAGCTTTTGAGCGCTCGCACATGCACCTTGTAGGTAGATTCGCATTGTCCAGTTTTAGAAATAAATTGAAGGAATTTTCGACAGCTGTCACAAAAATTCTGAAACTTAGGCGAAACTCCAGACTTCACATGTCAGTGCTTTAGGTGACCAATTTTTTTTCGATAATTCGCTAGAATTTGCTACGGTATCTATGGTCTTGGTGGTGCGATCTGGAAAAATTTGGCACGTAGTTTGAATTCATTATTCCTAAGCTAGGTGCGAAATTTCATCCCCATCCAATCAGTAGTTTCGAAATTATCAGGAAAAAAATATTTTGAACAGCCATATTTACGGAACTCCTAGTCTAATTTTGCTCATTGATGATTGTGGCCGCGATATTCGCGATCCAAACCCACCCTGAAAATTTCAAGTTCCTAGGCCTTTCCCTTCAAAAGTTACAATTTTCTATGGTTTCTATGGTTCTGGTCATGTGATCTGGACAAAATTTCACATGTATCTTGAACACCTCATTCTCCATTTGAGTGCCAAATTTCATCTCGATCGAATCTGTAGTTTTCAAGTAATCAGGGGAACAAAACTTTGAACGGCCATATTTACGGAACCCCTGGTGGAATTTGGCCCATTAACGAACTTAACCGAGGCATTCGGGAACTGAACCCACACTGAAAATTTCAAGTCTCTAGGTTGTTCCGTTCGAGAGTTATCGTGCTTACGGCCGGACGGCCGGACGGACAGACTCGAATTTTCCGACGGATTCGTCATCAGTGAGTCGAACATAGTCGATTGAGACCATTTTACTAATCTATTTTTACTTGGATCTATTACATTTTATTCGACAATTGCATTTCCTATCTGAGAACTATCTTTCATTCCATAATACTTGAAACATGATTCACATGTAGTAGGTGTGTGATGAAAGCTCCTTTCAGTCAAATGTAACAGTTAATGGAGCATGTTGCTTAACACGAAAGCGAGTCGCTGCTCTACGTCATTAACTGGGTTCCTATAGAAGAAGTATTCAATAATTCACTTGGCAAATCTCCTAACTTCGCGAGTTTAATCACCTGTATTTCGCGTTAATTTTAATTACTCCCAATTTCCTAGTTAGATCGATTCATGCATCTAAATACCAATCGACGCTTCAAGTAACATTGACGCAACAAAAGGAAGGACGTCTAACTAGAACAGTTACGAATCGAATTGTGTACAATTACGCCGAACAATGATTCTAATGACGACCGAGATTCAGATAATCTGTTCATTCATTATCTTAGAGGAAATGATGAAAATAGTCTTCCGCTGTTCTCTTTATAACCTTGAACGAGATAATATTCCCATACATGATAAGTTCGTTTGATATTTTCGCACCAGAAATTGAATTGAACGACTGGAATGGTCGAATTCGAAACCAGATGTTGGTTTCTGGAGTGCATAAGTTACATACAATGTGATTAAGTAACAAGTTTACATAATGTTTGGATATTGAGGATATTGACCAAATGTAGTCGATAATATGATGAATTAATTACTTCATCTAGATATTATTGATAATTGCTAGTTGGGGTTGGTTAAAGTAATGAACATGGTCCAACTCGATTATTCACTTTTTTTCACTATCCCTGATCGCGTAGTTCACGAAATACTTTAATTTTGAAAACTCAGCTTGAAAATTATATTCAACACTGTCCTTACATGAGCCTACCTAACATTACCTTAAATTAATTCATTTTGGGAATTCGATCTGCTTTATGAGAAAAATTCAAATTTATTGCGTTCTTTCTCCGAGTATCATTAGAGATTTTGAGAAATGACTAGATTTTCTGATACTTTTTACAACAATATCCACATGAGTCACCTTAGCTGTAGCTGTTTTTTTTGTTGTGGTTTATTACTTCGCCCAAATCTTAAATAATAGATATTTCAAAAAATAGCTAGATTTCTTTGTTAATTTTATCTCAATAATAACGACTCCGCCTAAAGCTGTTTGTTTTATTATGGAGTCTCTCATTACTCGTTTTCAACGAATGTCTCTCTAATTCGTTAAAATAATGTAAAGATACTCTATAATCAGTATAATATAATATAAATTCTTCCTATTCGCGAAGTCACTCTTTATCTTTAGAAAGAATGCCTTACTACAGAAAATTCCTGTAAAATCTGAGGTTATAAGCTTCGACTACAACTAGTTCTGTAATATTTGAACGATAATTCTTCAATTTAACGGAAAATTCCTGTTAAATCGATACTACAGTTCCGTTATAAGTAAAGTAATTCCTGTTTTAGTTAAGTGTTCATAACTGGAAATTCTTGTAGAACTCGAAGGTTGTGAAGCTTGGAAAACAACTATCTAGTTTGTTTATTAAACAGGAAATTCCTGTAAATAGTCACGCATATTCAGGTTTTCGTCACAATATCATTTTCCTGTTGGAATGACAAACTGCAGTTTGGTTGCATGAACTTATGTAAAACTTGTTATTATGTACTAGAGCAATTAAACGACCAGAATTGTCACGTAAAATCTATAAATATTCATGCTAGCGCTTATATAGGGGGAATTCCCTGTAGAACTAACCGAATTCCTGTTGTATATCCTGGAAAATTTCTTCGAGTGTGATAAGTAAAAATTACCATTCCAATGCCCAATAGCTGACATTGTCTATCATTCAGACAGGGATCCTTGCTAGCCTTGCATTCCTCCAGCTCATCGAATTAATCATCTCAATGTTTCACGCCGTGCATCGAATTAATCCAAAACATCTGTTTCTATGTTAAACGTCTTTTATTCACGAACGGTCTCTGCGATAATTTCCCTCCACGCCATCAATATTTATACCCGTCTCATGAATTCAACGAATCATTTCGTTTTCTGTCGTAATTAAAATTGAATCCCATCGCACTCTGATTCCTTATTGAATATTAACTTCGTTCTTCTCGGAATCGTCTCTCCATCCGGTCGAATGCGCCCGATGGAATTTGTTGGCTGACGATAATGAGTCTAGTCGCGTTAAATAACGAAATTATTTTTATTGCATTTGGTGCAGGGCTCCTCGGAAACGATACGTTTTACGGTTTCCGGGAGAGGCTCCCATGAATTTAGATCCTTAGGAGAAATAGAAGAGGTATTCATCACCTTTCTCAGGATATCTCAGAAACTGTTCAAGCTATAAAAAAAGGGATGAGATCTATCTTGTAGGAGATTCAAGAGGCTTTCATTATGCATATGAAAAGTTTTACCGTAGGACTCACCGTTTGGGAGATATAGAGGAAAACTGCAAATAAGGATCTACACAAGGCAAGACGCTCTCCACCATTCCAGGAAACGCGAATAGTGCACTGAAATTTTTCAAGATATGCAACAAGAATTCGAGAACTTCTACAGGAAATTCCCCCTATATAATATATAGGAATATTTGTTGATTTCACGTGACAATTCCGGTCGTTCAGTTCCTCTAGAAATAACAAGTTTTACATTAGTTGCTGCTACCAAACTGCAGTTTGTCATTTCAACAGAAAAATAATTCTGTGATGAAAACCGGAATATGCGTGACTATTTACAGGAATTTCCTGTTTCATAAACAAACTAGATAGTTGTATTCAGTGCTTCAAACTTCAGTTTCTACAAGAATTTCCAGGGAATTGTAGTATCGATTCAACAGGTATTTTCCATCGAATTGAAGAACTATCGTTCATATATTGCAGTACTAGTAAGTTGTATTCGAAGATTATAACCAGAGATTTCACAGGAATTTTCTGTAGTAATGCATTCTATCTGGTGATGAAGAGTGACTTTGCGAATAAGTGTCTGGAATGAGAGGAATTTATATTATATTCATTATAGAATATCTTCACATAATTCTTACGAATTAGAGAGACATTCGTGGAAAACTGGTAATGAGAGACTCCATAACAAATAAAGACATTTTTTTGCCTTATTCTGGAATTATATTAGCGAAGTTAATTACAGAATTATTGTATTAGACCAGGCAATAGAGCAGAAAAAGGGTCATTCTGTGACAAAAATAGTAGAAGAAAACCGCGAGTGGGGAGTTTCGTGGGGTGGTCCGTAGATGTTCAGTGATATGTTTTCGACTCGCAAATATCATTACTTTTCTTGTGATTGCGAAGAAACACCAAAAAAAACGGTGTTCTTTTAGTTTTTTGCTTGTGAAATCTGAACCAATGGAGCGGTGCTAATACTTTCAACAGACGAATTGTAGAGAATGAAAAGATGAAAAAAATGAGTGCTAGTGCAACTCAATCGGGTCATCATTACCGGAGGAAAGCCGGAAAAACCGTGAAAATCAGCGTTTTTTCAGATCCTCATAACTCGGTTAATTTCTAAATTGTAGCGCTGGCTTGCCAAATGAGAGTAGTGGTTAATAGATACTTTAAGTGTGCATAACCCAGACGTTGCCCGATTAATAGTTTTTGCGTAATTGCGATTTGAATTATTTAAGGCACTATTTTCCGGAAGAGCTGGATGCGTCGGAAGTAGTCCGATTTCAATTTACAAAACGGATTTTGAAAGAAGAAGTATAGTACTACCAAACGGCAAACTTGATTTTTCGTTGAAATGTTGCAAAATAGGTGAAAAATACGTGGAAACATGACCAAAACCGGCTCAGTGCCCCATCTGGGTCGGATAGTGGGGGTAGCCGGCAGACGCGGGGAACGAAAATCGCGCTGAGGCCTGGCGCGAATATTTACGTATATACCCCCACTACTTGACTGCAATCGAGCATTCGGCTCATTTTGGTCATGTTTGCATGCTTTTTTCACCTATTTTGAAGCATTTTAACGAAAAATCAAGATTGCTTTTTTGTAGGTCTATACTTCTTCTTTCAAAATCCGTTTTGCAAATTTAAATCGGACTACTTCCGACGCATCCAGCTCTTCCGGAAAATAGTGCCTTGAATAATTCAAATCGCAATTACGCAAAAACTATTTATCGGACAACGTCCGGGTTATGCACACTCAAAGTATCTATTGACCACTACTTTCATTTGGAAAGCCAGCGCTACAACTTCGAAATTGGCCGAGTTATGAGGATTTGAAAAAACGCTGATTTTCACGGTTTTTCCGGCTTTCCTCCGGTAATGATGACCCGATTGAGTTGCACTAGCACTCATTTTTTTTATCTTTTCATTCTCTACAATTCGTCTGTTGGAAGTATTAGCACCGCTCCATTGGTTCAGATTTTACAAGCAAAAAACTAAAAAAACATCGTTTTTTTTGGTGTTTCTTCGCAATTACAAGAAAAGTAATGATATTTGCGAGTCGAAAACATATCACTGAACATCCACGGACCACCCCACGTAACTCCCCACTCGCGGTTTTCTTCTACTATTTTTGTCACGAAAAAATCTCTATTGCCTGGTCTATATACAAATGCTCACAACTTTAATGACGCTTTTCAATCCTTTGGATAATATCTTTTGAGTTTTGTCCATTCGGTGGTGCCCTCTGTTGAGCGGTACGGTAAATGTTGGGCCGTCTGTGCAGATCGCTACAGATCTAATCTTTCTTCCTTTCTCTGACCTGATCTAACCTGACCTTAACCTCTGTTTTCCTTATACATCCCTTATTTCCCTGTTCCTTCCTACCAGGGTTGATCCGTTTGAAACGCTTAGGTCTAAAACAGGTTTTGTTTAAAACAGTTCAAAACATTTTTGAAACAGCTGAAATTAAACAAGCGTTTTTTTTTTAATTTTCTTCATTAATCTAGCGATAAATCCTTGTTTTGTTGGCTTGCTATTAGTTGATCCAGTTAAATTTCTCAATTTTCTTTCCTGAATTCGAATAAATATTTTGTTTGAAAATACGTTTTGAAAAATGATTTTTCCTATGTTTTATTTGTTTGAAACAAAATTTAAAAACAGAGGAAAAACATGTTTAAAACAAACAAAAAAAGTTTGAAACAAAAAATACATGTGTTTGTATAAAATTAAAAAATACATGTTTTTTTCAACCCTGCTTCCTACACTATGTTTCTTTATCATACACTAACCCTTTTTCTTTTTTTTACGTATTTCCTAGGAAATACAAAAGCAGAGTTAGTATAAATCGTAGATCAAAAATATTCAATTCTAGGTAGGAGGCCAAAAAATGCTAAAAACATGCAATATGCCAAACTTGAATTTTACATGCTGACTGAGACGAAAATATAATAGATTTAGCATTTAAAATACCAAATCGGCAACAGTGCGTTCGATATCATCGAGATGATTATCGAATCGCTGTTTCATCATGTTTGTTCCTTCGTTTGAAACCGATATTTTATTCCAAACAACTTCAACCACATGGTACAACGTGGATTGAAAAACTGTTAGCTAAACAAGATTTATTCCGGTAGAATAATCTGAATTTCTGTGAGAAATACGAAACCTTCCTGTTGAATTTAATGTGTCCATACTGTTAGTTGTACAAATATTGTTGGGTTATACTTACAACATTATTATATTTCACTAGATATTCCTGTAAAATTCACGGAAATATTCCTTTAAAAAAAATACCTGATCACTGCTATACTCACCGTTTTTCCTGTTCATAGGCTTAAGTCACTCAAACCAGAATAGGCATGTTAGATTGCAAGTACAGATTGTTCTCAGAACCTTCTTTTTTCGTTGTGATAACAATAGTTGCGTTTAAACAACAGGAATTCATTCAACCGGAAATTCCCGACAATCGTTTTTTTTTTGTGCAAGCTCGCGATTTCCTCGCTTAAAAACAGTGGTCAACTTCCGAGAAGACACATTATGATAAGTTCAGTTCGTATTATAAGCTAGTAATCAACTAAATTCTTTGTTTTCCAATGGTGAACGCAGACTAAATTTTAAATTTGAATAACTGGCAAGAATTAAAAATAAATAAATATTTCAAAATCAGATCAATGAGCACATAATTCGTAGAATTGGTTTTATTCGATTATAGCTCTCGTATGTCGATATAAATTTCCAATTATAAAACTGATGACTATCAGAATTGAATATCTGCTACAGAATTCAGTTCGTCATTCGATGAATTCCATTGATTTTAATTTTTTTTTTCAGGTAAGTGGATTTTGCCGTTATCACCTGATGAAGATCATGAAGTAAAGTGAGTTTACTATTTCCCTGAATCTGTTCCTTCTGATCCTTTCATTCCCCTGACTTGTTGGATGAAACATGGTCTCCCAAAGGTCCCACCTGACCCAGCATCACGTTTTCAATTGGATCGTTCCCCTATTACGCATCGCCGAAGACATTCTTTAATTCCAATTAAGCCCCTAATGGCAATAATTATGGGCCCTATCAACCCTTTTTAATAACTTCCGAAGCCTCATTATAAACTGATAGCTTTGAAGCTTTCAGTTAACTTATTATTAGATTCGAAAGATGGTTGCGGTAGAACGAACGGCGAAGTTGTTTTTTTTGCGCGAAACTTGTCAGAAGCCCCCCCGCTCAATTTTTGCCCCCCTCACTCAACTCGGAAGCTGTAAAATAGGATTGATCTAATTATTTTGCTCAAACGAGTTTAAGGAGTTTTTCCACGAGAGAATACGGGAAAGTTTGGGGATTCGAAAGCAGAAGATCATTTCGCTGTATAATGTAATGGGGAACTTGTCGAAGAAGTTCGGAATTTGCGTTTAATTATAGACTGAAAGCCGATGTTTAGGTGCCCGCTTATTTGAGAGGACAGAATCATCACAGAACACAGCGAATTTTAGATAGTACCCTGTCCCTTTTCTTACCTCTTTCGCCATCAAATTTATGCTATTTTTCACCAGTTCTATTCGAAGTCAACCTTCTGCTTGAAAATACCAGCAGATAATTATGGCATACCAGCTTTCCTCACACCGAAACAACTAGCTGCGCGTGCGATACTTTGTCCTAAGTCGACCATTGCAATCTGTTGATAATTGTTCATTCATTGAGAGGAAATATCTGCTGGGCTCCATCAGATAATCTGAATTCAATTGATGCTCCCTTCATCTCGATACTTGAATAATAACGACTTCCTAAGTTTCCTGGCTCATCTTGCTTCGCGAAGATCGATCCGTGTTCTGCAGTTAGTTGTTCAGGTTGTTGCATCACTTTCTGACAGGTCTTTGCGCCTGAGGGAGGTATTAATATATGAGATTAAGGACCGAATCCATGAGTCTATCTATGATTTCGATGTGCTGGCAGATCATTCAATAATTGAGATTGTAGAATGTATTGCTCTGAAGGTTTGGATATGGACACATGGTCTTTCGAATTAAGTTTTCAAAAATAAATAATTAAAAGACATATAATTCGAATTGAAACTGAAAAACTTCTGCCATTCATACTCTAACTGGAATGGAGACAAATTCCCAATCCTGCATATCTCGCCTTCCTTTCAACAAAACCGATCGAGTGCTGCTGATTGTTAATTACTTCTTCATATAGTCACATAAAATAGCATCCAAAATTTTCAATTTACCAAAGAGGTAGTCCTCCTACAACGCTGTATTTTCCTCTGAATCATGTTCTGTTGTGCCTCTAAAACTCGTGGAAGCATATAACTGCCCTAGTAGGGTTGCTCTACGTCTCTATATGCAAAATTATCCTGACAACCGACATGAAACAACCCAGGATGCAATAAAGATCGCCGCAGCGCTACCGCTACACCAAAAGCGCAATCAATCAAACGAACCGTCACAGTGCGTGTAAGCAACACCCTGTACACCACTCCGGGCAACCTCTAAAAGCATCCATTGTGCCCATCTCCGGCCCGAAAAGACCCAATTCCCTGCCCCGAATCAATCATTTCACATCATCTTACATGACTAATGAAATATCGAAATGGTGGATCGTTACTGATTAATGACCCGCGCCCTCCGAAAATGTAATCATACCGTATGCCGGATGAAAATGATATTGTGAGCGACGGAAAGGACAAGGCGCATCGGAGAGGGTTTCCCATCAAGTATTCTATAGAATTCTATATAAAGCGGTGAATGTTATACTCGGAACACCCAGCCGATAATACAGCTCATTTATTATTGAGCCACCCTCTATCGGCCGTAATGGTAAATAACTCATTAGCTACAAATTGGCTGAATGTTTCATCGGAAACGGAATGATTTTGTTCTTTCCGCGCGATCAGATTCTTGGGAATTGTTCTTTCGAGAACGACAGGTTCCTCATTGTTAACTGGCTCGATTCGATAAATAAAACAGTAGCAGTATTGATTTAACTATTTCACTGGAGTGTTCATTAGAGCCAGGGGTTTGATAATGGAAATTCGGAGTTTTGGTAACCTGAGGTGGATATTAAAGAAGATTTGAATTTGAAATATGAGGAATATCTTCCCTACTGTCCAGATACAATCTTGTTTATTCTTCATCTCCCAAATCCATAAATATCCCACTGGCAATTCGCATCATTAAGAAACCCACCACAAGAGATCGCAGATAGCACGTTTCTGGTCCTCCCACGCGAAGAAGTTTATCATCATCGGTGGCCCCTCCGGTTTATCGACCGCGAAGGCTTTCAATCCGAGAAAAACGATCGAGAGGCGAGCAACATAATGCACCCGCTTTCCGTCCACAATCGAAAATTATTAGTCACGCTTGTCAAAACCGGAGGTTATGAATGGTTATTGCCGGGAATTACCGAACAAACTTTCCATCGCCCCCCATCCCGCGTTATTCCCGCACACATTTTCGTGAAAACAAATAAAACGGAACCCGCCGGTCCTCCGTAATGGAACGCTGCCTGCTTGAGCGACGTGCGGACGAGTCGAAACTATTCCGCAAACATGCTGGGATTCAAGAGGAGGGGGGCACTGGGGAAATTGTCTCCCTTCGACATTCGTTTAAAGAAAATATTATTAAAGGAGATATCCACCTGAAGTTGTTTTATTTGAACTAATTTTCCGATCTTTGGAAAAATTTTCAAATGGTGTGATGGGGTTTCCTCCGCCATTTTGGCACGATTCTGAAAATTGAGCAAGAACAAAATAATGTTCACCTTTATTCTCTCGGGCGCCAGCTATCTTTTCAAAGTGGAAAAATATAGCAAAACGAGGGCAGCTGCAAAGTCGGAGACAGAGTTCGGTTTATCTGCGGTTGTAGCGATAATAAGAAATATTTCAAATTCGAGTTTATCTAAGGCATTGACTCCATGAATTCCTTACGGTCATCACATACAGGAGAACATACATTCAACAGAAAGGAAATTGCAACTAGAAAATTAACTAGATATGTATATTGATTCAAATAAAAGGAAAAAAACGATTTCTATAACTTACATAATTTTACACACTAATTATAGGGATTATATACAGACGGGATTGTCAGGAAAATTATGGTAGTATATATACAACAGCGAAACGGCCTGAAAAAACGGTATGGTTGGACTGGGTGATTTCGAGTTAAGACGGTACTGATATGTCAGCCAGGCAAAATCCACGGGGTTCAGTTTTCCGTTGAATTCTTGATATTAAAACGGGTCAACGAAAATGAACCAACGGAGTACGGTGGTCTATTTACGGGATTATGATTACAGAAAGTTAGGTACTTCACCTTCAGTGCTCGTAACAACGAAAAATTCACTCCCAATTCCTAACAAAATGCTTAACTCGATCAATAACACGGTTCCTAACGCAATTCCTCCAGTTCGGGGGTATCATCAACATTATATATCTTCTCGCGGTATGTGGGCAGAAGAAATTGTTTTTATCGAAACTTAATGCGCTGATTCACAAAAACTCGAAAATATTACTGAACGGTGTATTTTCGGTTGCGGATCTACAGGCGCTCTGAATAGCCCTCTAGATGAAATTTGAAGAGAAATCAAACTTCATTACAATGGGACACCTCAGAGTCATAAATAATCCATTGTTTTACCCAATTCACATACTTATTCGGCCTTCTTGATGTCGGAAGGGAAGAGCGCACGTGCACACTCTCGCGCCCTCGATTATTTCTTTGTCAGCGTAACTCTAAACTTGCGCGAATATATCTCAAAATAGTAACATATCTTGCCTGTTTTGGGCAAGTGGGTCCTAAATATTGAACTCAGAGCCGTACACAAGGAATTGGCAACGCCGGATTTGCTCGATCAGGGGTCCGATGCTCGATGCACAATAATCGACAATATAGTGTAATTTTTCTTTGTGAGCGCTCGTACTACTTACACGAGGGCTATATCATTTCCAGCCGAAAATGGTCTCAATCGACTATGTTCGACTCACTGATGACGAATCCGTCGGAAAATTCGAGTCTGTCCGTCCGGCCGTCCGTCCGTAAGCACGATAACTGTCGAACGGAACAACCTAGAGACTTAAAATTTTCATTGTAGGTTCAGATCCCAAATGCCTCGGTTGAGTTCGTTAATGGGCCAAATTCCACCAGGGGTTCCGTAAATATGGCCGTTCAAAGTTTTGTTCTCCTGATTACTTGGAAACTACAAATTTTATAGTGATGAAATTTTGCACTCAAATGGAGAATGACGTGTTCAAGCTACATGCGAAATTTTATCCCGATCGCATGACCAGAACCATAGAAACCATAGAAAATTGTAACTTTTGAACGGAAACGCCTAGGGACTTGAAATTTTAGGGTAGGTTTGTATCGCGAATTTCGCGGCCACGTTCATCAATGAGCAAATTTAGACTAGGGGTTTCGTAAATATTGCCGTTCAAAATATTTTGTTCCTGATAATTTCGAAACTACTGGTTGGGTTGGAATGAAATTTCACACCTAGCTGAAGAATGATATATTGAAACTACGTGCGAAATTTTGTCCAAATCGCATCACCAAGACCATAGATACCGTAGAAAATTCTAGCGAATTATCGAAAAAAAATTGATCAGCTGAAGCACTGACATGAAGTCTGGAGTTTCGCCTAAGTTTGAGAATTTTTTTGACAGCTGTCGAAAATCCCTTCAATTGATTTCTAGAACTGGAAAATGCGAATCTACCTACAAGGTGGATGTACGAGCGCTCAAAAGCTCCTGACTTCACGGCAGTGCTTTTCGTAATTTTATTTTTTCACACCCAATTTAGAAGAGAGATAACAATTTTTTACTTCAAAAAAAGATTCAATAATAGTTAATTGTTCAAGTCTACTTGATCCTTCAATAATAATACTAATTTGTTCGTACCCAAAATACTTTGACCACCATTTATTATTTGATGAAAATTGGGAATCTGTCACTTTTCATGGCACTGAAGGCGAAACATGAAATCCAAAAAAATCAGGAAATCCACCATGGAAAATTGCCTAGTTACGGTTGTCATGCAAAATCAATTTTTATTTTGACAGAAATGAAGTATAATAATTGTTCATAGTAACTAATTAATCGTTTACATAGCAACACTTTTCCTCCGACAGACGGAAAATCAATTCATCGTTGAGAGAGCAACACTTTTCTGTAGGAAAAGTGAAACTTTTCGATGATCCAGTCAGTCGAAATATGTCGTTGTTTTTGTACGTTTGAAAAAAAAAATTTTCCTGATCAGATCTGCCGCAATTTCTCAATAAAAAAATTACGAAAAGCACTGCCGTGAAGTCAGGAGCTTTTGAGCGCTCGTTCATCCGCCTTTTAGGTAGATTCGCATTCTCCAGTTCTAGAAACCAATTGGAAAGATTTTGACAACTGTCAAAGAATATTTCAAACTAAGGCGAAAATCCAGACTTCAAGTCAGTGCTTTAGGTGACCAATTTATTTTTCGATAATTCGCTAGAATTTTTTATGGTATCTATGGTCTTGGTGATGCGATCTGGACAAAATTTCCCACATAGTTCGAATACATTATTTTTCATCTATGTGCGAAATTTCATTCCAATCCAATGGGTAGTTTCGAAATTATCAGGAAAAAAATAGTTTGAACCGCCATTTTTACGGAACTTCTAGTCTAATTTTGCTCATTGATGAACATGATCGCGAAATTCGCGATCCGAACCTACCCTGAAAATTTCAAGTCCCTAGGCCTTTCCGTTCGAAAGTTATAATTTTCTATGGTTTCTATGGTTCTGATCATGCGATCTGTAACTCCTCCGGCCAATGGGAATATTCCTTCAATAAATAATATCAATGTTGAGTGAGACGCTGCATGCCTTGCAAAATTCTGAGGAAATTATTATATATGAGCCAAGCCATTCTGTTCTTGAAATGAAGGTCATGGCATCTTCTTTCCGAACTGTTCCAAAATTTATTCCAATCTGATATCCGGGTTGAATGTTATTTATCCAAGAAAACTCTGGAATAGCGTCGGACATGAAACAGAATTCCACTTAGTCAATGCGTCCATCGTCGCCTCTCATAAAATGAACAAATTAAATTCGTTCCTATATTTTCATACTGCTTACATCAAACGGAAGCACTGTTTATACTGACGAGAACATTGGTTAGTCAGATCACATCGTGAAGCCTATCGTTAATTCTAATTATTTATGACATCATTTGGTTGTAAACAAACGGGGCAATTTGCTGTAAGCGCGAGGGGAACTCGAAAGGCGTGACTCTTTACGAGGTTTACACTTGATAGTTATTAATTGAATTATTAATAATTATGAATTCAGAAGTGAAACAAGTCGAGCTTTCGACGGTGAATACCAACGGTTGCGAATTGAAGTTGATAGAAATACGTTTGCTTCCTCATGGGATTCAGACCCTTTCAACGTCGCTTATTTCTATAGATTCATTAACTGAAGAATAAAACAATAGGATGTTCTTGAATTAAATTCATCAAATTTGATTTTATCCAAAACTATATGTTGCAAGTGTGCCTAACTTTATAATCACAATCTCCATAATGTTTTTCTTCCTTTCTTTCAAAGTTATTTGCCTTATGGAATACATCCCGATGACTCAACAAAAGGCGGAGACATTATGCTCAATTATTCTCCATTATATTACAGTTCCTTTGAATATCCGAAACTGATTAAATCTCGTCATTATGCTTCCGAAATTTGAAATATCGATGACCAGACAAAAATGCTATAATATTATCTATCGAATACCAGTTCATCTATCATATTCCACGCGTAATACCGGTTCAGGAAACATAATGAACCCTTTATATCCCTTTCGAAGAGGGGTTCAAATTGGTGGTATTTAACATATTCTATGGAAAATAATTTATCGAAATGATACACCGTTTGTATCTGTTATCACACGGTCAATTTTTGATCAATTCGATGTTAGCACCATTCATTATTCAGACTATTCACAAATTTGTATCCACTATTGATACGCCGATTGGCGTTTATTTATTCGGTATATTGTAAGGGAATTTATAACCCGATTCTTGATACGGACTCTAATTATTGTATTTCACTAGGAGCCTCTTCTCATTCAATTTTTGGTATATATCATTATTATATTCACTTAAATTTTAGTTGAAATCTTTTTGCTACCCATAAACACAAGAGGTCGGAGGCATTCTGAAAAATTTTGAAAAAATTGTCATCTTTCGTGTGGGTATGGATATACAGGGTGTTTTTCTAGGTGAGGTTTTTTTTTGACAGGTGCTAGAACTCATCAAAAGAGATAATTTGAGGAACGTGCAACAAATCTTGGGCATCTATATCCCTATATAATTCTGGATCGTGTTATCTTTCTGTTAGGAGATTTGCCATGAATCCAGCAATTGAATAAAGTACTGGATTTAATCGCAAATCTGTATATTCTCTTCCAAATTTATCAGGAGATTTTTCCTGAACGGTTAGTTGTTGAAGTTCAAACTAGGGAGAGGAAAAATTACTGATTGAAAAGGTTACCATAAATAAAATTAGAAAGTTCAAAAACTCACCGATACAATTGATTCAAATTGTTCCCAGATATTTTTCGAAATGGTCACTATTCGTTTTATGTGCACAAAGTATTGCCTGGCGTTATAAAGAATTATTACATGCAACAACTATCACATCAGTTGGTTTTTAAGGTCAAAAAAATCATACGCTCTGTAAGATGATTTCCCGTGAACTGAACGCATACAATAAACCTCAATACGTACCTAAATCAGATCCGGGCTGGAAATTCCTCAGATTCGCAGGTTACTTTGATTTCGAAATACTAGGCCCTGATGAATACTTTATTTGAAGGATATTTGTAATTTTGACTTATTTTGATGAGTTCTAGAACCTGTTAAAAAAAAACATTGAACACACCCTGTATAATTCGGCATATTGAACAAAGCTGAAATTGGTTTTTTCAACTTTCATCAGATAATAACTCGATGAGTTGAGTTGAGAAACATCCATAAATAACTCGAAGATCAATCTCTAACAGTTTATCGAAAACTTGCAACAAAAAAAAAAATTCAATCACAAAGTTTCCGAATTCACCAAGCCTTCATTTATGACGCTAAAGATGTTATTTTTATTACACAACTTATTTTTGGAAAATCCGGTTTACCTGCCCACTTAATTTCCGATCACCAAAATAAACCTACGATTTTTCATCTGTTCCACTCAGCTTCCACATTTGAGTCAGATACAGAATACGTCGAATTGGTGGCGAGGTTGTCCAAACTCGATGGTCTATTAGATGTTCTTGATTATTTCGAAAATTTAGTTTTTTGTATATTTGATTCTCCGATGCGGCGTTGCCGCTCATTTCGGAAAGTAGCTGCAACTTTGATATTTCAAATGAGACACTCTGTATATTATCATTGTAGTTTTCGTTTCGCTATGTATGTCCGATTATTTTTGTATAATACTTCCCTTCACCTATCGATTTACAAGAAATTCATTGATTTCCTTATTTTTTGTGCAAAAAGCTTCAATTAAATTTTTATTCAGGTGGTTATTCAAAGCGTAGAATGTTGAAATTTTTGTTGTTTGGAAATATCTTGTTTATAGATTGTGTATGGAGGGATTTTGTTCTCTATTATACAGATCTTTCAAAATTTCGATTTTATCGATAGATCTAAAAATGTTGAAGAGTTAATTTTATCGAATATACTAAAATGAAAAAGAACTCACTATTAAGGTTTACATACATGATACATCATTCAAAAGTATTTCTTTTCGATTTCATTTCAGAATTATTGATAATAAACAGGGTGTTTCCTTGAAAAAAACGCACTTTTTGTGTGAAATGAGTTTGGGAGTGATGAGACATTGAGTCTGACAAACGGACGTTAGGAATACGTGATGTGTTCAGTGTTTTGATGTGACAAAATCAAGAAAAATCGTAAGTACTGTTATGGAAATTAAAACATGATCAAATTCTCGAAGTTTCAAAAATTTTGATTAAAATAAACTCAAATGAATCGCCAAAAATTCAAGAACCTTTGAACATCTTAGTCAATTCAGTGAATTCGATAAAATTTATAAATTATTTTTATATTATATTTTCAAAGAGGGTTCATTTTATTTGAAAAGAAAAATATGTATTTGTTAAAATGATTGATTTTAAATTGTTGAGTTTAGTTAGTTATGTTTATGAAATATATAAAAATAATGATGTATATGAAATGAAGAAGCTGGACAAAATGTATCAAGAATATTGACATATCCCGGAAAATTTGATTGAAAATTTTATTGGAAAAAGTGGTGACAATTGAGAAATGTCAGAGTAGAAAATTAATCCGTCAGGAAGTTTTGGTTTGAAATTGGTTTAAGAAGAAAGAATTCATATTTAAAAACCTTACCAAGAAATACAAGTGCCATTTTAAAAGCACGAAAAGTAAATTTTTAAGATTCAAGAATAAGAGGAGCGTGGCAGTTTTCTCATAGAGGAAAAGTGAAGGAATATATTTGGACGAAGTTTTTTTCCGTGAGTGCACTCATTGGTCTCTCTTAAGTTAAATTTGATAGTAAGAGTAAGTTTTATAGAAATTAATTGTTAATAAAATAATTGTGTGAAGATATTTTTTAAATGGTTCATCTTTGAGATAGAGTCTTGGGCAAATCAATTGGAAAATTGAACAAAATTCTTCAATATTGTTATTGGATACAAATTATTTTCAAAATTCAAATAAATTTCTTTAATTTCACATTAGAGCCATAACAGTACACATAGAAAACTTCAAAATAAGTCTTTCGTTGAAATTACAAATTTCGAACAATTTTTTCTTTTGGTAGACAAATTTTTTCAGATATTATTATTACACAAGATATTTTCAAGCTACATTCAAAATTCCAGCTATCTACGATTCCAATTACCGCCGTCATAAATGTTCATTTGAAGCTATGTTTTGCACAGAAAAAAATAAGGAAATCAATAAATTTCTGAAAACCATTGGTGATATGTATCGGGAAGTAAAAAAATTGGATTATTTTGTTATAATTTGCATGAGGGGCTACAAAATGTCATAATAAAAATTCCCCAGTGGGTGCATCAGTTTGCGAGATAATAAACGAAACTAAATTATAGCAAAATATTGTAGATTTTTTATAGAAACCTTTCTTTTGGAAAGAGGTTAGGGAATATACTACATTTTTTATATTAATCGGTGAAATTACGAATCTTGAAAGACCCTGTATAATAGAAAACGAAATCCCTCTAACATAACTGATACTACACCCAAAATCTCAGCTAATTACGATTTCAATTACCACCGTAATAAACATTCAAGTGAAGCTTCGTTTTGCGCAAAGAATAAGGAAACGAATGAATTTCTCGATAACTGCTGGTATAAGGGAAAGAATTAAAAATAATTGGATAGCAATCTTGAAATCAAAGAAGAAAAGATATACAGGGTATCTCAGTTTGAATATTAAGCTACTTTTAAAAATTAACGGCAACGCTTCAGTGCTGAAAAAATTTAAGATCGATAGAGCAGAATCAAATATCCGAGAAACCGAATTTTCGAAATAATTTCATGTCCTGAAGCGTCTGATAGGCCATTGGATTTGACACACCCTGTATATTTTTCACCCTCCCATCGTTCTTCACGGGTAATATAATGGTGGTTGGAAAAAAAACCAACTATGTTTCTCAATTTAAACACAGATCTCAAATTATGTTACACGTGCAAAAAGTTAGAGTACTGATGTCTTCTTGGACTACGAGGAATTGTTCGCCAAGGCTGGAAAGTGGAAACACAGTGAGTAACGTCGAGATTCGGTATTTCGAAACCTAATTTTCCAAAAAAAAAACATTTTCCCGCATGGGCAATCTGGTTTTGGCCTTTCGAATGATGAATGTTGGCGTCAATTCGGAATGTAAACAAAGAATTTCGTCTATGGGTTTAAACGATAGAATTGAAGATGAAACAAATGTTTCATGTTTCATAATAAATGTTGATAATAAATGTTTTTCGTCCAGAACCCATCATGCAGAACCTTCAAGGCAACAATCAAGAGTGACAAATGTACGATTAGGCAGATAAAACATCCCCCGGCGACACCCAAACTAAATTCCTGACAAATGTTCCAAATTATCCGGTTTTTGCCGACAGACAAGGGGCGCCCTCACCTTCCTGCGGGATAATTTTCGATATGTTCCATTTCCCGACTATTTATTTCCCTTTATCGGGAAGGTTCCCGCGTTTATCATCGCCAGTACTAATGAAGTAAGAGGCCGGAGTCATTAATCAAACACGCCGCCGTGGCGTTGGTCACCCCATCAGTCATTTCGGCCCCCTTCGTGGGGGCCGCGGAGCGTATCCCCGGCAAATTGCGGGGAATCAGGGTCGCCGCCGATATTGAGGTTTATTACAGTTTCCCGTTCTTTATTCATGGTCCGGAGTGTCGGACGATCCCGTACATATTTTCCATGAATTATTCATGCGACGGTGAGGGGCGTTTTCTGCATAAAAATGTGTAAGATTGTGGGAGATTATGATATCGGCATTGTTGGGAACAATACATGCGTCATAGAGATGTGGCTGGACGATTAGGATGGGGCTGATTGATTTCTGGCGGGATTCTTGCGGATGAGCTGTTGGGAATGTTGGGATGGGCGGTGTCCAACTTTGCATTGGATAGACCTAAAGAAGGAAAGCCTGATTTCGGGGATTATGGATGAAAAGTGATCTGTACTGTTTAAAGGCGAAGCATGTGATGTCTTGTCTGAGGGTTATAACTTCACGCCTTTCAGCGCTTTTTTGTGCCAATACTTTGCGTTGGCAGAAACCATGTTTGGTGGTTTCATCAGCGAATTCACTTAACTTAGAAGAAGTTAGGTTTTCTCTGCCCGTTCTTTGGAGTTGCGCCTTTGCTAACTTCCGAAAGAAAACCCCTAGATTTTCAAATTTTCAGGCCACGTTCGAGGTCTGTAAAAGGGCCGAAAGCTTTACTAGATATGGCCATCTAATTTTATCTTCGACAATTCGAAAAATACTGATTCCATGAAATTTTAACTAGTTACATAGTTGTGAAATAACGACCCAATGGTTCATGGGAAATTTCAAGAGTATCTTATTACAGCAAAAATAAAAAAAAAACCCTTCCTGAAAACTTCGGTATCACCGAAACTATTTGCCATATCCTACTGAAATTTTGCCTCAATATATGAGGCATGCATAAAATAGGTTGAAAAAAATGTTACTTCATAGCTCTCAGATGTGAAATGAAATTTGAGGTTTTTCTAATCTGGTGTCGAAAAATTTCTGATTCCATGTCTTCAAGTTTATGAAAAAGAAATAACAATTTTGTTCATATTGACGGCCTGTTTGTTTTACAGAATCTTCGGTTCGTATCCTAATGTTTGGTTAGATAGTTCCGCTACAGTGTCACCTCATGTCAGATCAAATTGATCGCAGATTAGTTTATTTTTCACCTGAAAATATTTTCATTAGCTCAACTTCCAAGAAGTTAGGTTTTCTCTGCCCATTCTTTCGAGTTGCGCCTCTGCTAACTTCCGAAAGAAAACCCCTAGATTTTCGAATTTTCAGGCCACGTTCGAGGTCTGAATGTTCCGGTTAAGTCTGTAAAAGGGCCGAAGGCTTTACTAGATATATGGCCATTCAATTTCATCCTCAACAATTCGAGAAATACTGATTTGATGGAATTGAAACTAGTTACATAGTGGTGAAATAACGACACAAAGGTTCATGTGAAATTTCATGAGTATCTTATTACAGCAAAAATTGAAAAAAAACCCTTCCTGAAAACTTCAGTATCACCGAAACTATTTGCCATATCCTGCTGAAATTTTGTCTCAACATATGAGGTATCCATAAAATAGGTTGAAAAAAATGTTACTTCATAGCTCTTAGATGTGAAAAAAAAATTTGAGTTTTTCTAATCTGGTATCGAAAAATTTCTGCGATTCCATGTCTTCAAGTTTATGAAAAAAAAATAACAATTTTGTTCATACTGACGGCCGGTTTGGTTTACAGAATCTTCGGTTCGTATCCTAATGTTTGGTTAGATAGTTTCGCTACAGTGTCACCTCATGTCAAATCAAATTGATCGCAGATTAGTTTATTTTTCACTTGAAAATATTTTCATTTGCTCAACTTACAAGAAGTTAGGTTTTCTCTGCCTATTCTTTAGACTTGCGCCTTTGCTAACTTCCGAAAGAAAACCCCTAGATTTTCAAATTTTCAGGCCACGTTCGAGGTCTGAATGTTCCGGTTAAGTCTGTAAAAGGGCCGAAGGCTTTACTAGATATATGGCCATTCAATTTCATTTTCAACAATTCGAAAAATACTAATTCGATGGAATTGGAACTAGTTACATAGTGGTGAATCAAAGACCCAAAGGTTCATGTGAAATTTTATGGATATCTTATTACAGCAAAAATAAAAAAAACCCTTCCTGAAAACGTCGGTATCACCGAAACTATTTGCCATATCCTGCTGAAATTTTGTTTCAACATATGAGGCATCCATAAAATAGGTTGAAAAAAATGTTACTTCATAGCTCTTAGATGTGAAAAGAAATTTGAGTTTTTCTAATCTGACGTCGAAAAATTTCTGTGATTCCATGTCTTCAAGTTTATGAAAAAGAATAACAATTTTGTTCATACTGACGGCCGGTTTGGTTTACAGAATCTTCGATTCGTATCCCAATGTTTGGTTACATAGTTCCGCTACAGTGTCACCTCATGTCAAATTAAATTGATTGCAGATTATTTTATTTTTCACTAGATCATATTTTCATTCACTCAACTTACAAGAAGTTAGGTTTTCTCTGCCCATTCTTTAGAGTTGCGCATTTGCTAACTTCCGAGAGAAAACCCCTAGATTTTCAAATTTTCAGGCCACGTTCGAGGTCTGAATGTTCCGATTGAGTCTGTAAAAGGGCCGAAGGCTTTACTAGATATATGGCCATTCAATTTCATCTTCAACAATTCGAGAAATAATGATTCGATGGAATTGGAACTAGTTACATAGTGGTGAAATAACGACAGAAAGGTTCATATGAAATTTCGTGAGTATCTTATCACAACAGAAATTAAAAAAAAACCCTTCCGGAAAACTTCGGTATCACCGGAACTTTTTGCCATATCCTGCTGAAATTTTCTGTAAACATATGAGGTATCCATAAAATAGGTTGAATAAAAATTTTTCTTCGTAGCTCTTGGATGTGAAAAGAAATTTGAGTTTTTCTGATCTGGTGTTGAAAAATTTCTGCGATTCCATGTCTTCGAGTTTATGAAAAAAATTACAATTTTGTTCATACTGACGGCTGGTTTTGTTTACAGAATCTACGATTCGTATCCTAATGTTCGGTTAGAAAGTTTCCCTACAATGTCACCACATGTCAAATCAAATTGATCGCAGATTAGGTAATTTTTCACTAGATCATATTTTCATTCACTCAACTTACAAGAAGTTAGGTTTTCTCTGCCCATTCTTTAGAGTGTCGCCTTGGCTAATTTTCGTAAGAAAACCCCTAGATTTTTAAATTTTCAGTCTAGGCATTATTGCGTAATAAATTTTCAGAATTTGAATCAAAGTTGATTGTAAGAACGTGAAACAATAACTGATCCAGAATTCTTAAAAGCTCAAACGACAAGTAGGTACTTTCCTAAAAATCAAAAAATCATGAAACAAGGAGCAAAAAAACCATTCAGATATAAGATATGATTTCTCATAAATGATATTTGGTGGACAAGAATCGGACACTTTTGAAACGTTCACAAAATTTGAACTTCCTTAACTTTTGTGGATCAGTATAATTTTTCGTTAAAATTTGCAGCGTTTTTTACAGAATTTCACAATCTCTTGATTTCAAAACAAAGTATGGACAGTTTTATATACGATTTGTCAGAATCGACATTTTCCGGAGGATTAACAGTGAGAATTATTATGGAAATTCATATGTGGATTTTCCAAACGTTCTTCGGAACTTAATAAACTCAATTTCCTAACGTAATGGAATTAATTGAGTTTTCTGGACATTTATAAATAGCGAAAAACCCTCTAGTGGCGTGTCTGCTGTCCTGATCGTCCAGACGTTCTCTATAACACGATTTTTCCGGGAAACACTATCCGGAAAAGCCGATGAATTTTCTATGGCTTCGCCGACTGGTTTTCCTCCGTTTGTGTGTATGTATGTGCATTCGAAACATTTCATGCCGCATCGAATAGAAAAATTAAATAACCGGGGTGGAGAAATTGAATTTTGATATACTGGTTCCAATTCGTCGGAGAGAAACACGTTCCGTTATGAATAATTGATAATACGTTGAAAACGGAAATGAGGGCGAACTTCCGAAGCTGAATCCCGATGAATAATTCGAGCGGGTCTGGAAAACCCGGAAAAACTCAACGTTCTTTTCTCGAAGTGAATGAAATCCAAGAAAATTTAATCTTCCCTTTTCAACCGTTTGTAAAATATTAACTCAAAGTGAATGTTCGAAAAAAACTATAGAGGTTTTCACTTCGATTCTGCACGTTATCTTGAAATTCACTGCACCGATCTATCGAATGAGGTCGTCAAGAACGAAGAACATTTTTAGCTGGAAAATTCTGGATTAACATGCATCCGTCGAGTTATTAAATCTGCGAATATCGTTCTCGCTCCTTTACTGCAGGTATCGTTAAAACAAACGTTAAGATAGGACTCGACTTCGAAAACAACGGTTTATACGGAACGATATCGGGGGAAATAACGAGTTTCTAATGATTTATGCAGGGTTCGCTCCAGTTTATTAAGTTATAAACACTTCGGATCGTCCATAAAGCAGCTAGCAATTCGACACGTTTTTGGTTTACTTTTTCCAATAATAAACCTTTGGAATTATTCGAGAGAAAAAGAACCAATGTAAAATCATTAAAATGTGATGTTGACGTTACGAAACTACCTTTTATAGCTCGTGAATAGTGAAACGTGGTATAATGGACCTTCACGTTGATTAATCAGATCCGTTCTTGGAAAAGGCAACCAGAGTAAATCCCTCACGGATTTTCAGACTTTTCCCGGAAAAATGTAACAGAATCCATGCAGATCGTCGACAAAGTAAGGGAAGAACAAACGAATCCAATATGCCGCCAGATGAGGATCTCGATCTGCCACCGATAGAGATTTAATTTGACAGTCATTTTATGGGTCTCCTGCAATGCACCACCGTCTCTAGATTTTGCAGGCAAATTTCGCGGAGGCAAGAGCTTGGCGCAGCGGGAGCTCATTAGATATGTTTCATCGGATTCCGATTCTTTCTACGGAACAGTTTCTTTCCTCCAATCTAGATATTTGTTCAAACTACGTGCCAAGATTTTCAGCTCGTCGGCTTCCGCTGCCCGAGGTTCCTTCCAGGACTGTACAGCAGCCGTAGACTCATTATCCTAAGGAGACGCAACATCCCCTCTAGTCCAGTCGATGGAAGTTCGAGAGGGGGGTGCAGAGAACATTTCGGAGAAAAAGATTTTTTTTCGGAATGTATTCATATTTTGTAGGGGGTAAACATTCTAGTGTTGGGACCTAGGGGACCAGGGGTTTAAGTAGGAGGGGGGACAAAGGTCCTGATTTTCAGTTTTCGCTCATATCTCTCAAACAGCTTACGGATTATAAATGAAATCAATTCAAATTTCCTATAAAATTGCTCCTTTTAAATTTTTGGGTACTCAAACAGTTTCTGAGATATCCTCAGCCAAAAGACGATAATTAACGAAAATTGAATTTTCACCTCTAATTTTTTAACAAGCATTCCCTAGTAGCGCCTCGGCCTTCCACTTTTCCCCCACACATTAGGAGAAGAGTTTGAGAACAATAAAATGCCTTCACAATTAGGCATTCCACCATTAAGCAGCCAGTATCAAACGTTATACCCTTAAAATGGTGAAGTTTTCCTCAAAAATTAACAGTTAATCTGAAAAATTCATTAAGTTTGGATCCTTTGATGATACAGAATTGAATTAAAACTCTTCATGGAGTAAATTTAATGTTCTTCAACTTCTTTCCTAATGGGTAAGGAAGAAAAGTGAAAGGTTGAGGCGCTAGAAAGAAACTTTTGCGGAAAAACGTGAGATTAAAATGCACTTTTCTTCAATTGGTGACATTTGGCAGCGGATATTTAAGAAACTGTTCGAGTTAGAAAAAAAGTAGTGGAAAAAATTTAAAAAGAGTCCAATCTGAATTGGGTAAATTTTACCGTACGCTGCACCGTTTGGGAGATATGAGCGGAAAATTAGGACTTTTTCTTCCCTTATAAGTTCCAGGAAGTTCAGTATGTTTACCTACTAACTGATCGAAATACATTTCCGAAAAGAAAAATTCATCCATCCGAAGCATTCCCTACGAACCCTTCATTGACATTCGGTTTGTTATGACGCCAACATAATCTGACAGTTCCACTCTGGCAACGCTGTTGAAGGGATAGCCCAGAATGTATACTCCGTTTAAGAATTATTGACTTCTCGGTTGGCTGTGAAAAATCGAATTTAAGTTGGTAATAGACTATTCAGTGATATTTTGGTTTGCTGAATTCAGGTTGGTATAGGAAAAACACTAACAAGAATATTGGTGAATAATTATAAAAATAAGCTCTGAATTTCAGTATTTTTTGTCTTATGCTATTAAAATGGCTGGAATTAACCAGGATACATCCGCCTAACAAGAAAACGTCAGGCAGTTTGTCGGTGTTACTTCGAGTTTTTAAAAGATTTGGCATATATTTCCGCTAGTGTTTCAGGTAAACTGTTATTCACCGACTGATTGATCAATGTCTCTTAAATTTTCAGATTTCACCAAGCCCTGTCCCTGAATATTAGCATGTTATTACAGCCTGGAATTAGCAGTGGAAGAAAACCTGTCCGATACGATTATTCCTTCAAAGAGTCATTGAATGACTTTGTTTTTGCTAGAATTAAAAACGATCCTTTTCGAACTGGCCAAAGAGCACCTAGATTTCAATCGATCAAAGTCAACATTATATTATATCATAAAAAAAATTGGATACAAATACAAAAAAGTTGATCGAAGGAAAATTCTTACTGATAAACAGAAAAATATAATAAAAATAATACGATATTGTGATAAATACCGAGAATACATGGAACAAAACGTAAAATTCATTTATTTAGATGAAATTTGGATATTCGAAAACGGTATTCAAATTCGTCAGTGGACACTAGAAAATAATCCAAAAGGTATGCCGAGTATATTCAAGGGTAAAGGCAGAAGGTGCACTATTTTGAATGCTGGAGCAATTGATGGATTTTTACCTGGATGTGATCCGATTCTTGACAGTGGTATTAATGATAAGGATAACTATGAATGGTGAATTATTTCATAAATGGGTTATTGAAAAATTGAAACCTTCCATGAAAAAGGATGCCCATCAATAGGATTATGTCAGCTTATTCAAATCACTACACTACGTGGAAACAAAGATTTCAATGATATTTTTATCTTTGCTCTTGTATCGTTCATAGATATTTTAAATTTATTCATTATACTTATACTGTATGGTACCCTGTTCACATTCCCTCTGCTAATACACATGCTATATTGTTCCCAATTCGAAAGTATACTGAATAATTCTAAAATTGCTCATCAATTATAATATTTTCAATAATTCATGGACAGTTTTAATGAATGAAAATAAAAATTGACTTTCTTGAAGTATTCAACACCGAGCAATAAATTATTCACAAATTGGTTCATATATTGATAGTTCGGTAAAAATTTTATGTCAAAATTCTTCATGTACTACATAGATTCTTAATTTTTGTTTCTCTCTTATTTCTCAATACATTATAACGTTTTTTCCAATCCATTATTTTGGCCCTGGGCTTGCGAAGTATCCAAAAATTTTTTTCTGTTGCACCACTAGCTACCTGCTAGAATTCCATTAATTATTCTTCTTGAATCCTGACATAAAACGGTACTCTTATAGTTATATGGTTAGAATTTTGCAAGATTTCCAATACCAATAAATATTGCATGGTCCTGAGTAAAAATAAATATTTATTTGAATGATCTTCAATTTTCCATGGTTGACTTTTATATGAACGATAAGTTCAGATAATTTCATGTGAAAGCAGTCCACGATACTTTTGCGCTTTCAAACCTGAATTCCCATGTTTGAACTGCAATCGAAATATTCCGGCTTAATTATTCGATAATTCCAATAATTCGTATACTCAATACTTTTCTAGGTTATATTTATGTTTTATTTCTATGATGAAATTTAGTATCTTTTTTGTAACGAGAAATAAAGCCTCGACTGGACGTTCATGGCCTGTTCGATGTCAATAATTCTTAAATGGACTATAAATAATATACGCATCTGCAGATATGCATTAGTTCATTTCAGGAAATTTCACGATTTCATAGTCCCAACTCATTGAATTTTTTTGATTTACTGTAAATTTTTGAAAGAAACTTCCTACAATCTACCTTCGTTCCAGAAAATATTCCGCCATTCAGTACTCAGTATCGAATGTTATTATACCCTGAAAGTGGTTAAGGGTTTTATTCAAAAATTAACAGTTAATCTGAAAAATCTTGCCATTTTGGATTCGTTCATGAAACAGAATGGAATTAAAAACTATTGTTGAGTGAATTCAATGCACTTCAACTTGTTTTTCAATGGGTATGTCAGAAGAGAAAGGCTAGGGCGCTAGAAGAAACCGTTTGTCTAAAAATGTGATGCTAAAATGCACTTTTCTTTATTTGAAGGCGTTAGGCAACGGATATCTCAGAAACTGTTCGAGTTGAAAAAGTTATGAACACAACCTTGTAAGAAATTGGGGCTTTTTTCTCCCTTATATGTTCCTTGACGTTCATACTGAACGTCCTAACTGCTCAAAATTCATTCTCGAAAAGAAAAATTTATCCCTCCGAAATATTTCCTACAAACCCTTTATTGACATTCGGTTTGTTATGACGCCAACATGATCTTCCACTCTTTCAACGCTGTTGAAGGAATAGCCCAGAATGTAAACAATATGGTATTTTTGTTCCTACGCATCTGTAGATATGCATATGTCATTTTAGGAAATTTCACAATTTCAATAGTCCAAACTTATTGATTTTTTTTTGATTAACTGTAAACTCCCTCATATTTGCTGAATGTAGTGCATCAGTGAGATTTTTTTTTATACACTGCCATCGTTTCAGACATTATTCCGCCATTTTGTACTCTTGTAATTGTTATACTTTAAAGTGGTAAAGGGTTTTCTCAAAAAATTAACAGTGAATCTGAAAAATCCAGCATTTTTGGATCCGTTCATGAAACAGAATTGAATTCTGTCGAATTCAAATGCTCTCGAATGCCGCGGTTATGTTCGTTATCGGGCAATATTCGCCGAGGGGTTTCGTGAATATGGCCGTTCGAAATTTTGTTCTCCTGATTATTTCGAAACTACAGACTCGATCGAGGTGACATTTTGTACTCATACCGTGTTCAAGCTTCATGCAAAATTTTGTTCAGCTCGCATGACCAGAACCATAGAAAATTATAACTTTCGAACGGAAAGGCCTAGATACTTGAAATTTTCAGGATAGGTGTAGATCTCTAATGTTGCGGTCACGTTCATCAATGATCAAAATTAGATTATGGGTTCCTTAAATATGGTCGTTTGAAATTTAGTTTTTTTGATAATTTCAAAACTACAGATTCGATCGTGACGAAATTTTGTATATTAATGGAGAATGATATTTTCAAGCTACTTTTCTCCAGATCGCATGACCAGAACCATAGAAACCATAGAAAATCATAACTTCCGAACGGAAAGGCCTAGGGACTTGAAATTTTCGGATCGCGAATTGTGCGGTCACGTTCATCAATGAGCAAAATTAGACTAGGGGTTCCGTAAATATAGCCGTTCAAACTATTGTTTTCCTGATTATTTCGAAACAACTTATTGGAATGGAATGAAATTTCGCACATAGATGAAGAATAATGTATTCAAACTAAGTGGGAAATTTTGTCCAGATCGCATTGCCAAGACAATAGATATCGTAGAAACTTCTAGTGAATTATTGAAAAAAAAATTGGTCACCTAAAGCACTGACATGAAATCTGGATTTTCGCCTTAGTTTGAATTTTTTTTTGACAGCTAAAATCTTACCAATTGGTTTCTAAAACTGAAAAATGCGAATCTACCTACAAGGTGCATGTACGAGCGCTCAAAAGCTCGTGCCTTCATTGCAGTGCTTTTCTCAATTTTTACTAAAGTTTTAGGTCTAGGTCCCACGTTTCAGTATGTTTACTCACTAACTACTCTGAATACATTCCCGAAGAAAAAAATCCTGCATTGAGATTCGGTTTGTTGTGAAGATCAGGCAGCTGAAGAATCAACCAGTGAGGACATGAGAACCGTGTCTCGATGAAATTCTAGTCTCGCATTTTTCTTTACTAGTGCGGCCCTGGCGGCGGGGCCGCGGAATGCGCCCGCTTCCCTGGAAATGCATAGTAGTCAAGGGATTTGCAGCAGTTTTCTCGCCGGACCCTTTTGTTGCATTTTCAGCTGTGTATTGAATGTATCCCAGAGCCATTTGCAGATGGAACTTTTCTTCCGGGTACTCCCAGGAATGTCGCTTGTTCTTCACGGAAATCTGACGAGATAACTCGAATTCATGCCATTTCTGGCAATGAAAACTGCGGGAAATTTCTCGGATAAATGTGTGAAAACGGTCTGCGAGGAGACCGAATTATCGGCGGAAAACTTCTGGGATTTCCACCAGAGGATCGATTTGAAAAGGCAATTTTCTCATATCGCGATCGTTCTGTTTTTTTTTTGTCTAGGTATCCTCTGTGGAGTATCTTAGGACTTCTAGAGGTAATCAAAAAGATGAAGTTAATGCAAGTCAAGCAGTAGTTGAAGGGGCTCCCAGAAGTCTTCGAATGTATCAGTCCTACCGGAACGTTTCGCATCTGCATCGGAAGGCCCCATCCCGTGACAATTCCCCCTTTCGGGAAGATTCAGCATCCGTCATTTATAGATTAAAGTGACAGCGACACGCTAAACCCTTCCCGATCTGTCAGACCGCTAATTAGGGGCGCCTTTTACGTCTTATTAACGATTTTCGTCGTAATAAATAAAGACTTACATTTGTCAGTAGACGTCTCGACGCGGCTCAGCGGATTTTCGGTCTCCACTCGTGGCTTTGTCAGTATTTTTAGACGTTGGAGAAGAACACGGAGGGATTGTAGTGGATGAATAATGAAGAAGGTTCACCTGCTGCCGGAGAACGTTTAAGACTGGAGTTTCGGGACGCTTTTAACGGTTGTTTGATACTTTTCGGGGTTTCCACGAACGACACATCGACGAATCACTTCGTCCGTCGTTTTTGAGGAAAACCGAACCAGGAAGTAATTTACATTCTAGATCAGATTTGATTGAAAACAGTCTCTTGCAAGTAATTCACAACTATTCTGTAGGTTTACAATGATTTTTCATGTTTTTTTTCGAAAAAAATTCTACCTCGAAATCTAGATCGTTCACTGAAAAAAATTTTCCAGGATATTCAACAGGAATTCGGTTACTTCTACAGAAAATTGCCCTATGTAAGCGACAGCAGGAATATTTCTTGATTTCACTTGACAATTCCGGTCTTTTAATTCCTCTAGAAATAACAAGTTTTACATAAGTTCATGCAACCAAACTGCGGTTTTTCATTTCAACAGGAAAAAAAATAACACTGTGACGAAAACCGGAATATGCGTGAATACTTACAGGAATTTCTGTTTAATGAACAAACTAGATAGTTGCATTCCAAGCTTCGAACTTCAGTTTTAACAAGAATTTCCAGTAATGAACACTAAACTGCAACAGGAATTACTTTATTTAAGGGAACTGTAGTATCGATTTAACAGGAATTTTCCGTTGAGTTAAAGAACGAAAGTATTATTTTCCTGTTGTAATGACAAACTACAGTTTGGTTGCATCAACTAATGTCAAACTTGTTATTTATAGAGGAATTGTCACGTAAAATCAAAAAATATTCCTGCTGTCGCTTATATAGGGGGATTTTCTTGCAGAAGTAACCGAATTCCTGTTGTATATTCTGGAAAATTGATTTGAGTGTAGGCACTCTAAAGGGGTACATGCCATCGTCGGCAATTAAACCTCCTCTCATTTTCCTTTACCAACTTATGAAAATGAAAGCATTTTCCACTCGAAGTAACTGGTCCTTGGTCAACAACCCCATATTCGATTCGCATAGTATAAAAGCGCCCCCAATGAATTCTCCTCGCCAATTAAGCGTTTCCGCAAAAATGTACCGAATACATTAAACATTATTATAACGAAAAAAATCCCGTTTTATCAGAAAAAATATCGCGGCGGGCGTGTGCGTGAGGTTGAAAATCATGACTTTCCGTGCGGAAGAATGACCCATTTCTGCGAGATTTAATATTTAATAAATCGCAACTTGATGAATTATTGTAATAACTGGTCAAACGTACCGTGGGTTATTCATCCGGTTAAATGGATGTGGGCAATACATGCGCTATTAGATCGTAGCCGGCTGTAATGAGTTCGGCATGCCGCCTAATGGAAAACCATAAGCGATTCAGGATGGGAAATTGAACATATCTGGACTACCACATGATGGTGAAAACTTGATATTGGATTATGAGCAATTCAACTCAACGGAAGGATCTACGAAGATTCCTATGGAAATTCCCAAAAAAAATTATTTTTCCCTATTTCTTCATACACTCGATTCAGCGATGATCAAAACCCTCGATACCGTTTTAATATTTAGAACTGAAAAATTTCAGTGTTTGGGTTCAATGAGAACCCAAATTGAGACGAAATCCTGAAGTGAATTCATCCATCTGGAACCTTGTATCTCGTAACGAACGCAACCACAACTCATTTTATCGCGCCGACACTGTCCTCCCCGACGTAAGGTCTTCGCCCAGGTTGAAGTTCCCGGTTATGGGGACATTTATAGTGGGACCCTAGCCTTTAACGGACTATAATGGGAATTCCTAGTCTCAGGTGCATCTGTGCATCATACTCGTTGGTATCTCATTATAAATCTACTGATCAATCACAAATTGCAGATTGGTCATGCTGCATCTGGTCGATCTGCAAGTACCACTTTTCCAAGTTCCAATCAGTGTGTTTGATTAGGACAAGCCCATAATCGAAAATGTTTGCCATATAAGACTTCAATAATCGAAATTAGCATCAACCATATCGAGTTCCTAGATGGTTCAATTTATGAATGGAATCGGAGGTACTAATAGGGAAGTACTCAAGTTGATTCTTGGAGGTTAGCGGTTACTGCGTGTTGGAAGTGAACTTATTTTGGTCTTCGAAGCCGTTTGAATGAGATATTTTACACTGAATTAGCACATTCTTTATTTTATTTATGTTATGTTCAATGGAGAGTTGACTGATCACTTACGTCAACCTGATTTACGTACGGTACCTACAAAATTTTTGGTGATTCATGCCAGCTAGGTTCGAAGATTCTTCTAGTGATCTAGATTCTAGAGTGTCACTTCTTGGGCATTATTGAGGCTCTTTCCCATTGTACTTTGAGATCTTCGTCCCTGGAGTGCTGAGCCTTCCTCAATTTAAACCATTCTCCTAGTCTTTTAAATTTACTTTACTTTAAGAGGGCGCTTGGTCTTTTCGATGTATTCTACCACACTCACAGAATATTGAGTTTACTCCGGCTTAATGTCTTGAACCTGGTTTTTTTGTTTCACCTCTATAAGAACCGATCTTGTGATGTTAGAAGATTTGAATGCCGTCCTAACTTCAAGTACACATGTTCTTCTGAAAGGTCTTTCATGTAAGGAATTAACCTTGTCTTACCCCTGCGGGTCTCCTGGTTATTATCTTTTTGAGAATTTTCCAGTTCAATGTTGATTTCAGTATTCCCTGATTCCTATTTTCAGAGGAATGAAACGACCGGAATTGTCACGTAAAATCAATCCTGCTGTCGCTTATACAGGGTGTCTACTTTTAAAAGGGCCAAACTTCAGGAGAAGATCATACATAAAATTTGCAACAAAAAATGTCCTATAACACATGGTCGAAATGTTGACGGTTTTTCATTGATTTAACAGTTCTTGATTTCACGAAATATTTCAAGTTTTTCCATAAAATCAATTATACTTCAGTTATCCTTGGAGCCTCATCAGATTTGACCACATATTTGAAAACAACATTAAATTTTCTACAAGATAAGAATTTCTGTCTGCCAAAAAATTCTTATTGCGGGCGTGGTAAGGAGATGAATGTCACGATTCTGTAGTGAACCAAACGAGTCATATTTTTTCAATGGTTTTATCGATGAAAAATCATTAATTATGGACATGTTTTCTTTTCAGCAAAAACTTCCCCATTTAGTGTGCTTTCGAATGACATATTAACTTTTGTGCTTGCTGCTTGTCTTCTGCCCTAATATCATGGCTAACAAGATAACCACGAATAAGTCGAAATATTCCAAACCCAAATTTGCTTTATTTTGGAGCTCTTTATGATTGAATATTGTAGTCATTTTCATGGAAATCATGAATTTATCTGTCGAATCGAAATAGTTTGAAGGAATAAACTAAATTTTAATAAAACAAATTTTGTGAAAACATGTGAAGAAAGACGACTACTTCTACTTATAACAGTTGTTCTAATTGTCCACCTCCTTGTTCAATACCTTTTACATATCGTTTTCGCACTGAATTTACAAACCTTCGAAGTTCACAACGTTTTTGACGCATTTCTGCACAACACAAATTTATTATTTCGGTCAGATCCTCTCGAGTCTGAACGCGAATTTGATATACTTTTTCTTTCAAGGTGTTCCAGGCATAAAAATCCAAAGTCGTAAGGTCGGGGCTGCTTGGTGGCCGCCTTACCGGGCACCGTACATCCCAATCCATTGCATCCCTAAATATTCATTTATTAAGTCCCGCAAATTCCGACTTTGGGAGTCATGACAGGTGAACTTTTCTGACCTGTAATACTTCCCGGTCGGCTCAACGCTGAAGAATTCATTACATCAATCCGAAGCAGCTTAACGGATATATTGGATAAAATGCCCCTGGCTAACAGACTAAATGTCTGGTTTCAAATGGATGGCTGCCCAGCTCATAATAGCCGGAATGTGCGGGACTTAATGAATCAATATTTTGGGGTGCAATGGATTGTCAGGTACGGTCCGATAAGATTGCCACCAAGGTGCCCCGACCATAGGCCTTCGGATTTTCATGTCTGGAACACCTTGAAAGAAAAAGTATATCAAATTCGCGTTCAGACTCGATAGGATCTGATCGAAAGAATAAATTTGTGTTGTGCAGAAATGCGTCAGAAACGTTGTGAACTTCGAAGGTTTGTAGATTCAGTGCGAAAACGATGTGCAAAATGTATTGAAGTGGACATTTCGAACGATTATTATAAGTAGTATTAGTCTACCTTTTTTACATATTTTTATAGAATCTGTATTTTTAAAATTTGGTTTGTTCATTCAAATTATTTTGAATCGACAGATAAATTCATGATTTCCATGAAAATAACTTCAATATTCAATCATAAAGAGCTTCAAAGTAGAGCAATTTTAGGTTTGGAATATTTCGACTTATTCGTTGTTATCTTGTTAGCCATGATATTAGGGCAGAAGACAAGCAGCAAGCAAAAAAGTTGATATGTCATCCGAAAGCACACTAAATGGGGTAGTTTTTGCTGAAAAGAAAGCATGTCCATAATTAATGATTTTTCATCGATAAAACCATTGGAAATATATGACTCGTTTTGTTCACTTCAAAATCGTTACATTCATCTCCTTACCTCGCCCGCAATAAGAATTTTTTTAGCAGACAGAAATTCACATCTTGTAGAAAATTTAATGTTGTTTCCAAATATGTGGTCAAATCTGAAGAGGCTCTAAGGATGACTGAAGTATAATTGATTTTATGGAAAAACTTGAAATATTTCGTGAAATCAAGAAATGTTAAATTGAAGAATAACCGTCAACATTTTTACCATGTGTTATATGACATGTTTTGTTGCAAATCTTATGTATGATCTCCCCCTGAAGTTTGGCCCTTTTAAAAGTAGACACCTGTATAGGGCGAATTTCTGTTGTATATCCTGGAAAATTCCACACATGTGATTTTTAAACAATCAGAACGAGTATATCTGACAGATCACCATCGCAACGGATGAATTTCAGTGGAAATTTTTTCCTCGTGGGTACCCAACAGCGAATTCTACTGGAAATTTTTTCGACGTTTATAATGACAGAATATTATACTTGATGAAGACGAAAATTGATGTTGAAAATAAACGCATTTGGTGTGGAATTTTCTTACCGAATACCACACGAGGTCAAATTAAATCCGGAAATTTTTTCTCGCTCATGAATATTTCTAGAAAATTATCCCTCGTCTTCGACTCGGGATGATTTTCAAAATATTCATGAGCTCGAAAAAATTTCCGGAAATAATTTGACCTCTAGTGGTATTACTAGTGAAAATTTTTTTGAGGTACATCATTATACATTTTATTTTACCTTTGTGTTTTCCTACCAGGAAGAGTCTCATGCCCTTTTTGTTACCTTGTGGAAAACCATACTTAACGAAGAGGGATACTCTTTTATGCCTCTATTATGAACCACCAACTGTGTTTTGGTGTTTCAATTGACATTCTTGTAGGCAATGTGGTCGATTCGAAATAAGAATAACTTATGGATGAGTGTAGAAACACAAACCACTCTTTCATTTCCATCTCCTCCACGTAGGATTTCCAGAATATCGCTCTTTCCCTGAGAGCACACAACCCTCCACACTAGACAAGTTGATAAAGAGAATACTCTCTCTCCTCTCTTCCTGACATCGTGGAAAAATAGGAATGCGTAACATGCTCCCGACGCGCCAACTCAAGACTCTTCAAAGTTGACTGACCTGCCAAGAGCGGTGTGCACAAAGGCTGTTTCTATTAACGCTTTTTTTTTATATACGGGCATAAAGGCAACCACGGATGAGCGGTTTTGATATCGTTTTGTGTACGAGTAGAGATGAATCGGTATTGAACGCTCGGAAAGTGTGCGAGTTTCGCTCTATGAAAAATGCGTGGAAAGGGGAGGTTTTATTGTTGTTGCGAACTAGGAAGAGGTTGGTTGTTTGTCTTGCCGGTCTTGCACAGGAGTGGGCACTCTCAATTTTCTTATTTCTCGCGTTTCTTTGGAGGAAAGAAAAGATTTTGAGATATGACGCTGAAAGAACTATTTTATTTAAGATTTCTTAAACCAAAAATTCGGTTCTGGATCTCTTCAAACTCAGCGCCGCCTCGTTTCCTCGTCACGAAACCCATAATACGCTACGATCGACCGGCATCGAATCCCCACGTCGATGTGCGACCTCGGCGACCGCGTTGTTGTTGTATAATCTTCCTCTCTCCCGCGTTCTCTCCGGCCGGGGTCAGGGATGAGGCCAGCAATTCCGTGCGGAAGCCAGATGGTCACAATTTTCGATGGTTCGCCCCCGTCAGCCCGAAATCCGGCGGCCAAATGGCCGTACGCGATCGGGGTGGGGGCGAAATATTATATGGACCGATTTTTCGATCGGAAATTCGGTCTACTGACCTGGAAACGACTTCGAGAGACGTCTTGCGGAAAAAAACGGCCTGCGGACGAACGGGAAGGATGTGCGTACGTTTGGGAAGCGTGTTCGGAGCTTCCGCCAAGTTGTAATTTCAAATTGGCCCCGGACGACAGCTGGGAGTGCATCAGAAATTTCGAGAGCGGAAGAGACGATCCGATTGAAATCGATTGGATTAAAATGTGGGTTGTAGATTCCTGATTGGTTTATCTATAAAGAAGGAAAAAATGGAAGTTAAAAGAATTCGGTTATCCTAAAATCAAGACAATAGACAATGTTAATTCCTTACATAAAATACCTTTCAGAAAAAAGTACATTAAATGAGGACGGCATTCAAATCCTCTAACACCACAAGATCGGTTCTAATAGAGGTAAAACAGAAAAACCAGGTTCAAGACATTAATATGGAGTAAACTCAATATCCTGTGAGTGTTGAAGAAAATATAGAAAAGACCAAGCGTTTTCTCAGAGTAATAGTCGAAGTTCATAAAAAATTTGGAAGACTATAGGAGAATGGTTGCAATTAAGGAAGGCTCAGCACTCCAGGGACGAAGACCTCAAAGTGCAATGGGAAAGAGCCTCAATAATATCCGAGGAGGAGGACTCTAGAACCTGAATCACTAGGAAGAATCTTCGAACCTAGCTGGCACAAATCACCGAAAATTTTGTAGGTACCGTTCATAAATCAGGTTGATGTAAGTAATCAGTCAACTCTCCATTAAACATCAATAAAATAAAGAATGTGCTTATTCAGTGTGAAATATCTCATTCAAACGGCTTCGAAGACCAAAATAAGTTCTCGACTCGCAGTTACCGTTAACCTCGAAGAATCAACTTCAGTACTTCCCTATAAGTACCTCCGATTCCATTCATAAATTGATCCATCTAGGAACTCGACATGGTTGATGCTAATTTCGATTATTGAAGACTTATATGGCAACCATTTTCGATTCTGGGTTTGTCCTAATCAAACACACTGATGGGAACTTAGAAAAGTGGTACTTGCAGATCGACCAGATGCAGCATGACCAATCTGAGTGCAATTTGTGAGTGATCAGTAGATTTATAACGAGATACTAACGAGAATGATGCACAGATGCACCTGAGACTAGGAATCCCCATCAAAGTCCGTTAAAGGCAGGGGTCCCACTATAAATGTCCCCATAACCGGGAACTTCAACCTGGCCGAAAAACTTACGAGATACGGAAAATTCCTGGTGAATCGATACTACAGTTCCGTTATAAGTTAAGTAATTCCTGTTCTAGATAAGTGTTCATTACTGAATGTTCTTGTAGAAACTGAAGTTTGAAGCTTGGAATACAACTATCTAGTTTGTTAATTAAACAGGAAATTCATGTAAGTAGTGACGCATATTCCGGTTTTCGTCACAGTATTATTTTCCTGTTGAAATAACAAACTGCAGTTTGGTTGCATCAACTCATGTAGAACTTTTTATTACTAGAGGAATTAAACGACCGGAATTGTCACGTAAAGTCAGAAAAGTCCTGATGTCGAATGAATATTTAGGGGTGCAATGGATTGAGAGGTACGACTCGGTAAGTTAGCCACCAAGCAGCCCCGACCTTACGACTTCGGATTGTTATGCCTGGAACACCTCGAAAGAAAAAGTATATCAAATTCGCGGTCAGACTCGAGAGGATCTGATCGAAAGAATAAATTTGTGTTGTGCAGAAATGCGTCAGAACCTTGTGAACTTAGAAGGTTTGTAGATTCAGTGCGAAAACGATGTGTAAAATGTATTGAACAAGGAGGTCGACAATTAGAACATATGTTATAAGTAGTAGTAGTCGTCTTTCTTCACATGTTTTCATGAAATTTGTTTTATTAAAATTTAGTTTATTCCTGCAAATTATTCTGATTCGACAGATAAATTTATAATTTCCATGAAAATAACTACAATATTCAATCATAAAGAGCATCAAAATGTAGCAAATTCAAGTTTGAAATATTTCGACTTTTTCGTTGTTATCTTGTTAGCCATGATATTAGGGCAAAAGACAAGCAGCAAGCACAAAAGTTGATATGTCATTCGAAAGCACACTAAATGGGGTAGTTTTTGCTGAAAAGAAAACATGTCCATAATTAATGATTTTTCATCGATAAAACCATTGGAAAAATATGACTGGTTTTGTTCACTTCAGAATCGTGACATTGATCTTCTTACCACGCCCGCAATAAGAATTTTTTTGGCAAAAAGAAATTCTTATCTTGTAGAAAATTTTATGCTGTTTCCAAATATGTGGTCAAATCTGAAGAGGCTCTGAGGATACTGAAGTATAATTGATTTTATGGAAAAACTTGAAATATTTCGTGAAATAAATCAATGAAAAACCATCAACATTTCGACCATGTGTTATATGACATTTTTTGTTGCAAATTTTATGTATGATCTTCTCCTGAAGTTTGGCCCTTTTAAAAGTAGACACCCTGTATAGAGGGAATTTTCTGTAGACGTAACCGAATTCCTGATGTATATTCTGGAAACTATCTCTGAGTGTTCGAACTACTATAGTCCATTTAAGAATTATTGACATCGAAGCAGGCCATGGACGTCCAGTCGAGGCTTTATTTCTGGTTACAAAAAAGTTACTGTTTTCATCATAGAAATAAAACATCAAACATAAATATAACCTAGAGAAGTGTTCAGTATACGAATTATCGAATAATTATTAATTAAGCAGGAATATTCCGACTGCAGTTTAAAAATGGGCATTCAGGTTCAACGTTTTATATATTAAGAAATGGAATCCCCAAATAGAAAACTTGAACAGGAAACTCACCAACATAATCTATACCCTCAAAGGTATGAAATATCATATAAAACAAGATACATTGAAGCTCCTATACACAGCCAATTTTCAGTCAACCCTTTCATATGGCATTGTTTACTGGGGAAACAGTACATCACGAAACAAGATATTCAAAACACAAAAGCAAGCAATCCGAGCTATGTATAGAATGAAATATAGAGATACTTGTAGAGGTGTTCTCAAAAGAAATAAAATCCTGACGTCAACAGCAATATATGTGTTAAAGTATGTTATATTCCTACAAAGCCACAGTAAACTATTTGAACCGTTTCTGAACAACAACCCAACTAGGAAAATTGATTCCTATATATACCCGAGGCAACAATTGACCCTAGCACAGAATAATGCAAAATACATGTGCATGAAGATCTACAATGCGTTACCCAAACAGTTTCATTCGATAAGAAATGTTGATATATTGAAAAAAGACTTAGTTAAATTTTTACCGAATATTGAATCATACAACTCGCTAGAATATTTCGAATCTAGGAACTAGAAATATATTATTATTAATAAAAGAGAGAAACAAAAATTGATGGGCATCCTTTTGCAGGGAAGGTTTCAATTTTTCAATAACCCATTCATGAAATAATTCACCATTCATAGTAATCCTTATCATTAATACCACTGTCAAGAATCAGATCACATCCAGGTAAAAATCCATACATTGTTCCAGCATTCAAAATAGTGCACTTTCTGCCTTTACCCTTGAATATACTCGGCATACCTTTAGGATTATTTTCTAGTGTCCACCGACGAATTTGAATACCGTTTTCGAATATCCAAGTTTCATCTAGATAAATGTTCCATGTATTTTGGGTATTTATCTCAATATCGTACTATTTTTGAGCGCTCGTACTACTTACACGAGGGCTATATCATTTCGTCACGATGTCTGTATTTTTCGAATTTTGAGCCGAAAATGGTCTCAATCGACTATGTTCGACTCACTGATGACGAATCCGTCGGAAAATTCGAGTCTGTCCGTCCGTCCGTCCGTCCGGCCGTCCGGCCGTATACACGATAACTCTCGAACGGAATGTCCTAGAAACTTGAAATTTTCAGGGTAGGTTCAGTTCCCGAATGGCTCGGTTAAGTTCGTTAATGGGCCAAATTCCACCAGGGGTTCCGTAAATATGGCCGTTCAAAGTTTTGTTTCCCTGATTACTTGAAAACTACAGATTTGATCGAGATGAAATTTTGCACTCAAATGGAAAATGAGGTGTTCAAGCTACATGTGAAATTTTGTCCAGATCGCATGACCAGAACCATAGAAATCATAGAAAATTGTTACTTTTGAACGGAAAGGCCTAGGGACTTGAAATTTTCAGGATAGGTGTGGATCTCGAATGTCGTGATCACGTTCATCTATGAGCAACATTATACAAGGGGTTCCGTAAATACGGTCGTTTGAAATTTTGTTTTCTCGATAAATTCGAAACTGCGGATTCGATCGAGATGAAATTTTGTATTTTAATCGAGAATGATATATTGAAGCAATATTTTGTCCAGATCGCATGACCAGAACCATAGAAACCATAGAAAATTCTAACTTTTGAACGGAAAGGCCTAGGAACTTGAAATTTTCAGGGTGGGTTTGGATCGCAAATTTCACGGTCATGTTCATCAATGAGCAAAATTGGACTAGGGGTTCCTTCAATTGATTTCTAAAACTGGAAAATGCGAATCTACCTACAAGGTGCATGTACGAGCGCTCAAAAGCTCCTGCCTTCACGGCAGTGCTTTTCGTAATTTTATAATATTTTTCTGTTAATCAATAAGAATTTTCCTTAGATCAACTTTTATGTATTTGTATCTAATTTTGATTATATTATATTATGATAATATAATGTTGACTTTGATCGATTGAAATCTAGGTGCTCTTTGGCCAGTTCGAAAAGGATTGTTTTTAATTCTAGCAAAAACAAAGTCATTCAATGTCTCTTTGAAGGAATAATCGTATCGCACAGTTTTTCTTCCACTGCTAATTCCAGGCTGTAATAATATGCTAATATTTTACGGACAGTGCTTGGTGAAATCTGAAAATTTAAGAGACATTGATCAATTAGAATACACTTTGAGTAGGTGAATTACAGTTCACCTGAAACACTAGCGAAACTCGATTAATGCTAGCGGAAATATATGCCAAATCTTTGAAAAACTCGAAGTAACACCGACAAACTGCCTGGCGTTCTCTTGTTAGGCGCGATGTATCTTGGTGAATTCCAACCATTTTAATAGCATAAGACAAAAAATACTCAAATTCAGAGCTAATTTTTATGATTGTTCACCAATATCTTCGATAAAATCATCAAAGCAAGATCTCTATGGGTTATGACGGTTATGTTAGTGTTATTCCTATACCAACCTGAAATCAGCAACCCAAAATATTACTGAATAGTCTATTACCAACTTAAATTCGATTTTTCACAGCCTACCGGGATGTCAATAATTCTTAAACGGAGTATACCTTGTACCTACGGTATTTTTATCATAGACCTTTTCCAGAATGTTTTCCTCCATTTCTGCCATTTGAGAATTTGCAGTGCTTCCAATGCAGAGATTCTTTCAACAACCGACAAATGTGTGTTTAACTTTTAGTATTTTTTTTTTTTTGTACTGCTGGTTGTTTGATTTATACAAGGTATGCCGAACTCCGTTTGCGCTTAAAGAGTACTTCTCATTTCATCGACTAAAATTCGACCCGACCAGAAAACAAGACGAAATAATCGCGATTTCCTTCGGGCCGTCCGTGTGGCCGCCACTGTTGAAAAATCAGTTGGTCGGTCGGGGCTAACGCTACGACGTCTCTTTCCTTATTTAGACCTACGATGCCATAACTCCATTCCGGGAACAAAACAATTCCACTCGGTCCCCCGATCTGAATATCTTTCTCACAGCCTCCATCCGTGAGATGCGGCAGGATTATCTTGTTTTCTTTGTGAGCGCGAGCTTCGCTGTTCGGTTTTTTGCAGTGGCCGCCTCGTGTTTTTCACCGCTGATATAAATATCTGACGTCGCTTCCTATCCTAGAAAAATACGGCTAGTTAGAGGCTAACTAATGGGCGCTGCGCGAGGAATTGGATTGGAAAAAGTGGGAAATTGAAATCACGTACCGAATCAGGAAGAAGACGGGAATTTCTCCAACAATGGGATCGTAATATCAGAAATTCCTCGAGGATAAAAATAACAATCCTTCGTGTAAAATTTGCGGTGCTTCTTTAATATCGATGATGAGAAATGGGAAAGTGTCGCGAAACAACTCCGATCAATTTTAAACTTCCCCCCAGCTCCTTCATCAAGTCTTTAACAGCCGTAAATATAAAGCCCACGTAAATAACCCTAAGTCATTCTCTAAGCACTTTCTCATCCCTTCGAAGACCTCCGAATGTGTGCCACGCGCTACAGGAGGGAGCCAGGGTATGACACCGCAATCTTTCTTGAGCCCCCGACACCTGGGTCTCCCCGAAAGCGAACTTCCCGAAACGTGTAAACCCGCCTGAGACTTCCACCCCCCTCGATCGTGGAGTTTTCACCTGGAATTAAGAATAAGATCGACCTCTCAACATCCTCGAAGAATTTCAAAATAGGATTCACTTGTGGTGGATCTGATTCATGGTAGGAACTTTTATTTTTAAATCCGGAGTTTCGTAGGGACGACAACCGGCAATAAATATTTCCCAACGAGCTCGAACAAAGCATTCGAACGGCAGCTTAAGAGACCATTCTGCATTCTTATAGCGTCGTTTTCGGCTGAGTGACGGTCGCTGTGTTTGTGGATTTAATGTCTCCTTAAAGGTTCTAAGTTTAACGTTGATGCTTCCGATGTGGAAGAGAAAGGAATGGTGCAGACTTCTCTGAGTTTCTCCCATCGATTTATACTTCATCAGATAATTTTTTTTAAGCTTGTAATGATTCAGTTGTAAGGGAGAAAACATTCCCTTTATGCATGCTAATGGCCGACTGCCTCCAACCCGAAATTCCGAACAATTTGAGGTAAAATTTGATGCCACATAAATCCCCCAAAGTTCCCTTTGAACGTCGGGAGAGGAATGCCTAATCCCTAATCAGACAAAGCCTTATAATCTTATTTAATTGATTCACCCTTGTTCATTAATCAGAGCTGTTTCTCGCTTATAAATCAGAGCATCATCCGGGGAAATTTCGGGGACGACGTTCTTCTGGACTTTGTTCCCTTCAACTTCGTTCATTATTGAAGCCAAGGAGGGAGTACATTATTTTTTTTAAACTTCTGTTTCTGTTGGAATTTTGTGTCTATGTATGGAGCATCGATAAAATGAGTTATATAAAAATCCAGCAATACAGCTGTTCCACGTGAAGAGAAAATTGAGTTTTTCTGACAGTGAGTTGGGGAATTTAATATATTCTCTTTATTCCTCTTTGCCACTCTGCCGGTCGGTTTTGTTTGCACATTTTGTGGTTAGTTTCACGATCTTTGGTTCGATTGTCTCTTTACAGTGTCACTCCATGTCCATGATCAAAGTGGTCCGGAAATAACTTGTTTTCCTTGAGACTTGAGGAGTCCAATTTGGTCTAGCAAATCCACGATCGAGTGATCGTATTGATTTTTGAATAAATGGATATGAATAAGTATACCTTATGAAATTACCAATGGATTTATTGTATAATGCTCTCCTAATCGGGTTTATATTGTTTATTTTTTCACTTCAGTTCCTTTAACGTTTAACACAGCAGTATAATCTCCGTCTTGGATTATACAAACAATACAATGAAATAATTTCTACTTGAATTATTCCACAACACACCTTGCATATACAGCGTGTTTTTCAAGGTGTAGGTTTTTTTTGACAGGTGCTAGAACCCATCAAAAGAGATCATTTCGCCGGAAGTTGATCATATAAAATATTCAATTTTTGCAAAAAATCTTGGACATCAAGATCTTAAGACGACGCTGGGTCGTGCTATCTCTCTGTTAGGAGATCTGTCATGAATCACGGTGCCATATGCATCCCAGCAAGTAACTGAAGTGCTGGATTGTATAGCAAATTTGTATATTCTCTTCCAATTTTTATTGAGAGATTTTTCCTGAACGGTATAATTCTCAAAGTTCAAACTAAGGAGAGCAAAAATTCTCCATTGAAAAGGTCCAATGAAAAAATTAGGAAGTTCACAAACTAACCGATAAAATTGATCCAAATTGTTTACAGATATTGTTCGAAATGGTCACTATTCGTTTGATGTGCATAAAGTCTTGCCCGGCGTAATAACGAATTATTTCATGCATCAACTATCACATCAGTTTGCTCACAAATAATGTCACAAGCATTTTCAATGCGTTGTTTCATAGGAATAATTTATTCTTGTAATTAAAATTTCATAATAACATTAGTTTGGTTTTCAAATCCAATGGCACTTATATCGATAAATATTTTAATATAGTTTATTTATCGATTAAAACATATGATGGCCTGTAGAAAATATAAATCCTCAATTTGTTTTACGCAGGATTGCGATATACAGGGTGTTCCTAAATTGGAGGAACAAACGAAGAGGGAAGATTCCTCAAGTAGTTTTAAGAAAAAAAGTTCCACAAACATGGAACAAATTTCGGTTGGATATCTTGTAGAGTGTAGACACTATGAGAAAAAACTTGAAAAAAAATTCAACGAAAACGAAACGTTTGCAATCCCATGTTTATGGGACTTCTTTTTCTTGAAATTACTAAAGGAATCACCCTTCTTCCTTAGTACCTTCAATTTAGGAACACCCTGTATAGTCAGATAGAACGATTTTGGGTCAATTTTTTGAGTTTCTTTTCTTTTAGACCGAAGAAGATCTATTCAACTTATTGGGTGATAGGATGTCATTTTCCAAAATACGAACGAAATTTTTATCGATGTTTCGATTGAGAAGCTGAAAATGTGAAAAGTAGGTACGTATCGTGAGGCGGAAATCGATTGAAGTCGATTTTTTCTTCGAGCTTCTTTTTCGACGACATTCATTCCTGACATATCTGTCAAGTCTCACAATATATCGATAATAACGAGTAAAAATATGAAAATGTGGAAAATACGTATCGGGAGGCTCGAAAATTGATTACAGTCGTCACTCAACTTTGATTTTTACTTTGATTGTTTTTTTTCGACGATATTTCGGCAGCATTCATTTTCGACACATCTATCAAATCTTACAATGAATCGATATTAATAGTATATTATTTAACGAGCGGTAATGTAGGTTATAACTCACGCTGATGAAGTTTGCAGCGCGAGCCGAAGGCGAGTGCTGTAATTCATCAAGTGAGTTCTGACCATTACCGCAAGTTGAATACTATACTTTATCTACGACTAAAACAATGAATGCTAAGATAAAAGTAAAGAAAAAGAACTTCATTCACAAATCTCAATAGTTACCTATAACAATGCATTATTTATGTTAATTGTACATGGAATACAAAGTACATAGGGGCGATGCTTTATATTTAGTGCAAAATTCACTAAAATATGCCGAAAGAACATTCTCTGTAAACAATGACTTAATATTCTTACTGCTACACCAATCTTGAAAATTGGTTTATACAACTTTATATTTGTATTGTCGGGCAATAAATTTTCTATGGTAACATTGGCTGATTGTCTTATTTCTGAAGGTGTACATAATATTTCATCTTCACTATCTGAATTCATCTTTGTCACAAAACATTCACAATAATAATCAGGTATGAACTTGATTCGAGAAAACGTCAAAATTATTCAAGTGACATAACTCCCCTCAATTCCAATAATGGACTGTTCCATTTCGGCCAATCGGCTTGTTCAGAAGCACAGAGCCATGGAATTACTGTAGCGAGTTATTATAACTCACGTTGTTTTTTTACAGATACTGTTAATAGCTCAACAGTAGTTGGATGATGAATATATAACTCAATGGGAGAGATAAACTAGTGAAAAGCTGAAAATGTGAAAAAAACACTGGGAAATCGATGAAAACCGTCATTTACCTTTGATTTTCATTTTGATTTAGTTTCGTTGCAAATTCTTTGTGCACGGCTCGTAGTTGTATATGGCACATCAACCCCTAAACATCGGAGAAATTTGTTCCAATAAATCAAAACATCTACGTTCTGAAGGGGGGCAATTCACCCACTGCCTTTGTTTCTTTTTTAAAGCAAAAGATCTTGGGGACTACTCCAGGAAACTTACGCAATAAACCGATCCGTACCACGAAACGTGAAAGACATGATAGTAATAGTTGGGAATCCAAATCAACCATTTCCAATTATCGCCTCGACTCTGAACTGTTGACTTATTAGAAATATGACAGTGGTGGTCTGTCGCATAACGGAAACAATGTCAAAGTTCAACGTCGAAAGCTAAATTCGTTCCAATTGGCAACGGTTATAGCTTCTCCGTTCGTGGAACAATATGATTACTGATTAGTCATATATTTGTTGAGACCCTAATTCGATTATCCCAATTATCAAACAGCGGGCGATTGGAACGGGCATGTCTGTACGGTTTGTTGAGGTGATCCCGATGATAACCTCCCATCGAGAGCGTCGACAATAGGGGACTATATAGGTTACCAACCGAACGAAAAACTGTATATTTCATATGTTATTGACATTTTTCACGGTAATGTTTTGAATTCCAAATTGCTCCTCAAAAGACATTTTCTTTCAATGTAAAAAATTTTTTTTGCTCTATTGTTTTCATTTGTTGTGTTGGATATGAATTTTGTTAATTAGTTTGTGACTGGTTATTTCGCTTGTAATGTTAAATTGTGAATACTATTTATGGGTAAACCCTCTTTGTATTCCTTATACAATAAATAAATTAAAAAAAATAAATATGATAAAGAGTGATCGAGTGAAGTCAATAATTCATTTATTCGAACGAATTTCCCTACCTCACCTAAAATCTTACCACGAAACATCCGAGATACTTCCTCAAAGGACCCTCATGCGAATCATGCATGCGCCTAACGTGGAAAACCTTTCCACGAAACTTTTCCTCTGATCTCCAATGAGCAGAATAATATTTCTTTATCGATAAATTCTGCCCCGCATCTAAAAATGGAGTTGAAAACTTCGAAACTCCGGAAAGAAATAAGGAGAAAAAGGGGAAATCCATGGGAGCAGATAAAAGGACAAAGGAGGCACATTTGAGCAACGGGAAACTTCGAGTAAATAGTTCTGGATATGCGGTTCTAGACAGGTCCGCAATGGAAGTAGTGAGGGTATCGTTCTGAAATTGAAGGGTATCTTTGAGAAAAAAGTTTCCGGAGGTAACAAAATTAGTTACCAGTTTCAATAGTTTTCCATAAGTATGTAGCTACCGAAACAGGAAATTTGCCTCAAGAAGGCTGAAAATATTTTTTCAGTGGATATATATTAGAATTTTCGCGATGTGTACAATCCTCAAATTCTCTGGACCTTGAATATTTCCGGAGGCTGGTTGTAAATCATCAGTAACGAGACTGGTTATGAACCATAATAAATAATCGGAAATATCGCGGGTTTTTCAGTAATATACAGGGTGTTCCTAAATTGGAGGTACAAATGGAGAGAGATTCCTTAAGTAATTTTAAGAAAAAAAGTCCCATAACATGGGATCGCAAAGTTTCGTTTTCGAGATACAGGGTTGTTGAATTATATTCATATTTTTTTCTCGAAGTATGTACACTTCACAAGATATTCAACTGAAATTTAGCATAGATATTTCAATTGAGAGTTTACACCATGTGACATTCCAATTTCTATAGCAAATATACAGGGTGAATTTTTATGACAATTTGGAATTTTCTGAGTATTTCGTGAGAATCGTTCAAATTTTTTTTCTCGAAATCGGTAGCAGATACGTCGAAACTACAGGAGACCATAAAGTTCAGTATAACAACAAAGCTACTTCTCATATTTTTTCAAATTAACAGTGGCTCATTTCAGTTGAATATCTTGTGAAGTGTACATACTAAAAGAAAAAAATATGAATAAAATTAAAACATTAACACACTGTATCTCGAAAACGAAACGTTTGCGTAAGGATTTCGAGAAAAGAATTTTGAACGATTCTCTCGAAATCCTCAGAAAATTCCAAATTGTCAAAAAAATTCACCCTGTATATTTGCTATAGAAATTGGCATGTCACATGGTGTAAACTCTCAATTGAAATATCTATGCTAAATTTCAGTTGAATTTCTTGTGAATTGTAGATACTATAAGAAAAAAACTTCAATACCCTGTATCTAGAAAACGAAGCGTTTGCGATGCCATGTTTATGGGACTTTTTTTTCTTAAAACTACTCAAGAAATCTTCACTTTTCGTTTGTACCTCTAATTCAGGAACACCCTGTATTTCCCATATTAATGAGAGATCTGTTTAGAAGAAATTTTGAATTTTTGAACTAGAAATAAGAAGAAATTAATTTAAATCGTCTCAAAAAGGTTAAATTCAAAGACGTTCCGCCATATATCGTCGTATAGAACGATTTTTCGGTCAATTTCGTTAAATTTCCATTCTCTTCGACCGAAAAAGATCTATTCAATCGTATTCACCTCATTTCTAACCTAGATAGGCTTCTCTTCAAAATAGAAAGAAATTTTTATCGATATTTCCTCGTGAAAAAACTGAAAATGTGAAAAATACGTATCGTGAGCTGGAAATCGATTGAAGTCAATTATACACAATTATACATTATACACAAGACAATATGGTCGTTTGAAATTTAGTTTTCTTGATAATTTCAAAACTACAGATTCGATCGTGACGAAATTTTGTATACTAATGAAGAATGATATATTCAAGCTACATTTCTCCAGATCACATGACCAGAACCATAGAAACCATAGAAAATCATAACTTTCGAACAGAAAGGCCTAGGGACTTGAAATTTTCAGGATAGGTGTGGATCTCGAATGTGGCGTTCACGTTTGTCAATGAGCAGAATAATGCTAGGGGTTCCGTAAATACGGTCGTTTGAAATTCTGTTTTCTCGATAATTTCGAAACTACGGATTCGATCGAGATGAAATTTTGTATTTTGATCGAGAATGATATATTAAATCAATATTTTGTCCAGCTCGCATGACCAGAACCATAGAAACCATAGAAAATTGTAACTTTTGAACGGAAAGGCCTAGGAACTTGAAATTTTCAGGGTGGGTTTGGATCGCGACTATCGCGGTCACGTTCATCAATGAGCAAAATTAGACTAGGGGTTCGTAAATACGGCCGTTCAAAATATTTTTTTACTGATAGTTCCAAAACTACTGATTGGATTGGAATAAAATTTTGCACCTAGCTGAGGAATAATGTATTCAAACTACGTGCGAAATTTTTCAGATCGCATCACCAAGACCATAGATACCGTAGAAAATTCTAGCGAATTATCGAAAAAAATTGGTCAGCAGAAGCACTGGCATGAAGTCTGGAGTTTCGCACGAGTTTCAGAATTTTTTTGACAGCTGTCTAAAATTCCTTCTATTGATTTCTAAAACTGGAAAATGCGAATTTACCTACAGGGTGGATGTACGAGCGCTCAAAAGCTCCTGACTTCACGGCAGTAATTTTTGATTCACACTCTCTTTCGACGATATTTCTGGAGCATTCATTTCTGAAAAATCAGACAATATGATATTACCTATTGAAAAGCTGAAAATGTGAAAAATATCCATCGTGAGGTATTTTTCTACAAAAGCGAACGAAAGATTTCAGGTATCGGTCAATTTCCACAATATATCGATATTTTCTCGTAAAAAGCTGAAAATGTGAAAAATACGCATAGTGAGGTTGGGAAATCAATGAAAGTCGTAACTCATCTTTGATTTCATTCTGTTTCGACGATATTTCGGGGGCATTCATTTCTGACACATCTGACAATTTTATATTATCTATTAAAAATCTGAAAATGTAAAAAATATCCATCGTGAGTTATTTTTCTTCAAAAGCAAGAGAAATATTTCAGGTATCGCTCAATTTCCACAATATATCGATATTTAGTCGTAAAAAGCTGAAAATGTGAAAAATACGCTTAGTAAGGTAGGTAAACCAATAAAAGTCGTAACTCATATTTGATTCACACTTTCATTCTGTTTTGACGATATTTAAGGAGCATTCATTTCTGATATATCAGTCAATTCTCACAATGTATCGATATTACCTGGTGAAAAGCTGAAAATGTGAAAAATACATATTGTGAGGTTGGGAAATCCATAAAAATCTCACTTACCTTCGATTTTTACTTCGATTGTTTTTTTTGCCACAATATTTCAGGAGCATCAATTCCAGCGTGACGCTTTCGGTGTCGGTGATGGGAGTCCATTAATTTTCCTCCTGCCAAAAATCACTCAACGCAGCTAAGTTGAGTTTTCACTATGAGTATGATGAGTACCTAATTTTGTACTGCTCAGTGATTTGAAAAATTGAAAACAAAATTCAAACAATGCACAGAATAAACAAATAGAACTTTCATGTGGTGTCGCGAAATCAAAACTTTTCCCATGCCCAAAATCGTTGAACGTGCCAGTAGAAGTTTACACTTCGAAAACCATGAGCAACACGGAGTGAATCGCCCTGATTGCATTTACTTGCAGAAAAACCAATCTCGCCTTCCTCCTTTAGAGGGCACGGCATTTTTCCGAGGCCCTCTGAGATATGAACATCTATCCGAGTCTATTATTCAAATAACCGAAAACTAATTCCCTTTCAGACATTGTCTTAAGGCAGTCATGCAAGGAGAGGGAGTGGAACGCATCCAGAAACTCCCTCCTCCCCCAGCCCCGGCACGGAAGGGAGGTAATGGCTTTTTGATTACGAAGTTACATCGGCAGTGATTGCCCCTTCGTTGTCAACGTCCATTAATCTATATCAGCCCATATACAGCGGGATGAGGCGCCCAGATCGGCTCTCTTGCTGCGCCTTCGCCCGTACGAATATCAATTTTCGATGTAATTGATTTTTTACCGGCCGAATTTGATGGCGGATGATAGGGGGGTTTATTTATGTAGATTCCATTTTGGGGGATGCAATACGAGTTGCCTCGGTGTGTAATCAAAATGTGTGTAACTGGTGTACTGGATTGGAGTCTTTGATCTTCGAAAGTAAAATACTCGTATCCCTAATATATGCGACTCTTCATCTTACAATGTAGTTCATCTGGGAAGCCTTAATGAAAGGAGCGATTCCGAACGAATGGTTGAGTCAGCAACATAAATCTAGAACAAAAATTTACAAACTGCGACGAAACAGGACTAATATGCCTCAGATTAATCATTCAATCACACTCAAAGAAATTTTCCAGGATATACAACAGGAATTCGGATACTTCTACAGGAAATTCCCCCTATATAAGGGAGAGCAGGAATATTTGTCGTTCTACGAGATAATTCCGGTCGTTTAATTCCTCTACAAATAACAAGTTTTACATTAGTTGATGCAACCAAACTGCAGTTTGTTATTTCAACAGGAAAATAATACTGTGACGAGAACCGGAATATGCGTGACTACTTACCGGAACTTCCTTTTTGATAAACAAACTAGATAGTTGTATTCCAAGCTTCATACTTCAGTTTCTACAAGAATTTCCAGTAATGAACACTAAACTCACTCATCACTCAACAGGAATTTTCCGTTGAATTAAAAAACTATCGTTCATATATTACAGTACTAGTTGGTTGTATTCGAAGCTTATAACCTGAGATTTTCAGGAATTTTGTGAAGTGATGCATTCTATCTAAAGATAGAGAGACTTCGGGAATAGGTGTCAGGAATGGGGAGAATTCATATTATATTATATTCATTTTAGAGTTTCTTTACATCATTCTAACGAATAAGAGAGACATTAATTGATTACGAGTAATGAGAGACCCATAATAAATATAAAGAAAATTTTATCCCTGATTCCAGACTCATATTAGCGAATTTGATTACAGAATTACTGTCTTCAAATGATCACACCTTTTCTGTTGCTTTTCAATCGTTGAGTAGTATCTTTTGAGTTTTGTCTATTCGGTGGCGCCTTCTGTTGAATGTGAATATATATTCCATATTTTTCTAATACGGACCTGAATTTTCTGATCGTTTCAAAGAGGAATCGATTCACCCATGGAAGTGTGTTTCACGTTTGAAATATCAATTGATTTTTCTTGATGGTTCAAAAGTTATAAGCAATTGGAAATATTGGCGAATACAAAAATCACGCTGTATCTTGGCTATGAAGTTGATTAGACCTATTATAAAAATTACGGAGAGCACTGCCGTGAAGGCAGGAGCTTTTGAGCGCTCGTACATGCATCTTGTAGGTAGATTCGCATTCCCCAGGTTTAGAAACCAATTGGGAAGATTTTGACAGCTGTCAAAGAAAATTTCGAACTAACGCGAAAATCCAGACTTCACGTCAGTGCCTTGGTGACCATTTTCTTTTTCGATAATTCGCTAGAATTTTCTACGGTATCTATGGTCTTGGTAATGCGATCTGGACAACATTATACATTATTATACATATATGTGTGAAATTTCATTTCAATCCAATAAGAAAAAATATAGTTTGAATGGCAATATTTACGGAACCCCTAGTCTAATTTGGCTCATTGATGAAAGTGATCGCGAAATTCGCGATCCGAACCTATCCTGAAAATTTCCCTAGGCCTTTTCGTTCGAAAGTTATGATTTTCTATGGTTCTGATCATACGATCTGGAAAAAATGTAGCTCGAATATATCATTCTCAATTTAAATACAAAAATTCGTCACGATCAAATCCATAATTTCGAAATTATCGAGAAAACTGAATTTCAAACGGCCATATTCACGGAACCCCTAGTCTAATTTTGCTCATTGATACACGTGAACGCTACATTCACGATCCACACCTATCCTGAATATTTCAAGTCCCTAGGCCTTTCCATTACAAAGTTATAATGTTCTATGGTTTTTATGGTTCTGGTCATGCGAGCTGGACAAAATTCTGCATGTACCTTGAGTACGCAATTATCCATCTGAGTACAAAATTTCACCTCGATCGAATCAGTAGTTTCGAAGTAATCAGAAAAACAAAAATTTCGAGCGGCCATATTTACGGAACCCCTAGGCGAATTCTGCCCAATAACAAACTTAACCGCGGCATTTGAGATTCGGACCTACCCTGAAAATTTCAAGTTTCTAGGACATTTCGTTCGAGAGTTATCGTGTATACGGACGGCCGGACGGACGGACAGACTCGAATTTTTCGACGGATTCGTCATCAGTTTGAGCCCATTTCCGGCTCAAAATTCGAAAAATACAGACATCGTGACGAAATGATATAGTCCTCGTGTAAGTAGTACGAGCGCTCAAAAAGGTTTTTTGGACTTGTCTAGGGTAGCTCTACCTCAGATTAACGTATGTGCATTAACCAATGAAACACCCTCTACATGCTGCATATGTTTTATTTATTCATTATTATTTATACAAGCTTTTCAAACAGAAATTGTATTGTTGTATGTATATTATTATCAAAACTTGTCTTCATTATTGATGATCAGAAATTTTTTCTCAAACTGTGGAGGTGGCATGATACGAAACAAAATATTGCTGAAGCCGGTCGATGCCGCCTCCGACAGCGAATCATTTGAAACCTATCTAGGTACATCATTTTTTATTATTTTCTGAAAATATAAAATGAATAATATACATTTATTGCTGAATTTTCCCAGTAGCTTCTAATAAAAATATTCCAATTATTTTTAGAACTAAATCCACAAAATATCGCGCCTAGTGTCCGTAAACAGAATTCATATATAATATGAGAAAATACTGGAATATCAGATCCTCTTAATAATTCAACGCCAAATCGAAGATCGCCAGATGTTGAATAATTCAATATCTGGCATTAATTATGACTCAGTTCTAAACTCGTCTCCAAATTGCCTGAGGTTTTCAAAAACAGGAATCTGTAGTTGTTTCACATTCAGAGAATATTATTGAAGAGGTCCCCACAATGTAGGGCATCTTGGGTATCTTCCCAAAATACTTCAATCAACGATTATATGTACTTACAAAATTATTATAGTCTACGAGATTTTCCTGTAACATTTACGGAAATATTCCTCTCAAAACCTCTAAAAGTATCTCTGCTATACTTACCGTTTTTCCGGTTCATAGGACTCAAGTCACTCACACCAGAATATGTTAGATTGCAAATACAAATTGTTCTCAGAACGGTCTTTTTTTGTTGTGATAGTTGCGTTTAAACAACAGTAATTCATTTAACCGTAAATTCCTGGGATTTTATGCTTCTTCTGGGTCTATGTCGTCGTTTGTAACTAAATCACCATGTGCATGGGTGAAATCGCCGAAACAACCTGTACATCTTCAATTAGCATTTCCCCCGTTCTTCACGGGGTCGCGGGGCGGCCGTAGATCCTCCCGAGAAACGTCTTTCGCGACCGGATAAGTGATAGAGAAGTGGACCCCGAGGAACAATACATCCGCGATCGAAACGTCGAAATGTAAATTGTTTCTTCAAGGTCCGAGACGTTTTCGGAGATGCATCTTCGAATGGCCCCGGGCGGGACGTTTGCCTTATTCCGCGTATCTGAAGGTTCCGACAGGAGTGTATTATTGGAAATTCGGGATAGGACGGCGCAGTCTGGGGAAAATTCAATTTCGCGCGCGATTCGATTTCGCTCGAATCTCGGCGGGAGAAAAGTCTATTTGTTAATGCCGGATCGGGAATGTGCATGAATCAGAGTCGGGATTGACAGTTTTACGTCTTCCGCTGGCTTGTGGGGTATTCTCGGAGGCGTCCGCCGAGATGAACAAGCTCGTGCAGCGTGCAGCTCGTTTTACGTATACGTATCAATTTTTTTTTAGTTTAATGTTATCTAGTTTGAAAAAAAATTTCATTGGGACTGCCGACATGAGAGGAAATTCAAAACTTTGTAATTACTTTGTTTTTTATTAATTTTTAAATTCATTACATATAGGGTAAACACTACAGTTATTGACACCTTAAGCCAACTGTCCCAATAAAATATAAATAATTTATTATTTGGGTATGAAATGAAAATATTTCTTTTTCGAGGTTATGTGTTGGTTTATATTCGATTCAAATTAACAACCGAAAGTGGAAAAACCTTTTCAGAAGAAGCTTTAAAACACATCGTTAGCATCATGTGTCAATTTTCAGTGATTGACACTGTAAAATCTATTGTTGACACCACCTGATACAGTTATTGACATACTGTTGTCTCTCATATTTTCAATCAGCTGAACAAGGATGTGGATAGGTATAATATATAGTAATGGATCGTTCATTATAAGATTTATTTATAAGTTGTGCATTGAAAAATATTCGAAATGGAAACCTTCTCTATGAAGACATATTTCAATAAACATTAAACATGGAATTTGTATGCACAGGAAATGCATTTAATTATTTAATACCATTTAAATCCAAATTCTTTTTGCAAATAGGACACAAGCCCTGGCAGTTGGTTCTCCAGTAGCCGTTTATAGCAACTTGGTTTTCATTGTTATCACAGATTGTGTCTTCAGATGTACAATCCATGTCCATATTGGACTGTTTCATGACTGTATAAAGGATTCTTCATGAATTTCATCATCAAGCTTTATGTTTGAAATAATTTTTTTTTATTTTTTTTGGCACACCCGTCTATTCTATCACATAATTTTTTTTAGATACCGTAGAGAATTCTAGCGAATTATGGAAAAAAAATTGTTCATCTAAAGCACTGACGTGAAGTCTGCAGTTTCGTCTTAGTTTGAGAATTTTTTTGACAAGGTGGATGAACGAGCGCTCAAAAACTCCTGACTTCACGGCACGTATTTTTTTGAGTTACCATTTTCTTCGACCGAAGAAGATCTATTCACCTCATTTGGAACCCCGATAGGGTATATTTTCTCAAAATACGAACGAAATTTTCATCGAAATTAACTAGTGAAAAGCTGAAAACGTCAATTTTCAGTGATTGACACTGTAAAATCTATTGTTGACACCACCTGATACAGTTATTGACATACTGTTGTCTCTCATATTTTCAATCAGCTGAACAAGGATGTGGATAGGTATAATATATAGTAATGGATCGTTCATTATAAGATTTATTTATAAGTTGTGCATTGAAAAATATTCGAAATGGAAACCTTCTCTATGAAGACATATTTCAATAAACATTAAACATGGAATTTGTATGCACAGGAAATGCATTTAATTATTTAATACCATTTAAATCCAAATTCTTTTTGCAAATAGGACACAAGCCCTGGCAGTTGGTTCTCCAGTAGCCGTTTATAGCAACTTGGTTTTCATTGTTATCACAGATTGTGTCTTCAGATGTACAATCCATGTCCATATTGGACTGTTTCATGACTGTATAAAGGATTCTTCATGAATTTCATCATCAAGCTTTATGTTTGAAATAATTTTTTTTTATTTTTTTTGGCACACCCGTCTATTCTATCACATAATTTGAGATCTTCTTCATAGGTTAATACAGGGCAAGGTCCGTGATTTGTTGAGCGCTCGTTGGACTTACACCAGGGCTACATCATTTCGTCAAGATGTCTGTATTTTTCGAATCTTGCCGTAAGCACGATAACTTTCGAACGGAACGACCTAGAGACTTTAAATTTTCAGTGTGGGTTCAGTTTCCGACTGCCGTAGTTGAGTTGGTTAATGAGCAGAATTCCATCAGGGGTTCCGTAAATATGGCCGTTCGAAATTTTGATCTCCTGATTACTTCTAAACTACTGATTCGATCGAGATGAAATTTCGCACCCAGATGGTGCGAATGACGTGTTCAAGTTACATGCAAAATTTGTCCAAATCGCATGACCAGAAGAAAATAATAACTTTCGAACGGAGGGGCCTAGGGACTAGACATTTTCAGGATAGGTGTGGATCTCGAATATCGCGGTCACGTTTATCAATGAACAAAATTATCAATGACCAAAAGTGGATGTTAAAGGAAATTTTTTTTAGGAAGATTCTACCTACTAGGTAGATGAACGAGCGCTCAAAAGCTCCTGACTACACGTCAGTGCTTTTCATTTTTTCAACAAGTTTTCCACTCAACCAAAAAATTATTGTAGAACGAGGAACGCCATAGGTTTGGGAGGCAAGTTTTCTGGACATTCCTTCTGATTTTACTGCTGATAAGGCAGAAATAATAGCATCCTCCGTGTAATTTTTCTTATAATTGCTTCCTTCTTTTGCTTTTGCCATGTTGTTGAGAATGAAGCGTGGAAAATCGATTCAGGGGGTAGGGACAAGAAGTAGGAACTAGTTGAACTTGCAATATAGTTATTGACACGTGGAAATTCACAGAGATTGACACTGGTGTCAACAACTATCTAGAACAAAATTAGATAAAGTTCAATCATTTTTCAGTATTCATTGAGAAATTGAGGCCTGAATAGTAGGCAATACGGACTAATTTTGCAAAATTTGAAAACGACAGTTATTGACATAGTATGTCAATCACTATTCATCCACATATTTTCAAAGGCAATTATTGACACCCACAAAAAAACTCGAAATCTTCAACCAAATAGATTTTAAGTTATGAAAAAGTATTTATTGAAGAGTTTCAATAATTCAAACAAAAATTATGCTTCAGACAAAAATTAGAACAATTAAAAAAATGTTATGAACTTGAGTTAAGTACCTTGAGAAAATTGCAGTATTTTTCTAATTGCAATGATCGTCAGCACGCTGCACATTGATAAATATATGGTGAATTAGGAATGCAAACCTAACCCAAATTAATATTAACAGTCCAAACTTGAAAAATTGAAATATTTTTTCAAAGCTCCAAGTTTTTAAGGCCTCCATCCAATTCTTATAATTCAAATATGAAAATGAGGGTGTCAATCACTGACAGGGTGTCAACAACTGTACCTTTTACCCTATATCTTTATACAGGGTGTCTACTTTTAAAAGGGCCAAACTTCAAGGGAAGATCATACCTAAAATTTGCAACAAAAAATGTCATATAACACATGAACGAAATAATGACGGTTTTTCTTTAATTTAACATTTCTTGATTTCACGAAATATTTCAAGTTTTTCCATAAAATCAATTATACTTCAGTTATCCTGGAGCCTCTTCAGATTTGACCACACATTTGGAAACAGCATTAAATTTTCTACAAGATAAGAATTTCTGTCTCCAAAAAAATTCTTATTGCGGGCGTGGTAAGGAGATGAATGTCACGATTCTGAATTGAACAAAACGAGTCATTTTTTTCCAATGGTTTTATCGATGAAAAATCATTAATTATGGACATGTTTTCTTTTCAGCAAAAACTTCCCCATTTAGTGTTCTTTCGAATGAAATATCAACTTTTGTGCTTGCTGCTTGCCTTCTGCCCTAATATCATGACTAACAAGATAACAACGAATAAGTCGAAATATTTCAAACCTAAATTTACTTTATTTTGAAGCTCATTGTGATTGAATATTGCAGTTATTTTCATGGAAATCATGAATTTATCTGTCGAATTGAAATAATTTGAAGGAATAAATTAAATTTTAATAAAACAAATTATATGAAAACATGTGAAAAATTACTGATTGAAAAGGTCCTATAAAAAAAAATTACGAAGTTTACACTCACCGATAAAATTGATCCAGAACCATAGAAACCATAGAAAATCATAACTTTCGAACAGAAAGGCCTAAGGACTTGAAATTTTCAGGTATGTCGCGGTCAGGTTCATCAATGAGCAAATTTACTAAGGGTTTCCGTCAATATAGGCGTTCGAAATATTTTTTTCCTGATAATTTCGAAACCGCTGATTGGATGCGAATGGAATTCTGCACATAGATGGAGAATAATGTATTCAAACTATGTGCGGAATTTTGTCCAGATCGAGTTACCAAGACTATAGATACCGTAGAGAATTCTAGCGAATTATGGAAAAAAAATTGTTCATCTAAAGCACTGACGTGAAGTCTGCAGTTTCGTCTTAGTTTGAGAATTTTTTTGACAAGGTGGATGAACGAGCGCTCAAAAACTCCTGACTTCACGGCACGTATTTTTTTGAGTTACCATTTTCTTCGACCGAAGAAGATCTATTCACCTCATTTGGAACCCCGATAGGGTATATTTTCTCAAAATACGAACGAAATTTTCATCGAAATTAACTAGTGAAAAGCTGAAAACGTGGGAAAATCTAGCTCAAGACCGACCACTCACTATATCCGCAAGAAGTGGGACTGTAGCACGCCCTTGTTAACGTTAACACAATTTCTAATCTTTGTACCTATTTTCATTAAATGTCTTTTTTTCAGGTAAGCAGTTCACGGCTTCCACTTCATATGTCAGATCGAGAAAATATGTGAGTCAGTGAAAGAACCTCCTAAAAATAATTAATGTACATTGAAGGTAACCATTATTTTGTTGGTGATAACAAAATATTACAATACTTTTCTGCAATAAAGCTGAATTTCGTTAAGGAAGCTCATAAGGTTTACTGATCAAATAAGATCAACGCATTCGAAATACCACCACCACCCTGCATTTTCCACTTAATCCAAATCTTCATTCCTCGAAAATGAAGACTTACAAGCTGAAGCTTCGCGAACTTCAAGGGTAGTTAATCAACATGATTATCATCCAAGATGTTGTCGGCATATTCCCCTCAGAAATATTCCAACTAATGGGAAAAGTTGTATGAGACCTTCTTCAGTAACGCTTCTTTTTACTCTTCCCTCAGAACTGTCCACTTAATTCAGCCGGCAGCAACAACTGTACAGACATAATTTCCGCGAAAGCGCCAAACAATGAACAGGATATCCTGGAAAACTTCATTATTACAGTAGTTTTCTTTTTGGTCCACGAAACGATTCAAACTCATTATAAGGAGCGCTCCGCGGCCAGAACCCAACCGTCAGCCACTCAAAATACAAGGCAAAACAAGTAATTAGAATTCATGGATCGCGTCGTAGTTTTTAACTGGCGGCAATTCCGAAAAGATTTGTGTTAAACAACGGAGATATTAAGAGAGAAAGCTTAAGTTCGAGATATATTACCGTCATGTTCGGTCCATAACTTGTTAGCAGCTTTGCGCTCGCATAGCTCACAGATTAACTTACATAAATTTCTCCCGGCTCGGGCCAAAGATGGCGTCGGTCTTAATTAATGTGCCTACGTGATTAAGATTACGTAATTAGAGAAAAATACGGGGAGGGAGGGATGGAGGGGGAAGGGAAGGTTGTAATGACGGGTAAGTGGATTGATAAGGCACACGTTGACTCGTTTCATCATGATGGAATTAACTTCACGAGCCTCCAAGGTTTAGATCAATAGCTTTTGATCTGAAAATTCCAGTTGAGCATGGAAGGAACGATACCCTTCCGTGAATGAAACGAAAAAATTTTATTTTCGTTGGTCCACAGTTTTTTCTTAGAACTTTGGGGGGTTCATTACATTCGAATTGGAGATGAATTAGATTTAGATTTCTTTTCTAATTTATTCAAGACTGGAGCTTTCTGTTTCATCATCATCTTTTCAATTCTCTTTTGCAGTTCCTCAAACCCTAAATCATCGTTTTTGAGGTATTTTAAATTTCAACTATATTTGCTACACTGAAAGAAATTGTTCAGGATGAACAACAGAAATTCGTTCACTTCTACAGGATATTCTCCCTATATAAAGATTATTTGTTGATTTTACGAGACAATTCCGGTCGTTTAATTCCTTTAGAAATAACAAGTTTTACATAACTTGATGCAACCAAACTACAGTTTGTCATTTCAACAGGAAAATAAAACTGTGACGAAAACCGGAATATGCGTGACTACTTACATTTGCTGTTCAATAAACAATCTAGGTAATTGTATTCCAAGCTTCAAACTTCAGTTCCTCCAAGAATTTCCGGTAATGAAACCTAAACTAACACCGGAATTACTTTACTCAAAACGGAACTGCAGTATCGATTTAACAAGAGTTTTCCGTTCAATTAAAGGACTATCGTTCATATATCACAGTACTAGTTAATTGAATTCGAAACTTATAACCTGAGATTTTACAGGAATTTTCTGTAGTAATGCATTATATCAGAAGATAAAGAGAGTGACTTCGCGAATAGGTGTCTGGAATGAGGAGAATTTTTATTATATTATATCCAACAAATTCTGGGAAAATTGGCAAGAACAAAAACATAATGTTATTTGCTATTCATTTAATAAACGACAGTTTATGTTCTCTTCTTCAGGCTGAAAAATATCAAGCATGAGCAGGTTACATCAGAAAACTATCAAATTACAGACTCACCACTATAAATTTAGGGCTACAAGATCTTCTTACATCAAAATTACAAGGAAACTAAAATCCTTTTGTCAGCCATCCACTAAAAAACTTCTTTATCGAAGCGAATCTCCAAAAAACCGCGCTTCCAATAAACTAAACTAAGCACGAAATTATCTATAACGTCAAACACGATACATAGAAAGACAACATTCTTATAGTCCATTTAAGAATTATTGACATCGAGGCAGGCCATGAACGTCCAGTCGAGGCTTTATTTCTGGTTACAAAAAGTAACTTAATATCATCATAGAAATAAAACATAAATATAGCCTAGAAAAGTGTTGAGTATACGAATTATCGGAATTATCGAATAATCAAGCCGGAATATTTCGAATGCAGTTTCTACATGGGAGTTCAGGTTTGAAAGCGCAAAAATATCGTGGAATGCTTTGATATGAAATTATCTCATATATAAGTCAACCATGGAAAATTGAAGATCATTCAAATAAATATTTATTTTCACTCAGGATCATGCAATATTTATTGGTATTGGACATCTTGCAAAATTCTAACCGTATAACTATGAGAGTACCATTTTATGTCAGGATTCAAGAAGGATAATTAATGGAATTCTAGCAGGTAGCTAGTGGTGCAACAGAAAAATATTTTTGGATACTTCGCAAGCACAGGGCCAAAAGAATGGATTGGAAAAAACGTTATAATGTATTAAGAAATAAGAGAGAAACAAAAATTAAGAATCTATGTAGTACATGAAGAATGTTGACATGAAATTTGTACCGAACTATCAATATATGAACCAATTTGTGGATTATTTATTGCTCGGTGTTGAATACTTCAAGAAAGTCAATTTTTATTTTCATTCATTGAAACTGTCCATGAATTATTGAAAATATTATAATTGATGAGCAATTTTACAATTATTCTGTATACTTTCGAATTGGGAACAAAATAGCAGGTGTATTAGCAGAGGGAATGTGAACAGGGTACCATACAGTATAAGTATAATAAATAAACTTAAAATATCTATGAATGATACAAGAGCAAAGATAAAAATATTGAAAACTTTGTTTCCACGTAGTGTAATGATTTGGATGTGTTTATTGAATAAGCTGACATAATCCTATTGATGGGCATCCTTTTGCAGGGAAGGTTTCAATATTTCAATAACCCATTTATGAATTATAATTATAATTCACCATTCATAGTAATCCTTATCATTAATACCACTGTCAAGAATCGGATCACATCCAGGTAAAAATCCATCAATTGTTCCAGCATTCAAAATAGTGCACCTTCTGCCTTTACCCTTGAATATACTCGGCATACCTTTTGGATTATTTTCTAGTGTCCACTGACAAATTTGAATACCGTTTTTGAATATATAAATTTCATCTAGATAAATGAATTTTACGTTTTGTTCCATGTATTCTCGGTATTTATCACAATATCGTACTATTTTCATTATATTTTTCTGTTTATCAGTAAGAATTTTCCGTCGATCAAATTTTTTGTATTTGTATCAAATTTTTTTTATGATATAATTATGATGTTGACTTCGATCAATTGAAATCTAGGTGCTCTTTGGCTAGTTCGAGAAGGATATCTAAACTGATATATTCATTGTTTTTAATTCTAGCAAAAACAAAGTCATTCAATATCTCTTTGAAGGAATAATCGTATCGCACAGGTTTTCTTTCACTGCTAATTCCAGGCTATAATAACATGCTAATATTCTACGGACAGGGCTTGGTGAAATCTGAAAATTTAAGAGACATTGATCAATCAGAATACAATTTGAGTCGGTGAATAATAGTTTACCTGAAACACTAGCGGAAATATATGCCAAATCTTTGAAAAACTCGAAGTAACACCGACAAACTGCCTGGCGTTCTCCTGTTAGGCGCGATGTATCCTGGTCAATTCCAGCCATTTTAATAGCATAAGACAAAAAATACTCAAATTCAGAGCAAATTTTTATAATTACATATTCACCAATATCTTCGATAAAATCATCAAAGCAAGATTTCTATGGGTAATGTTAGTGTTATGCCTATACCAACCTGAATTCAGCAACCCAAAATATTACTGAATAGTCTATTACCAACTTGAATTCGATTTTTCACAGCCAACCGAGATGTCAATAATTCTTAAACGGAGTATACAATGAGATTATAATAAATCTTGCTGATACCCTCAATGTCTGTTCTGAAGTTAACTGAATTTTCGTTCTTCATATAAATCATTTCAGCTATCATTCGCTTTTTACAATTGTTTTCTTGGTGCAAGACTTCTACATCATCTATATTGAATTTGAAAAAAATGTCCTGTTTTCCGGCGATGTTCTACTAGAGCTGTCCTATTATTTCTTACTGATGTTTTATGGCAATTAAAATAAAATTAACAGCAAATAACATCCCATTTTTGTTCTCGCCAATTTTCCCGATTAAGTATTTGTTGGATTCATTGTAACGTGGCAATTGAAGTTTTAAAATAATATTATATTCATTATAGAGTATCTTCACATTATTCTATCGCATTAGAGAGACATTCGTAAAAACACTAGTATAGAGAGACTCTATAATGAATATGGTGAAATTTTTTCCCCGGATTTCGAACTGATATTAGCGAATTTAATCGCAGAATTACTGTCTTCAAATACTCACACCTTTCCTGTCGATTTTCAATACTTTGGGTAGTATCTTTTGAGTTTTGTCTATTCGTTGGCGCCCCCTGTTGAGCGGTATGATGATGGTTGGGCCGTCGTTACAGATCGCTACAGATCTAATCTTTCTTCCTTCCTCTGATCTGATCTAACCTGACTTTAACCTCTGCTTTCCTGTTAAACCCTTATTTCCCTGTTCCTTCCTACACTATGTTACTTAATCATATACTAACCCTCTTTTCCTTTTTTTCTTGTATTTCATAGGAAAAATTATTCAAGAGTTAGTATTAATCTTAGATCGCGAATATTCAATTCTAGGTAGGAGGCCAAAAATGCTAGGAATTATCGAATCGCTTTTCATCATGTTAGTTCCTTTTTCAGAAACCGATCTTTTATCCCAAACAACTTCAACCATTTGGTACAACATAGATTAAAATACTGTTAACTAAACAATATTAGTCCCGGTAGAATAATCTCAATTTCTGTGAAAATACCAAACATTTATGTTGAATCTAATGTGTCCATACTTCAAGTCGTACAAATACTGTTGGGTTATATTTACGAAATTACTATATTTTACCAGATATTCCAGTAACATTTACGGAAATATTCCTCTATATAAAAGTACCAGATCACTGCTATACTTACCGTTTTTCCTGTTCATAGAACTCAAGTCACTCAAACCGGAATCGGCATGTTAGATTGCAAGAACAGATTGTTCTCAGATCCGCCATTTTTTTGTTGTGATAACAATAGTTACGTTTGAACAACAGGAATTCATTGAGCCGAAAATTCCTATGAATCGTTTTTTTCATTGGTAACCGCCATCCAAAGTCCTCATCTAATGGGGGTGATATGGAATTGCCTTGTTATCTTCCGTCTTCTACTTCCATCCATAATAACAACTGACCCCAATTAATTAGAACGAAGATATATGCAACACAACCCTTTCCATACCTCTCACGGTACTTCAGTATGCATACAGTCCGCTTTATACCCGCCCCATTCGCAAGCCACCGGTTGACAGTTAGTGGTGCGCTCAAGTTAGACAATAACCATAATTTGGTCGTAGGCACTGGCGTTATTCTCTTTGTTTGGTATTCTCCCGTAGTTTCTAACGAACATTTTATCGACCTCGTGTTCTCCTACGACGCTCAAGGAGTTACGTAACTGTAAGGGAGCTTTTTTGGGCACCCGAGGATAATGCGAAGCGATTTTAATGTGGGGTTGACCATTGAGGAAAATTAGGGAAGTGATTGAATCAATGAAGACGGTCAAGCATTCATGGCGTCTCACCGAAATTATAAGAATGGTACCTTAAAATTATGCAAACTAAATCCTGCTCATAAGTTCAAAGATTGCCCCATTAAAAAAATCATAAAAATCGATGGGGTAGTTTCTGAAAAAATCGCTCACATACAAACATAGATAGTAGGGAAACCCACCATTTTCCTTTTTCTGGAGTCAAGTCGGTGAAGAATTCATGGAGCGTTGGGAGGGCAACCTCCCGTACCCCTTGGAACTCTCCACCGATGCTCTCGGAATTATGCAAGTTCCCGAACCGGGTGTGCAAAGAGAATTGGGGCTCATTCTCCTCTCGACGGTGAATTCATCACCGGCAGTGTCAAAATCGTAATATGCCCGGCACACGCCCCCGGGTGCGAGAGAGAGAGAGGGTGGCGTGGGGCATGTGTAATTACACATTTGGAATATTTATAAAGCCCATTTCGAGATTGAATTATGCTTATGATATGAAACCGGCTGCCCTAAACCGACGAAATGTGAGGGCATATGCCGCGTTTTCGGTTTTCATTCGCGTATTGTATGCGGGATCAGACGTTGGAGGTTCCACTAGGAAGGGTGTGGGTGATTTTCGGAAGTGCGATTGGAAATTTCGTTCACCAGAATCATTTAAATGATTTTTACACTTTAGCGAGACTATCGAAACACAGATTCTGTGGACCGAACCGGCAGTCAGTATGACAAATGATGTAATTTCAATTTTATAAAGTTCAAGGGATATACAGTTTGTTCCTAAATTGGAAACGAAAAGGAGAGATTTTAAGCAAAAAAAGTCCCATAAACATGGGATCGCAAACGTTTCGTCTTCGAAAAAAACAGGGTGTTAAAGTTTGAATTTTGTTCAAGTTTTTTTCTCATAGTATCTAATCTTCACAAAATATTCAACTGAAATAATTATTATTCTCTGGTAGTATTTCAAGCGAGTGCGCGAAAACATCCGTGCGAGTGTATTTTAAATATTTATTTAAAATTTAAGTTTGAATGAAAAATTTTTAGCTATTTTCATTAAACCTTTTATATATTTTTTCTTTGTGAGAACACTTGTGAGTTGATTAATGATGATATCATTATTATTCTCTGAGAGTAATGCGAGCGAGAGCGTGAAAACATGTTGTTGAATGATTTTTGAATATTTTGATGAAATTCATATTTTTATAGCTATTTTCTTTAAATCATCCATATATTTTTATCTCTGAGAGTATTTCGGGCAAGTACGCGGAAAAATATAGTTGTGTAGGCATGAATATTTTGTTTAAAATTAAAATTTGTATGGAAAATTGTATAGCTCTCTTCTTTACATCTTTTATATATCTTTTCTTTGTGAGAACATTTGATAGATAGATTAAAGGAAGCCTAACTCATTGACTAAATGTTTATAACAATTTGGATTTTTCTGAGGATTTCGAAAGAATAGTTCAAAATTTTTTTTTCGAAATTAGTAGCAGATACTACAAAACTGCAAGAAACCATAAAGTTTAGTATAACAACAAAGCTGCTTTTTTAACTTTTTAACCAAAAATCCTGCATATATTATATTCACGAGGGCCGAGTATTTCGAAATCAAAGTTACCCGCGAATCTGAGAAATTCCCAGCCCGTATTTGATTTAAGTACATTTTGAGGCATTGCGTTCAGTTTTCGGGAAATCATCTGACCGATCGTATGATATTTGTGGCTTTATGTGAATAGGACGTGGTGGGTCGATTTGTTGGCCTGCACGCTCCCCGGACCTCAACCCCTGTGATTTCTTCTTTTGGGGTCATTTGAAAACATAAGTGTACAGTAACGGTGGGATGAATGGTGTCGAAGAACTAAAACAACGCATTGAAAATGCTTGTGACATTATTCGTGAGCAAACTGATGTGATAGTTTCTGCATGTAATAGTTCGTTATTAAGCCGGGCAAGACTTTGTGCATATCAAACGAATGGTGACATTTCGAACAATTCCTGTAAACAATTTGGATCTATTTTATCGGTGAGTTTGTGAACTTCCTTATTTTTTTTCATAGAACCTTTTCAATCAGTAATTTTTCCTCTGCTCAGTTTGAAATTTAAGAATTATACCGTTCAGGAAAAAATCTCTCAATAAAAGTTGAAAGAGAACATAATTTGCGATAAAATTCAGCAGTTCATATACTTGCTGGAATCCATATGGCACCGTGATTCATGGCAGATCTCTTTACAGAGAGATAACACGATCCAGAGTGGTATCAAGATATTGATGCCCAAGATTTTTTGCTTCTTTTTCAAATTGAATATTTTATATGATCAACTTCCGGTGAAATAATCTCTTTTGATGAGTCCTAGCCTAGTCAAAAAAATAGCCTCACTTTGAAAAACACCCTGTATAGATATCTTTCTGAGGAAGAGCAATGATTCCAAATGCACAGATAAAAACAAAATTAAAATACGAAAAGCACTGTCGTGAAGGCAGGAGCTTTTGAGCGCTCGTACATGCACCTTGTAGGTAGATTCGCATTTTTCAGTTTCAGAAATCAATTGAAGGAATTTTTGACAGCAGTCAAAAAAATTCTGAAACTTAGGCGAAACTCAAGACTTCATGTCAGTGCTTCAGCTGACCTTTTTTTTTTCGATGATTCGCTAGAATTTTCTACGGTATCTATGGTCTTGGTGGTGCGATCTGGACAAAAATATGCATGTAGTTTGAATACATTATTACTCAGCTAGGTGCAAAATTTCATCCCAATCCGCTCAGTATTTTCGGAACTATCAGCAAAAAAATTTACGGAACCCCTAGTCTAATTTTGCTCATTGATGAACGTGACCGCGATATTCGCGATCCAAATCCACCCTGTGAATTTCAAGTTCTTAGGCCTTTCCGTTCAAAAGTTACAATTTTCTATGGTTTCTATGGTTCATGCGATCTGGACAAAATATTGTTTTGATATATCATTCTCGATTAAAATACAAAATTTCATCTCGATCGAATCCGTAGTTTCGAAATTATCGAGAAACCATAATTTCAAACGACCGTATTTACGGAACCCCTAATATAATTCTGCTCATTGATAAACATGAACGCGACATTTCAGATCCACACCTATCCTGAAAATTTCAAGTCCCTAGGCGTTTCCGTTCAAAAGTTACAATTTTCTATTGTTTCCATGGTTCTGGTCATGCGATCTGGACAAAATTTCACATGTAGCTTGAACACCTCATTCTTCATTTGAGTGCAAAGTTTCAACTCGATCGAATCTGTAGTTTCGAAGTAATCAGGAGAACAAAATTTTGAACGGCCATATTTACGGAACCCCTAGTGAAATTTTACCCATCAACGAACTTAACCGAGGCATTTGGGATCTGAACCTACACTGAAAATTTCAAGTTTCCAGGTTGATCCGTTCGAGAGTTATCGTGCTTACGGCAGGCCGGACGGATGGACAGACTCGAATTTTCCGACGGATTCGTCATCAGTGAGTCGAACATAGTTGATTGAGACCATTTTCGGCTCAAAATTCGAAAAATACAGACATCGCGACGAAATGATATAGCCCTCGTGTAAGTTGTACGAGCGCTCAAAAAGGGATGGAATCTCAACTTATGTCGAATGTCTGAACGCCAGATCAGAAAAACTCAATTTTTTTCTCCTGTGGAACAGCTGTGAGGCTAAATTTTCATGAAACACCTTCTATCATAGTTCAAAACCATTGAATTTTGTTCTCTTAGGCGATTCTGGGGTTGAATTAAGTATCTGAAATAACAGACGAAAATGGAGCAGTCCCCCTCCCTTACTATCTGAACCCCATTCGAATAGTTTCTCTCGCCAACGACAATAGATGGCGCGTCTTGGCTTCTTTCGCCCATGTCACCGTTATGTCCGGACCGCAACCGAACAAATGATAGCCCATTCAGCCCGCGAAACACGATCCAGGAATGCGTCCATGACGGTAGCCGAGGGGTGCGGTGTTATTAAAACGTCGGACTGCAACAACGACGTCCAGGAATTTAATAAACACGAATTTCGGATGTAGGTAACACCGTCGGAACGATGCGAGGTAAGATAAAGCGGTTAACAATCGTTGACGTAAATGGAAAGAGACATTTCTGCGGCGAAAGCCGACAATTCTGCGGAGTCATGACGGACTGGCTGTTTGTGCCGACGAGTGCGGTTTAGGGAAATTGTTCCCTTGGGAAATAACCTGTTCTTTCATCGTAGACATAGATATTCCATCGAAATTATATCATAGGTCCTGGTTTTTGAAAAGGACTGGAATTCACCACCCTTCGCCTTCAATATATTTTTTCCCTTTTTGAGCGCTCGTACTACTTACACGAGTGCTATATCATTTCGTCACGATGTCTGTATTTTTCGAATCCGTCGGAAAATTCGAGTCTGTCCGTCCGGCCGTCCGTAAGCACGATAACTCTCGAACGGAACAACCTAGAGACTTGAAATTTTCAGTGTAGGTTCAGATCCCAAATGCCTCGGTTAAGTTCGGGCAGAATTCCACCAGGGGTTCCGTAAATATGGCCGTTCAAAATTTTGTTCTCCTGATTACTTCGAAACTACAGATTCGATCGAGATGAAACTTTTCACTTAAATGGAGAATGAGATGTTCAAGCTACATGTGAAATTTTGTCCAGATCGCATGACCAGAAGAAATACGGTCGTTTGAAAGTTTGTTTTCTCGATAATTTCGAAACTACGGATTCGATCGAGGTGAAATTTTGTATTTTAATCGAGAATGATAAATTGAAGCAATATTTTGTTCAGATCGCATGACCAGAACCATGGAGACCATAGAAAATTGTAACTTTTGAACGGAAAGGCCTAGGAACTTGAAATTTTCAGGGTGGGTTTGGATCGCGAATATCGCGATCACGTTCATCAATGAGCAAAATTAGACTAGGGGTTCCGTAAATATGGCCGTTCAAAATATTTTTTTGCTGCTAGTTTCGAAACTACTGATCGGATTGAAATTTCGCACCTAGCTGAGGAAAAATGTATTCAAAATACGTGCAAAATTTTGTTCAGATCGCATCACCAAGACTATAGAAACCGTAGAAAATTCTAGCGAATTATCGAAAAAAAATTGGTCAGCTGAAGACATGAAGTCTGGAGTTTCGCCTAAGTTTCAGAATTTTTTTGACAGCTGTCAAAAATTACTTCAATTGATTTCTAAAACTGGAAAATGCGAATCTACCTACAAGGTGGATGTACGAGCGCTCAAAAGCTCCTCACTTCACGGCAGTGCTTTTCGTAATTTTTTCTTCTATTGATTACTTGAAGAGGTCGTCCTCTCTTCTGCATGTTTCTTTGCTATCCGTCATTGGCTTCTTTGCAAGAGATATTTCCTCTTGTCGGTGGTTCTGACTGGTGTCATCACCATCCTTCTCATTTCTTTGTTTTAGTGTTCTTTCATCGTTTCTATTGTCTTCTTGGTTTGTTTGTCAATTATTTCCTCGATTGTTGGTATTTTCAATTCTTCTCTTATTTGTTTATTGCTTGCATATCATGGGACACCTACAGCTATCCCTATTATTTTATTCAACGAACTTTGTAGATCTTTCTTTTTGCTACTTTCGACATTGAACATTATGCGTATATTAGCATTGTCTTAATTATCTTCATCTTGTTTTCCAGCGAAAGTTTGCTGTTTGCATTTAGGAGCGGGTTTAAATACCCATGCAGTTGCCTAGTCTTCTTTTTGATTTCTTCCATTTGTTTGTTGAATTTCATCTTTTCGTCTAGGGTCATGCCAAGATATTTTGCTTCATATTTCCAGTCTATCTTCTGGTTTTCTATCATGACGTTCCCTGCTTTCTCCTTCTTCAAATTTGTGCTGCCGAAGTATATGGCAACTGTTTTCTTCGTTTTTATCTTGAACCTCCATTTCTTGAAATAGCTGATCGGTCTGTCTACGTCTATCTGTAGTTGCTTCGTTATGGATTTCCTAATTCTGCTGGAGTATTATACAGCAGTATCATCTCTAAACTGGGCAATCTTACATCTTTCCATTTTTGGTATGTCCGACATATATATGTTGAACAGCAACGGTCCTAGGACCGATCCTTGTGGTACGCCGGCTTCAATTTTCCTGGTTGTATCAATCTAGTCAGTTCGGCTGGAAACTTCCACATCTTCATCTTGTATATCAGACCTTGGTGCCACATCTTATCAAATGCCTTTTCAATATCCAGGAAAATAGCTCCGGTGTCTGTAGAAAGGTTCATTTTTTCTTTTATATCCTCTGTTAATCTGACCAGTTGGTGTACCGTCGAATGCTCCGTGTGGAAACCGAACTGGTGGTCTGAAATTATTTTCTTGATTTTCACGAAATCAGCCATTCTTCTGTAGATCACCTTCTCTATTACTTTGCTCAGTGCAGGAAGTAGGCTTAGTTCTATAGTTGGTTGGGTCGTTTTTGTCCTTTTCCCCCTTTTTCCATATCAGTATTGTGCCAGATGTCTTCCAATTTTTAGGGCAATGACCTGTTCGTAGTATAGCCCTGGCTATTTCTGCTATTTCTTCTTGCGCTTCATCTGGCAGGCTTTTGATAGCCCGATTTTGGATTTCGTCAATTCTGGGGGCCTTTCTGTTTTTCAGTTGTCTGATAATTTCTTTTATGTCGTCTCTGATTAGTTCATTAATTTCTCCTTTTGTTTCATAGTTGTCAGTGGCTGGTTTATTTCCAATTTCTGCCTTTTGCTATAAGGATCGATCTTTTGTATCTACTCTGGCTTTCACCTCGTTGGTTAGTTTATTTAGTATAGTTTTGTCATTTGGGTGTAGTGTAAAATTTGCACGTCTATCGGTGAAGAACATTTCTTCGGTATTTGTTTAATTTTACTCGACTGCGTTTGGACTTCGATAATTCTCTCTAGATCTTCGATTGCTTTATCTATTTCCTCTTCGTTGCTAATCTTCAATCTTCTGGATTTGAACACTTCTTTGAATTTCTTCCAGTTTATTGTTTTCCTATTGGTAGGTGATCTGTCAGTTGCTATTTCCAAAGTCAGGACCACAGGGCAAGGATCCGATGATAGATCCATCTTGGTTTCGATTTCGTAATTTTTTCTGACGTTCTCCATTATTGCTATATCCAGGACTTGCGACATGGATGTGTGTGGGGTCGGCTGGGCCGACAACTGGTAGATAATGTTTGTCGGTGGTTTGTTTAAGTTTGTTCCCTTGACTATTTACTCTTCTGCTGTTTCAGTCTGGGTGTTTTGCATTCAAGTCTCGTGCTACTATGATAAGTCTTTTGTTCTGGAAGAAGGCTGTGATATCCTTTTCTTCTAGGTTGCTTTGCGGGGGCCTGAAAACAGAATAAAAGTTAATTTCGCCTTCGCATGTTTTCACACTTTTTCCTCAATGTTGTGTCCTTGAACATCTGGTAATTCAGTATGGCTTATTCCTCTTTTCACTAGGACACCTGTTCCACCTCCCCTGCCTGTTAGTCTGTCTCTTCAATACATCTCGTAATTTCTTATTTTCATCGTCATTGTCGGTTTCAGATGGGTTTCGCCCAAAAGTAGAATATCTATTTGGTTATTTTCCAAAAAGATTGTTAGTTCCTGTCTTTTTGGAATGATCGAATTTGCGTTCCAAAACGCAATATTTATAATTTTGAAGAGCTTATCGTTCATTTCTGTCTGAATAGTCTTATCAATTTGCCCTGCTCTCCTATGAAGGAGATCTTTTGTTCTAAGGTCGCGTTTGTTGAATCAAAATTATACATTTGAAATGTCGAGTTCAGTCAGACATGTTCTGATAATGTCTTACCGGTGTCCCCCCCTGTACGTGGACATCGCGAACCGGATAACCTTGGTGTAAACGAGAGGTCCGATGTCGAAGTTCACAGCATGTATTTGCCTGCATTATTACGCACTCAACCGTCGACCTCGCGTATGGAAATCGACCGGCTTTGTCGGTTTTTCGCCGACTTATTCCGCGGCGCGTCCCATTAGGATTCAACGGGCGCCAACCGCCCGCGCCTCCGGCCGAAAACTCACAGAAGCCGGAATTTTCACGTGGCGCGAATTCCGCGTATCATCGGCGTTGCATATTCAGCCGCGAATTTGCATACAACTTTATATGGTTCATTGTGTGTTTTTGACGTTTACGGAAATTCACGCCGCCGTGTGCCATATGGGAGATGGACGGACCCGCCTCGTCTGGTGGCTGCGATGAAGTCATCGAATTAATTTCTTTTGTTGAGGCCACTTTACATATCAATTAAGGCCAGAATAGGCTTAATTTGTTTGATAATACCACTTACTACATCGACGATTTCGGGTCGTTGGGAACGTCGACAGATATACGGGATCTTCAATTTTGTCTTTGGGGGGTCCAATTGGGGGATTCTCATCAAAAGTAGGGATCATATGAAAAACTGATAATTTTACGATTTCCTGTAGATTTTAAGAAAGAAAAAAACAAGCGCTCAAAAAGCGTAGTGTAATACACGACTAAAATAAACACAAATAGTGTTAAATTATGAAACGAAATACAACATGAGATAATTTTTGAAACAAGATACCTCTCGTATGGTATACTGTAACAACCCGATAAGGCTAACCAGACACCACTAAAACCCAATTACAACTCGAACACATCCGTCAATCCATGAGTAGTTCGCCACATGTTCACCCCGATGCGTCTTCATCCCCATAACGAGGCACCCCTTTAAGATAACCCAGACTTCGAACGTTAACCGTCTGCGGCATCGTTAAATAGATTAAATTTTTGGCTACCACAAGCCCCCCTCCAAAAAGTCCAATATTTGCCCTCGCTAATCCCAACAATAACCGAAGAACATGAACAGGTGCACGGCCTGGAACTGTAATTGTGCACCGATATAAGCATGCTCGGCAAACAAAAGTAAGAACGCCTCTAGTCGGTAAATAGGGGGTGACTTTTGTTTCGGAATAATCAACAGCGAAGGTTCCTAATTGGGTTGTAGGATCATGATCTTCTCCATCGGAATGATTTCTTTAGAAGGTTCGCCAAATTTTTATGGAATATCATAAAAAGTCAGATTTGGAGTTGATGAAAGAAGGTGTCCTTTATCCATTATTATAAACTTCCAATTATATAACTATTTCCCTGAAATTTCTGGTATATACAAACTCCTTGATTTCAGAGGTAGATCGCTATTATTTCGCAAAAAAAAGCCCTCCCGTATACAACCCTGTGAAAACAGAAGACCTAGTGATTCCGCTGTAGAGGATTACAACTAACTACCTCGAATAATCAGGTGTTCCCCGTATCTGGGATATTTTGAGCGATTCCGTAAAATCATCTAGTTGAGTGATTTTTGAATATTTTGTATTAAATTTAAAATTGTATGGAAAATTCCAAAGCTATTTTCTTCTCATCTTTCATGAATTTTTTTCTCTGTGAAAACAACTGTGAGTTAATCAACAGAATACAGATTATTATCATTATTATTCTCTAGGAGTATTTAGAGAGAATGTGAGGAAACATCTGGTTCAGTGATTGTTGAATATTTTGTATTGAATTTAAATTCAGATGAAGAATTTTATAGCTATTTTCTTCACATCTTTCATATATTTTTATCCCTGAGAGTATTTCGGGCAACTATGCGGAAACATCTAGTTGAGTGATTTTTTAATATTTGAAATAAACTTTAAATTTGTTTGAAAAATTTTGTAGCTATTCTCTCTATATCTTTTATTTATTTTTTCTCTGTGAGAATATTTGTGAGTTGTTTATCAGAATAAAGAATATTATTATTCTCTGGGAGCATTTCGAGGGAGAGTGCGAAAACATCTAGTTGAGTGATTTTTGAATGTTTTGTATCAAATTTTAATTTGTATGGAAAATTTCCTAGCAATTCTCTTCACAATTTTCATGAACTTTTTCTCTATCAAAACACCTGTGAGTTGATCAACAGAATATAGATTATTATCATTTTTAATCTCTAGAATTATTTCGAGAGAGTGTGCGGAAACATCTGGTTGAGTAATTTTTGAATATTTTGTATTAAATTTGAATTCGTATGGAAAATTTTATAGCTATCTTCTTGACGTCTTTCATATATTATTATCTCTGAGAATATTTCGTGAAGAAACATCTAGTTGAGTGATTTTTTCAATATTTTGTATAAAATTTAAATTTGTATGAAAAATTTTGTAGCTATTTTCTTTACATCTAATATATATATATTTTCTCTGTGAGAACATTTGTGAGTTGATTATCAGAATAAAGGATATTATTATTCTCTGGGAGCATTTCGAGGGAAATCGTGAAAACATCTAGTTGAATGATTTTTGAATATTTTGTATCAAATTTCAATTTGTATGGAAAATTTCTTAGCAATTTTCTTCACGATTTTCATGAATTTTTTTCTCTGTGAAAACACCTGTGAGTTTATCAACAGAATACAGATTATTATCATTATTATTTTCTAGAGGTATTTCGAAAGAGTGCGCGAAAACATCTGGTTGAGTAATTTTTGAATATTCCGTATTAAATTTAAATTCGTATGGAAAATTTTATAGCTTATTTCCTTACGTATTTCATGAACATATCCTTATATCTGAGAATATTTCGGGAAACTACGCGGAAACATCTAGTTGAGTGATTTTTTAATATTTTGTATAAAATTTAAATTTGTATGAAAAATTTTGCAACTTTTTTCTTTACATCTAATATATATATTCTCTGTGAGGACATTTGAGAGTTGATTATCAGAATGAAGAATATTATTATTCTCTGGGAGCATTTCGAGGGAAAGTGTGAAAACATCTAGTCGAATGATTTTTGAATATTCTCTATCAAATTTTAATTTGTATGGAAAATTTCATAGCAATTGTCTCCACGATTTTCTTGAATTTTTTCTCTGTGAGAACACCTGTGAGATGATCAACAGAATACATATTATTATGATTATTATTTTCTAGAGGTATTTCGAAAGAGTGTGCGGAAAAATCTGGTTGAGTAATTTTTGAATATTTTGTATTAAATTCAAATTCGTATGGAAAATTTTATAGCTAGTTTCATCACATCTTTCATATATTTTCATCTCTGAAAATATTTCGGGCAACTACGCGGAAACTTCTAGTTGAGTGATTTTTAATATTTTTTATTTTCAGAATAAAGAATATTATTATTCTCTGGGAGCATTTCGAGGGAGAGTGTGAAAACATCTGGTTGAGCTATTTTTGAATATTTTGTATCAAATTTTAATTTGTATGGAAAATTTCATAGCAATTTTCTTCACAAATTTCATGAATTTCTTCCTCTGTGACAACACCTGTGAGTTGATCAAAAGAATATAGATTATTATCACTAGTAATACCACTAGAGGTCAAATTATTGCCGGAATTTTTTTCGAGCTCATGAATATTTTGAAAATTATCCCGAGTCGAAGACGAGGGATAATTTTCTAAAAATATTCATGAGTGAGAAAAAATTTCCGGATTTAATTTGACCTCGTGTGGTATTCGGTAAGAAAATTCCACACCAAATGCGTTTATTTCCAATGACATCGATTTTCGTCTTCATCAAGTATAATATTCTGTCATTATAAACTTAAAAAAAATTTCCAGTATAATTCGCTGTTGGGTACCGTGAAAAAATTTACACTAAAATTCATCCGTTGCGATGGTAATCTGTCAGAAATACACGTTCTGATTGGTTAAAAATCACATGTGTGGAATTTTCATTATAATTTTTTAGAAGAACTTCGAGAGAGTGTGCGGAAACTTCTGGTGCAGTAATTTTTGCATATTTTGTATTAAATTTAAATTCGTATGGAAAATTTTATAGCTTTTTTCTTTACGTCTTTCATATATTATTATTTCTGGGAGTATTTCGGGAAACTGCGTGGAAACATCTAATTTGGTGATTTTTTAATATTTTGTATAAAATTCAAATTTGTATGAAAAATTTTGTAGCTATTTTCTTTGCATCTTTCATATATTTTTTTTCTTTGGAAACATTTCTGAGTTGATTATCAGAATGAAGAATATTATTATTCTCTAGGAGTATTTCGGGCAACTGCGCGGAAACATCTAGTTGAGTAATTTTTGAATATTTCGTTTAAATTTGAATTTGTATGGAAAATTTTATAGCTTTATTTTCTACATTTTATACAGGATGTCCCAGAATGAATGGATAATCCTGTGACACTGTATAGAAGAGCTATGGGACTCTCTGAAAAAAATCTATCCCCACTAGAAATATTTTTTTCAAAATAATGATTTCTTGCACATCACGTTGCGTTTCTGTGTAACACGCTCACGAATTAATCAAATCAATCAGTTTCTTCAAGTTGAAATAAGTCATGAAGACACCACTTTGAAATCTACATGAAAGGCTCATATTTTTTTTGAGTTGGCCACATAGGCTTTCCCAAATTTTATTTCCTTCATGAACGATTAAACTTTCGCATTATGAAATGTTCATCACATTTTATGATGACATTTGCAGTTGGATATTTTTTTCCAAGAAAGTTACAACAGATATCTACACGGTTTTCGGCATATCTATTGGTCTTCTATGAAGAATATTTCACCATGAAGAAACTGATAGATTTGATCCACTTGTGCGCGTGTTACCCAGAAGAAACCATTATTTTGAAAACATTTTCTAGTGCGAATAGATTTTCTTTTATATTTTTTCAGAGTGTCCAATAGCTCTTCTATACAGTGTTACAGGATTATCCATTCATTCTGGGACACCCTGTATATACATATTTTTTGAGCGTCGTACTATTACTTACACGAGGGCTGTATCATTTCGTCACGATGTCTGTATTTATCGAATTTTGAGCTGAAAATGTGCCGTAAGCACGATAACTCTCGAACGGAACAACCTAGAGACTTGAAATTTTCAGTGTGGGTTCAGTTCCCGAATGCCTCGGTTAAGTTCGTTGATGGGCCAAATTCCACCAGGGGTTCCGTAAATATGGTCGTTCAAAGTATTGTTCTCCTGATTACTTGGAAACTACAGATTTGATCGAGATGAAATTTTGCACTCAAATGGAGAATGAGGTGTACAAGCAACATATGAAATTGTCCAGATCGCATGACCAGAACCATAGAAATCATAGAAAATTGTAACTTTTGAACGGAAACGCCTAGGGACTTGAAATTTTCAGGATAGGTGTGGATCTCGAATGTCACGTTCATCTATGAGTCGAATTATACTAGGGGTTCCGTAAATATGGTCGTTTGAAATTTAATTTTCTTAATAATTTCAAAACTACAGATTCGATCGTGACGAAATTTTGTATACTAATGGAGAATGATATATTCAATCTACATTTCTCCAGATCGCATGACCAGAACCATAGAAAACAAAGAAAATCATAACTTTCGAACGGAAAAGCCTAGGAACTTGAAATTTTCAGGATAGGTGTGGATTTGAAATGTCGCGTTCACGTTCATCAATGAGCAGGATCATACTAGGGGTTCCGTAAATACGGTCGTTCGAAATTTCGAAACTACGGATTCGATCGAGATAAAATTTTGTATTTTAATCGAGAATGATATATTGAAGCAACATTTTGTCCAGATCGCATGACCAGAACCATAAAAACCATAGAAAATAATAACTCCCAAAGGGAAAGGCCTAGGAACTTGAAATTTTCAGGGTAGGTTTGAATCGTGGTCACGTTCATCAATAAGCAGAATTAGACTTGGGGTTCCGTAAATATTGCGGTTCAAAATATTTTTTTCCTGATAATGCCGAAATTCTGAAAACAACTGTAAGTTGATCATCATTATTATCATTATTATTCTCTAGTATTTCGAGCGAGTGCGTGGAAACATCTGGTTCGGTGATTTTCGAATATTTTGTATGAAATTTAAATTTGTATGGAAAATTTCAAAGCTTTTTTCTTCACATCATTCATGTATTTTTTCTCTGTAAAAAAAACCTTGAATGGATCAACCGAATAGATAATATTATTATATATGTATCATTATTCTGGGTGTTGAATTTTCGGAAAAAACCAATCAAAAGAACAGATAATGAACCAGTTTTCATGAACTCGATTAATAATCGATGAAATACCTCATCATCGTACGAAACCCTTCATCCCCCGTTCGTTTTCTCCGCGACTGCAGGCCATTGTTTTTGTCGTCGTCGGTAAACAAATTTACAACCAATCGAATTTCGCAAACACCCCCGCACCCGATTTTCCGTGAATCCAATTTCGTCTTCGGGAATCTGAAACGTTTCCGGACCTTATTACTCCACTCTAACCCGTGTTTATCTCCTATTCAAACAAACCTAACTAGATCCCGGAATTCTGCATCATATACAGTCCCGTTCGAAACATCGACGTCCTCCGCAACCCCCCAATTTAACCCGTCATCCCCCTCCCGAACCGAAGGGTCGCATAAATAGACGTCGTAAAATCTTGGACCCGCCACCTTACAAGCTGGATGGAGAATCGAGGATAGGGCTTCCGCAGAGCGTGCGTCAGTGTTGGTTCGGCCTCAAAGCTGCACGGACCGAAGAACTTTTCCGCGACGGATTTCGCAGTGGCGCGACGCGCTCTCGACGTTTTATACTCGCAGGGATTTCGACAGGATCTGTTTTGAATCGGGAAAAGGGCATTTTCGGGTGTGTTTATACTTCACGTCTGGACTAAGAGTGTGTTTGTAGAGGAAGTAAGTGGTGTTTTTTGACTCGGTTGTTGTTTGAGTGTTGAGCTGTTTTGTTGGGGATGTGTTTTGATGGTCCAGGGATGATATGAGGGTGATCTACATCAAACAAAATTGTGAGGATTGGTTTTTGGTTTCATTTTTTTCTGTTTGCTCGTTTGAATATGTGCATTCTACTGTTGTTCGACTGCTTCAAAATTTATTGGATTATGGATGCTTTCAAGAACACTTCCTGGTGCAAAAAAAAACTTTGAGAACGCTTGTCGAAAATAGATCAAGGAATGGGAATCACTTGGATTGAAGCATGTGAACTATCATTATTTTCTGCACAGTTTCTGATTCGACCAATTAATTTTTTTGGCGCGCTTTTTCTGTGATCGTGGGCGTAATTTCAGAATTTTCATCGGAGAATTGTTTTAAATGATCAGGTTGCATGGAACGTTCGAGGTCTGAATGCTCGGTGAAGTTGCAAATTGGCAAAATGTTTCGCCATCTGAATTTTTTTCTCAATAATTCGAAAAATATTGATTCGATCGAATTCATACTTCGTTCGTAGTTAGTTGTAAAATCACGGACGTTCATGTGGAATTTCGTAATGAAAACAAAAATTTTTGGAAACTTCGGTATCTCGATATCTTCGGTTTATAATCTTTGGTTTTATAGTCACGCTACAGTGTTTCGAATCAAAATAATCATAGGTTAGTTAATTTTTCACTGAACAACATTTCAGTTATTGACAGTTGGAAATGGGAATGAGTGATTATTTTCAAAAATTTCAGGTTCCCAGAATTCTACTTGAAAATTTTTTAAAATATGATATCTTCAATTTCGAATGAAAATATCTTGAAATGAACCGATTTAGATGTGGAGACTCAATAAATACGTTGCCTTTCGATAATTCCAAAGTATTTCCCTGTATTTTCCGTAATTTCGAATTATATACCTGGATGGGTTTAATTTGCGTTGATTTTATAGAAGTTTTATTTCGCAGTCGCATGTGCCAGGCATGCAAAAGAAACGCACATAGGGTCATCGTTCAAGATAAATTATATAAAAATTCAGTTTCATTGTTGTGCATCGAGAAAGAAAATAAAGATTTTCTGATCTAATGTTGAGAAATTTTATCTCATATTCAGTATAATTCTGTATTTGAATCTCTCGAAGTGTCGATCTTATAATAGAATATTATTTAACGAGCGCTAATGTAGGTCATAACTCACGCAGATGAAGTTTGCTGTAATTCATCAAGTGAGTTATGACCATTACCACGAGTTGAATACTAGTTTATCTACGCCTATAACAATAAATACTAAGATACAAGTACAGACAAAGAACTCCATTCACAAATCTTAATAGAATAGTTACCTATAACAATGCATTATTTATGTTGATTTTGCTTCTTCATGGAGTAGCAAGCCTATAGGGGCGATTGTTTTATATTTAGTGCTTAGTTCACTGAAATATGCCAAAAGAACATTCTCTGTAAACGATGACTTAATATTCTTACTGCTACACCAATCTTGAAAATTGTTGTGTACACCTTTATATTTATTTTGGGATTTTTCGGGCAATAAAATCTGTATGGTAATATTGGCTGATTGTCTTATTTCTGAAGGTGTACATAATGATTCATCTGCACTATCTGAATTCATCTTCTTCAGAAAAACATTCACAATAATAATAAGGTATAAACTTAATTTGAGAAAACTTCAGAATTATTCAAGTGACCTCGCAATACCAATAATGGACCGTTCCCTTTCGGCCAATCGGCTTATTCAGAAGCACAGAGACAAGGAGTTATAGTAGTGAGTTATAATAACTCACGGTGTTCGTTTTCAGATACTAGTAATTGCTAAAAAGAATAATGAATATATAATTCAATAGGAGTAGATAAAATGATATTATTTGTCACACTGACGGCAAGTTTGGTTCACAAATTCCTGACTTCAAGTCAAGGCTTTCTTAAGTTTGATTATTCACAATGATCTGATAACATTCATCAGGTAGGAGCATAATTGATGGTTCAAACTCCTAGAAAAGTGATTGATGATCCAGAATAAAGTAAACAATTATGATACTTGCTCGTGGTCGAATATCTGTCTCATCACTGAAATTCCTCGCTCCTATTATATCTGTAGCAACTGCTCTATTCTTAGCGGATTTTTTCGGTCATTTACCATTCTCCACCATAAAGTTATCTTGATTAACCGTCTTCGCTTCGAAGATGCTCCACTAGGAATCTTAAATTGTCCCGTTTTTTTCATTCCCGAATGACAAATGGGCTGTGAAATGAACACCATCAATTAGATAGGCCAAAACGAAAAGGCAATCTGGAAACATTCGATTGAGGGTGAAGAGACGTCGTAATGAATGTGTTTTAGAACAGTCGAGTATAAGCACATAAATTCCTGCATTCATTATTCAGAACAAGCAACAATACCTTGTTATTCATGAATAATATATTGAAGAGGAAACGTGGGTCAGACTCACAATGAATATTTTCGAATTGTCGGTTAGTCGTTACACTTGAATCAAACATATATTTCATCTCATTACAGCCAATACTCGAATATAAAAAGTGCAGTTAATGGTTTATTCAATTCTTCCTAGAGAAGATGTCCATTAATTTCATCAATTTCTCCCTCCTGCGTCATTCAAAAGTCATGTTACAGGTGTTGGACATAAAAAGCTCCTTAGTCCCGACCCCCCATTCGAGTTTATGATCGGTTATGTACCCATTTATCGTTTGTTGTGAGACGGAAAACAAAGTGGGGCTTTTACAAATCACCATGAGGATTAACAATTTTTTTTTTACTTTCCTCGACAGCTATAACTCCACGTATATGGCGCCGTTAAACTCCATTTTTATATGGATATTTCTAGCTGTCGTTTCAACACTTTAGTCGGGAGTTTAATAGTTGTGCTGCCATAGAAAAAGACCGACGATGTATCATTACAAATTTATCAATTTTATTACGCATAGTAAAAATATTCAGAGTCATTTTCCATCCCTGTGTAGATTAAAACGTGAATTTTCGTTCGAATACCTGATGCATCATTTCGGTTGTATCGTTTGTGATATTTTCGACTAAATGAATAATGGAATATTTCGGATTTATTGGCGATTTCAGTATTCATCAACAATTCTCTCTGAATGAGGAAAATTCAGTGATCGTTCGGAGATCATCCATATTTAAATTATTACGATTTGAAAGGTCTACTCTCAAATATTCGAAACAATTTCAAGTACTATCATTATTTCGAAAATTTCCTCTATAAACGTAATATTATAATCATGATATGAATTTTATTCACATTTTTTCATTACAGAGAATTGAAGATTTTTGAATTCCCTACAAAATTGATTCTTATACATTATTTCGTAACTCGAACAGTTTCCGAAAAATACGCCGCCGAAGCGACCGAACGTCGCTAATTAAGGACAAGTGCATTTTTACTTCATATCTCCCGAACAGTGCGTCGTACAGTAAAACCTATTTCATAGAAAATCAAAGATTTTTGAATTCACTACAAAATTGTTTTTCATACATTTTCTTGTAACTCGAACAGTTTCTGCAATATACGCCGCCGAACCGACCGAACCTCGCTAATAAAAGACAAGTGCATTTTTACCTCATGTATCCCGAACGGTGCGTCGTACGGTAAAACTTATTCCATACAGAATTGAAAAGTTTTAAATTTCCTACAAAATTGTTTGAAATACATTTTCTCGTAGCTCGAACAGTTTCTGAAATATACGCCGCCGAACCGACCGAACGTCGCTAATTAAGGACAAGTGCATTCTTACCTCATATCTTCAAAACATTGCGTCGTACGGTAAAACTTGATTCGAACCAAATTGGAAATTTTTGAATTCCCTACAAAATTGTTTTCAATGCAATTGCTCGTAACGTGAACATTTTCTGAGATATCCGCCGCCGAAAGGACCGAACGTCGCTAATTGAGGACCAGTTCATTTTTACCTCATATCTCCCGAACGGTGCGTCGTACGGTAAAACTTAATGTATAAAAAATTGAAGATTTTTCAATTCCCTACAAAATTGTTTGACATACATTTTCTCGTAGCACAGTTTCTGAAATATACGCCGCCGAACCGACCGAATGTCGCTAATTAAGGACAAGTGCATTTTTGAGCGCTCGTAATACTTACACGAGGGCTATATCATTTCGTCACGATGTCTGTATTTTTCGAATTTTGAGCCGAAAATGGTCTCAATCGACTATGTTCGACTCACTGATGACGAATCCTCCGGAAAATTCGAGTCTGTCCGTCCGGCAGTCCGTAAGCACGGTAACTCTCGAACGGAACAACCTAGAGACTTGAAATTTTCAGTGTGAGTTCAGTTCCCGAATGCCTCGGTTAAGTTTTTTAATGGGCCAAATTCCATCAGGGGTTCCGTAAATATGGCTGTTCAAAGTTTTGTTCCCTTGATTACTTCGAAACTACAGATTCGATCGAGATGAAACTTCGCACTCAAATGGAAAATGAGGTTTTCAAGCTACATGGGAAATTTTGTCTAGATCGCATGACCAGAACCATAGAAACCATAGAAAATCAAAACTTTCGAACGGAAAGGCCTAGGGACTTGAAATTTTCAGGATAGGTGTGGATCTCGAATGTCGCGTTCACGTTAATCAATGAGCAGAATTATACTAGGGGTTCCGTAAATACGGTCGTTTGAAAGTTTGTTTTCTCGATAATTTCGAAACTACGGATTCGATGGAGGTGAAATTTCGTATTTTAATCGAGAATGATATATTGAAGCAATATTTTGTTCAGATCGCATGACCATGACCATAGAGAGACCATAGAATATTGTAACTTTTGAACCTAAAGGCCTAGGAACTCGAAATTTTCAAGGTGGGTTTGGATCGCGAATATCGCGGTCACGTTCATCAATGAGCAAAATTGGACTAGGGGTTCCGTAAATATGGCCGTTCAAAATATTTTTTTCCTGATAGTTTCGAAACTACTGATCGGATTTGAATGAAATTTTGCACCTAGCTGAGGAATAATGTATTCAAACTACGTGTAAAATTTTGTCCAGATCGCATCACCAAAACCATAGATACCGTAGAAAATTCTAGCGAATTATCGAAAAAAAATTGGTCAGCTGAAGACATGAAGTCTGGAGTTTTGCCTAAGTTCCAGAATTTTTTTGACAGCTGTCAAAAAATCCTTCAATTGATTTCTAAAACTGGAAAATGCGAATCTACACACAAGGTGGATGTACGAGCGCTCAAAAGCTCCTGCCTTCACGGCAGTGCTTTTCGTAATTTTTACCTCGCACATCATTTTCCATATTCACTGTTAATTTTGAAAAAACCTCCATTCCACTTTGAGGTGAATCTGGAAGATTCGATAAGTTTGGACTCGTTGATGATACAAAAATTACTCATTGTAAAGGAGGTGTAATGCTCTTCATTTTATTTTCTGATGAGTATGCAGGAAAAGTAGGAAGCTGAGTGGCTAGAATGGAATGTTTGACGAAAAACGTGGGGAGAAAAACGGCTGCGGATATCTCAGAAACTGTTTCGAGTTTGAAAAAAGTGATGAAAGGAATCTTGTAGAGAATTTAAAAAGCTTTCATTCTGTATATAAAAAGTTCCACCATACGATGCACCGTTTGGGAGGTATGGGCAAAAAATTGGGACCTTTGGCCTTACCCCCTTTCTTGAGGTTTAACTTCCAGGACTTGTTTACCTCCTAACAACTCTAAATACATTCCTTGAAATAGACATTCTTTCCTCCGAAATGTTCCCTAAACCCCCTTTTTGAGATTACATTGACTGGACCGAATGTTGGCGTCAATTTCAAAAAATAAACAAACAGGTGTCTTTCAATAAGTCCATGATTTAACCGCATAGGAAAGGTGATCTACCCTACTATCCTATTCAAAAATGAGAAAACTCGGACACTCTAAACTTTTATATATACGCTCCAATACCTCCATATTGGAACGGAACCCGCCCGACCGGAAGTAACATCTAGAATCGTCCAAAACTCGAGAAACAGACAGAAATATCCCATAATCAGGGACATCCTCCTTCGCATATCCGAATTCCCGTAAACTACGGTAGCAAACTTTGCGCCGGGGATACGTTCCGAAGTAGATAAGTTATTCGACCGATAAAGAAGGGACCTGCCGTCAAACTTGGCCGGCTTTGCGCGAAATCGGATGCAGGTGAACGCTGGGGAGAGATCAGCGTCGGCGTCGCTTTTTCGTCCTACTTCCGATTTCCGGCGGTGGCTTCTCGTTAAACGGACCTGCGATCGCGGTGGCCAGTGGCGTAGGCGGACGGTAATCGACCGGTGATCCTCCGGGGATTTCGCGTTGAGACTTCCGACAGAAAGTGGATTGGAATAATCATCCTGTATATCGAATTTTGGACTTGGTTGGCGAAGCAGTAACCTAGGTCATCTCAAGAGAGGAAGGCACAACGAAACTTCAGCTCGTAGCTCATTGGTAACCGTTAACTTTCGTATCCGAATTCCGACCTCCGCAAGTCGAATTCCCAAGAAGGAAATCAAGTAACATCCCCCGTCTCCGATTGCGTTGTTTCCGTTTTCCTCTTCGCGTTGTGTGGCGCGTCGTAGCCTGCATGTTTTGCCTTTGTTGGTATCTCTTTGCGGAATGTATATATAACTTAATCTGACACAAGTGGGTTCTTTGTCGGCGTCTCAACTCGTCTAAATTCCAATTTAAGAATCCCGTCTCGCAATCATCGCGCCTCTCAGGACCTCAAAGCGTTACATCTTTACGGTCTAACATTACGCACACACGTGTTTCAAGGGCCCCCGACTACAAGACATGCCATTCCGCGCTGCGGGACATCAAGAGTCGCAATAAAAATTTCATCGAGGCGAATTTGTCCGGGAGGGAATTTTCCCCGGGTTTCGCCTTGACGTTACGCGACCGGAAAATATAAATTTCTTTGTGTTTCGGTCGGACGGAAAAGATAATGAGTTGACGGTGTCGGAGAGGCATGGTGGATGGGCGTCGACGTCTGCATCTCGGAGTTATTTATGCCGGAGACGTTGGTATAGATAGTCTTTGGTGGAGTCATTTCGAACAATCGGGTGCACAGGTGGGGCAGTTATTGGGGGAAACTCACAGCGACAGCCTTGAGTTTTCAATGTTAAATATTGAAACCACTAACTCTTCATATACTTCAATACAAGTTTAACATGAGTTATTGTTCGCAATATTGAAAGTTCAAACATCATATGTGTAACCCACAAGATATAATCAGAAACACTATTATCTTGTTTCTCATAAACCAAGTAATGAATGGACTTTCTTGTACTTAACTCCGAAAAAAAGGCGGATAATGTCATAACACAATTATCAGTAATTACTTCATTAGCCTTAAACGGCTATTTTTAAAGATGAGCCTAATGGCTAGCCTTCGGCTGGTGCACAAAGGAAGAATCTTATCGTTGCCATAGTTCTGCAGTTATCTCCTGATTTATGAAGATGGACGTTATTTGAAATAACAATTTAATTGTGGAGTCTTGAACCGTGACTGTTCAGTGCTGGGTAATGTTCTCGAAATGTAATTGCAGCAATAAGACTTTTGATTGATGTTCCCCATTTGTGGCAACTATGAAAATTGGAGAAAACATCTCTAGGTGATGGAGATACAATGATAAACTAATCATCGGAGATACAAAGGGTTCGATGCCGCTGCTACTCAATGTTCGATAAGCAGTCTACTTCTTGAATAACATTTTGTTCTGAATGAAACATTAACTTTCATCTTCAAGATTTATTTTAGTTTTATTATGCCCTACAGAAGAAGGTATCAGAGTAAGAATTTGAAGCAGTGATAAAGCCTTAAGCTCGATGGAAATGGTCCATTAAACCCTTATAAAAGTATTCTAAGAATTGATTGGTCCGTTCATAGAGGTTTCCAATACTTTTATTGAAATTATTGTTCAAACTAATCTACCACTTGAAGATCCCTCTCAGAACCAATAGAAAACAGGCCAGATAACCTTTTTAAAACTATTCTCTAGTATTTCATAAAATCTCAAGTTTTATGACACCACTAATGGGGTTGGAATTTGGAATAGTGATCTATTATCTCGAAACTTCTTCTTTCACGAACAGATCATCTTCATTGGATCCTGAAAACATCTACAGTCGAATAACAGAGAATGAGGATGGTTAACCAACATCAAAAAGTGTATATCCTTCTACAATCTTCCTTTCGATGAACTCGATATACTTAGATAACTTGAAACCAAAACGTGGGCCTCCAATTCTTCCACGAAATATGATTGAATTGAAAAAAAAAAGACATTTTATCTTCGAGAGGCCATCATCAGCTTATTTTTTTTTTTTCGACCCTCTTGTTTTCAAGACAAAATTTTGAGTCCTTTTAATTCTGAATGACATGGTAGCTACTCTCTTCATCGCTTAAATAGGTTTGCAACTCTTTTTGAGCGCTCGTACTACTTACACGAGGGCTATATCATTTCGTCACGATGTCTGTATTTTTCGAATTTTGAGCCGAAAATGGTCTCAATCGACTATGTTCGACTCACTGATGACGAATCCGTCGGAAAATTCGAATCTGTCCGTCCGGCCGTCCGTAAGCACGATTACTCTCGAACGAAACAACCTAGAGACTTGAAATTTTCAGTGTAGGTTCAGATCCCAAATGCCTCGGTTGAGTTCGTTAATGGGCAGAATTCCACCAGGGGTTTCGTAAATATGGCCGTTCAAAATTTTGTTCTCCTGATTACATGGAAACTACAGATTCGATCGAGATGAAATTTTGCACTCAAATGGAGAATGAGGTGTTCAAGCTACATGTGAAATTTTGTCCAGATCGCATGACCAGAACCATAGAAACCATAGAAAATTCTAACTTTTAAACGGAAACGCCTAGGGTCGTTTGAAATTTTGTTTTCTCGATAATTTCGAAACTACGGATTCGATCGAGATGAAATTTCGTATTTTAATCGAGAATGATATATTAAAGCAATATTTTGTCCAGATCGCATGACGCAGAAAATAACGAGAAAAGCACAACCGTGCAGTCAGGAGCATTTGAGCGCTCGTTCATCCACCTTGTAGGTAGATTCTTATTTTCCAGTTTTAGAAACCAATTATAGAAGAAATTCTTGACAGCTGTGAAAAAAATGACAGCAGCTCTTTCTCAATTATGCCGAATCAGCTGTTACAGAAATATAAGGATTTTTTATTCAATAATTCGTTGGAATTTAGAATGGTTCTGGTTATGCGACCTGGAAAAAATGTAGCTTGAATATATCATTCTTCATTAGATTTTAAAATACAAAATTTCGTCTCGATCGAATTAGTAGTTTCGAAGTGATTGAGAGAACAAAATTTCGAACGGCCATATTTACGGAACCCCTGGCCGAATTTCGCCCAATAACGAATTCACCTGCGGCATTCGAGATTCGAACTCACCGTGAAAATTTCAAGTTTCTAGGTCGTTCCGTTCGAGAGTTATCGTGAGTCGAATCTTGTCGATTGAGACTATTTTCGGCGCAAAATTCGAAAAATACAGACATCGTGACGAAATAATATAGCCCTCGTTTAAGTAGAACGAGCTCTCAAAAAGTATACCCCTGTAGATTCCATCAATAATTCTGATCATCATTCCCTTCAAACTCAGAAAAGTAATTTATTCATCAAGTTTGATCTCGAGAACTACGAGAGTAATTAAGGAAAAACGAAGAAAAATCTTAAAAAAATTAAAAAACATTGTGATTTGCCAAATGTTCTCAAAAATGTTGGGTAATCAAATATGAATACTTTGTAATAAACAGTAAATTATGTTAGCAGCACTTGTCGAAAAAATCCCATTGTCTGACAACTTCGCATTCATTATCCATACCCATAACGTAGAATGACTTGACGAAACAACGCACCCACCAAAGTGGATATTCGATATCTAGTTCTGCCGGTTTACATAACCGTCAACATCCAAAGAAGGGCTTCCTAGACTCGTTAAAAAACAAAGACCGGGACTGTTCGAAGATTCCTATAGAAGGAAATGAGCGAACAGCGCTCCTTCAAGGACGAGATGAGTTTATGCGGCTTTGTTGTTGTCCTGACCCACTCGAAATTACTTATTTACAGAAACTGGGTGGTGAACCTGTCGCTGTTTTGACTCACGAGATGGGGTGGGAGGAGCGGCCATCAATTTCGGATTTATGGTAGCTTTTAAACGGGGTAACCTGAGATTATTCGAGAATGAGATGTGTTCGGGAGATAACGAAGAAGTTAATTGCTTGTATGGGTAACTGGCGTGGCCGAAGAATGATATTAACATTTCGGATAAGGATCTGGAGAGTGAACAACTACATAGATATCCGAGGAATGTACAATATCCAATTTGTTTCTTCATCAATTCGGTATTGTAATATGTAATAGGATGAAGAAAATACATTCCTAATGTTTGAGTTTGCTTGTTTTTGTCCAATTTAGGTAGGATATATAGAAGTTTTCACTTAATAGTATTAGTATATTATTTAACGAGCGGTAATGTAGCTCATTACTTACGCAGACAAAGTTTGCAGCACGAGCCGAAGGCGAGTGCTGTAATCCATCTAGTGAGTTATTACCGTTGAATACTATACTTTATCTACGACTATAAACAATAAATACCAATATACAAGTACATGGGAAGAACTTTATTTATAAATCTTAATAGTTACCTATAACAATGCATTATTTATGTTGATTGTGCTTCTTAGCATGGAGTAGAAACTCCATAGGGGCGATGCTTTATATTTGGTGCTAAGATCACTAAAATTTGCCAAAAGAACATTCTCTGTAAACGATGACTTAATATTCTTACTGCTACATCAATCTTGAAAATTGTTGTATACACCTTTATATTTGTTTTGGAATTTTTTGGGCAATGAATTCTGTATGGTTACATTGGCTGATTGTCTTATTTCTGAACGTTTACATAATAATTCATCTTCACTATCTGAATTCATCTTTTTCAGCAAAACAATCTTTATAATAATCAGGTATCAACTCAATTTGGGAAAACGTCAAAATTATTCAAGTGACTTCCGCTCAATACCAATAATAGACTATTCACTCTCAACCAATCGGCTTGTTCAGAAGCACAGAGACGGGAAGTTTTCGTAGTGAGTTATAATAACTCACGTTGTTTGTTTACAGAAACTATGAATTGCTCAAAAGTAGTTGAATATTGAATATATAATTCAATAGGAGCAGGTAAAAAACTAAAATTGTTTTTTTGGGGAGAGAACTGTTGATGATAAAGTTGCTCCTTCTTGCAGCATGGAACGAAAAATATCGTCAGTAATCCGCTACCAAGAGCAATAGGTGCTTTTTTTGCCCAATTTAGGTGATACTCGATACATGGGCGGAAGGGTTAATCGAGTCGCGCTTTTCCTGTCGTATCTCTCCTTCGAAATGACGAACAAACTCGCAGACATCGCAAAAACCCACACATATACACACTCGAAACACAAAGGACCCGCGCAGCGACAAGAGCGTATATACAGTGTATAGTCTGCAGTTTCCTGTTCGTCTGGCATCAAGGCCCGGGTTATGTTCTTGAATGTCATATTGTGTCGAAAACAATGGCCGCCACACTTAATTTCCTGGCGCGCTTCTAATGATTCCCTTTTATGTTTGTTCTTGCGAGTCCCTACCCTGTTTTCGAACTTTACTTTTCCCCGGGCGTAAGTTTAGCAGCCGAAGTATACGGGTATTGGACGCCATCTTGCCATTGTCATTAAGGAGATTGGAAAAACGCGAAAGTGCAGGATACATTGTCTGGGCCGAAAGTTTCGCTTCCCGTGTATATATTTCAGGAGATTGGATGCACACACCTGCAAGGTTTGGGAGAAGAGGCAGATGGTGGAGCTGTCCTTTCATTCGGCGACAACAGAGATGTTTCCCAAATGAGGGACGTTTTGAACGTGGAACTCCTCGACATTATCTGGTTGCAACTACCGAAGTATAAATCATGTTGTGATGAGCAGAGAAGAAGAACAGAGATGTTTCTTCTCCAAGCTTTGAATCTTATAAATAAGAGATATTTCCCAAGTGACATATATAATGATCCTCGATATGTCACAGCTATAACACAATAGGAGCGCGTCACCATTCGTTTGGTGTGCACAAAGCCTTGCCCGGCATGTTAACGAATTATTACATGCAGCAAATATCACGTCCACATCAGTTTGCTCACGAATAATGTCACAAGCATTTTCAATGCGTTGTTTTAGTTTTTCAACACTATTGACCTCACCGTTACTGTACACTAATGTTTAAATGACCCTAAAAAAAGAAATCACAATCAACACTATTGACCTCACCGTTACTGTACACTAATGTTTAAATGACCCTAAAAAAAGAAATCACAAGGGTTAAGATACGGGGAGCGCGCAGGCCAAGAAATCGACCCATCACGTCCTATCCACCTATTTGCAAACACATTACGAAAGTCACAAAAATCATACGCTCTGTCAGATGATTTCCCGGATTCAATAAACACATTTAGATCTCAATACGTACCGTTATATCCGGACTTGAATTTCTTAGATACTCGGCCCTGAGAATATTTTATGTGAAGGATTTTTGGCATTTTAACTTATTTTGATGACTTCTAGCACCTGTAAAAAGAGCCTCACCTTTGAAAACACCCTGTATAAAGGAGAGGATTAGAAGAGTAATAAAAATTAAGAAGTCATCAGAATTTATTGAGTCATATTTATGAATATTGTTTGTCTCGTACAAAAAAAAATAAATTGAACCACAGAACAAATTACCATTAACAAAAAAATATATTCCTACCAGAAGGTAAACAACGTTATCATTTAAAAAAAAGTTGCACAAATATGAATATAAATACAACACAAAGCAGAATATAAAAGTACTACAAACTGCAAAAAAATGGAACAGTTATACATATATGATAAAACCAAACAGAAAAAATGTAGAAAATCCTAGATCATAGATATATCAACAAAATGAAATCATAGTAACAAAAATAGTCAAATAAAATAAGAGAAATTGCTGGAAATATTGTGCTAATAAATACAACACAAAGAAGAATATAAAGGTACTACAAACTGCAAAGAAAAGGAACAGTTATATATGATAAAACCAAACATAAAAATGTAGAAAATCCTAGATCATAGAATTATAAACAAAATAAAATCATAGTAAAAAAATTACGAAAAGCACTGCCGTGAAGGCAGGAGCTTTTGAGCGCTCGTACATGCACCTTGTAGGTAGATTCGCATTTTCCTGTTTTAGAAATCAATTGAAGGAATTTTCGACAGCTGTCAAAAAAATTCTGAAACTTAGGCGAAACTCCAGACTTCATGTCAGTGCTTCAGCTGATCAATTTTTTTTGGATAATTCGCTAGAATTTTCTACGGTATCTTGGTGATGCGATCTGGACGAAATTGCACGTAGTTTGAAAACATTATTCCGCAGCTAGGTGCATACTTTCATTCCAATCCGATCAGTAGTTTCGAAACTATCAGGAGAAAAATATTTTGAACGGCCATATTCACGGAACCCCTAGTCTAATTTTGCTCATTGATAAACGTGACCGCGATGTTCGCGATCCAAACCCACCCTGAAAATTTCAAGTTCCTAGGCCTTTTCGTTCAAAAGTTACAATTTTCTATGGTTTCTATGGTTCTGGTCATGTGATCTGGAGAAATGTAGCATGACTATATATTTCTCCATTAGTTTACAAAATTTCCGTCACGATCGAATCTGTAGTTTCGAAATTATCAAGAAAACTAAATTTCAAACGACCATATTTACGGAACCTGTAGAATAATGTGGCTCATAGATGAACGTGATCACGACATTCGAGATCCACACCTATCCTGAAAATTTCAAGTCCCATTTCACATGCAGCTTGAACACCTCCTTTTCTGTTTGAGTGCAAAATTTCATCTCGATCAAATCTGTAGTTTTCAAGTAATCAGGGAAACAAAACTTTGAACGGCCATATTTACGGAACCCCTGGTGGAATTTGGCCCATTAACGAACTTAACCGAGGCATTCGGGAACTGAACCCACTCTGAAAATTTCAAGTCTCTAGGTTGTTCCGTTCGAGAGTTATCGTGCTTACGGCCGGCCGGACGGACAGACTCGAATTTTCCGACGGATTCGTCATCAGTGAGTCGAACATAGTCGATTGAGATCATTTTCGGCTCAAAATTCGAAAAATACAGACATCGTGACGAAATGATATAGCCCTCGTGTAAGTAGCACGAACGCTCAAAAATGGTGAAATAAAATAAAAGAAATTGCTGGAAAATGTTTGTGCTGATAAATATATAGAATATGAAGGTACTACAAACTGCAAGGAGAACGAGAGAACGAGAACGAACATTAAAATCATAGTAAAAAAAATAGTCAAATAAAATAAAAGAAATTGCTGGAAATATTGTGCTAATAAATAAACCACAAAGAAGAATATGAAAGCACTACAAACTCCAAAAAAATGGAACACATATATATGATAAAACCAAACAGCGAAAATGTAGAAATTCTTAGATAATAGAATTATTAACAAAATAAAATCATGATAAAAAAAATTGAGAAAAGCACTGCCGTGAAGGCAGGAGCTTTTGAGCGCTCGTACATGCACCTTGTAGGTAGATTCACATTTTCCAGTTTTAGAAATCAATTGAAGGAATTTTTGACTGCTGTCAAAAAAATTCTGAAACTTAGGCAAAACTCCAGACTTCATGTCGGTGCTTCAGCTGATCAATTTTTTTCCGATAATTCGCTAGAATTTTCCACGGTATCTATGGTCTTGGTGATGCGATCTGGACAAAATTTTGCACGTAGTTTGAATACATTATTCCTGAGCTAGGTGCATAATTTCATTCCAATCCGATCAGTAGTTTCGAAACTATCAGGAAAAAAATATTTTGAACGGCCATATTTACGGAACCCCTAGTCTAATTCTGCTCATTGATGAACGTGACCGTGAAATTTGCGATCCAAATCCACCCTGAAAATTTCAAGTTCCTAGACCTTTCCGTTCAAAAGTTAGAATTTTCTATGGTTTCTATGGTTCTGGTCATGCGATCTAGACAAAATATTGCTTCAATATATCATTCTCGATTAAAATACAAAATTTCATCTCGATCGAATCCGTAGTTTCGAATTTATCGAGAAAACAAAATTTCAAACGACCGTATTTACGGAACCCCTTGTATAATGTTGCTCATAGATGAACGTGATCACGACATTCAAGATCCACACCTATCCTGAAAATTTCAAGTCCCTAGGCGTTTCCGTTCAAAAGTTACAATTTTCTATGGTTTCTATGGTTCTGGACATGCGATCTGGACAAAATTTCACATGTAGCTTGAACACCTCATTTTCCATTCAAGTGCAAAATTTCATCTCGATCAAATCTGTAGTTTTTAAGTAATCAGGGAAACAAAACTTTGAACGGCCATTTTTACGGAACCCCTGGTGGAATTTGGCCCATTAACGAACTTAACCGAGGCATTTGGGATCTGAACCTACACTGAAAATTTCAAGTCTCTAGGTTGATCCGTTCGAGAGTTATCGTGCTGACGGACGGACGGACGGACAGACTCGAATTTTCCGACGGATTCGTCATCAGTGAGTCGAACATAGTCGATTGAGACCATTTTCGGCTCGAAATTCGAAAAATACAGACATCGTGACGAAATAATATAGCCCTCGTGTGAGTAGTACGAGCGCTCAAAAATATTCGAATTAAATAGAAAAAAATGCTGAAAAATGTTCGTGCTAATAAATATGATTTCTCATTTTGCAATATTTATGTGAATTTTTTTTTTGATGTTCTTGCGACTCTAAAAATTAATCAAAGTAAGATGAAATATTTTTGAATCTCTACATTACAGATACATCACAGCTAAAACCCTCATAATAATTTGGAAACTAAAAATATATATAAACAATTTTTACTGCACATAAGACAAAGAGAGCATACATACATAAATGAATAAAATTATACCTGATAAGAGCAACTTAAATTCCTTGTAGATGTCTCTGCATTAGATTGCTGAGAAAAAAAAGACAAAATTCACGAAAACTTGAATTAATCGTTAGATATGACAAATAAAACACCTTCCACTTTCTTCGATGGCAGATGATGGATTATTCCGGATTAGATGGATATCCAGATACCAGAAAAACAAACATCAAACACTTTTAGCACTTGACACTCAGTAAAAACAGAGAATACACTCTTTGGGATCTTTGAATGATAAAAAATTCGTAGAAGTTCCAATTTCGGAAACACGAATGAAATAAAGAGATTTCCATTGCCATAAACTGTGAAACTGTTTATTCGAATTAATTTCAAGTAAAATAAGTCAGATCCTTTTATCCCGAAATGTTATAAAATTCGCTTAACATGGGATATTTTTTTATTGAAATTAACACAAAAGTGGACCATCCTGTTTTGCAGCAACTCTTATCTTTTGTTCTTCCACAATATGGTAGTAAGAAATCAGGCCACTAAGGAAAGCTTGTTAATACAAACTTTTGCCAAAATCACAACTATCGAACATAAGTTTTCCAACTAACTGCAATAAAAAAAACATGGCCGGGGCCTCCTCTTGTCCGCTGTCAATCCAATCCGGAAGTCCTCAATTTCCCTCGGACCATTTCCGTTCGACATCCTCCTGACAAATGGCCCAGGTGACCTATTTCGACTGTTAATTTTCCCCATCTCCGGGGGAAGGCAACCGGCCCCCCCATTTACTTTCGTTTGTCTTCCCAAATCTGTCGACGGCGTCTCTAAGAAATTGCGTGCATCCCCTAATTTGCTCAAATGATTTTGTGGGGTGGCGGATATCTGTATTTTCAATTACGGACTTTCAGTCGGATAACGGCGAAGGAGAGACGACGGGAGAATTGGAATATTAGACGGGTGTCTCGAATCATACGGTGATTTAATTGGGGATGGTCTGCTCGGTTGATTTTCGCGAATAATAATTTTTTCCTTTGTTGAGAAAATTGATAAAATATTGATGGCTGTACTAACTAGTAAATGTATCAAACTATTCGAAAAACGCTGAAAAATATTTTTAAATCGCTTTATTTGGGATGTTTCTGTTGAACATCTCAAATTTCCCTTATAAATATTAAAACCGTTTCAAGAAATACCCTACCAGAGACCCTTCTCTTTCTTGCGTTAACATTATCAAGACATCCGACCGTTCCATAATCGGGAAAAATTTAATTTCCAGATTCTCCCCCGCTTCCCTCCGAACCTTTCGCATCCGCGTTCCACTTCAAAGTGGCAGACGAGCCATAAATGCATCCAGAATCATCAAATATTTATTGGTTTACATCCGCTCAGTGTGCCAAGCGAAAAATTATTTACGCCCCTGAAACCAGAACGTTCGTTTGGAAAAAAAACGGCGAGAGCCTAACCGGGAGAAATTTCGAATTAGCGCGCGGAAATACGTCGGCGAATTTGATGGTGGAAAATGGAAATTCGGGTTGAAAGGGGTTTGAATCGCGTATTAATGGAATAACCTAGCCGATTTCTGGATATTTCGGGAACTTTCGCACGAACTGTCAACAACAACTATTGTTATCACAACAAGAAAAGACCGATCTGAAAACAATCTGTAATTGCAATCTAACATGCCGATTCCGGTTTGAGTGACTTGAGTCCTTTGAACAGGAAAAACGGTGAGTATAGCAGTGATCAGGTACTTTTATTTTAGAAGGAATATTTCCGTAAAAGTTACAGGAATATCTAGTACAATATAACAATTTTGTGAGTAAAACCCAACAATATTTGTACGACAACAGTATGGACACATTAAATTCAACAGGAATATTTCTTATTTTTCACAGAAATTTAGATTATTCTACCGGAAAAAATTTCGTTCAGCTAACAGTTTTTTAATGGATTATGTTAAAATACTATATAATGAATATAATATAATTTCTCCCCATTCCAGACACCATTTCAGGTAGTCACTTTCCATATTTAGATAGAATGCATTCCGTTATAATTAAAGTAATTCCTGTTTTAGTTTATTGTTCATAACTGGACATTATTGTTAAAACTGAAGTTTATAGCTTTGAAGGAATAAAACCATCCAGTTTGTTTATTAAATAGAATTACCTATAAGTAGTCACGCATATTCCGGTTTTAGTCACAGTATTATTTTCCTGTTGAAATGACAAACTGCAGTTTGGTTGCATCAACTGGTGTAACACTTGTTATTCCTAGAGGAATTAAACGACCAGAATTGTCACGTAAAATCAACAAATATTCCTGCTGTCGCTTATATTTGGGAAATTTCCTGTAGAAGTAACCGAATTCCTGTTGTATATCCTAGAAAAATTATGTGTAGGGTAATATTTCTTTGCGTTGTATTCTCCACAGTCGATTTTTTTATGACAAGCATGCGCAAGGTTGTACTTTGCGGATAAGTGCGCACAAATTGGTGCTTTAGTTTTCGGGTGGACACTTCAACGACAATTTCCATCATCGCAACTTCAACTTTAGATTGAACATTTCCTCATTACTATTTTCGACAGTGAACACTCGAAGATAATTTGCCCCCCTCCGCTGAGGAACAACCCCTGAAACCGGCTCTTCTGATTTCGATACTGGAATAATCAAAATTTAATTGGCGTCAAACTGCTACAGCACACTTCCCGAAGAAACTGCTGACCCGAATTGGCAAGGAAATCCGACAGATGTATCGCACAAAGGATAAGTTTGTAAACAGGACTCCGATATTGACTCTGCATTACAGATTGGATGCGGTTTGTTTAGCAGATTACTATCGACTGGGGAAACAGCTCACAATTTAGAGCCCCACGATAATTATTGCGAAACTTCTCTCTCTCGTGCTACACGATCCGGCTGGCGGGGTCAGGGGCGGCGTCTATGTTGGCGGATGCAAACATCGGCCGTTTCCGAAGGAACATTGCATGTTTTCCGTGTGAAAGATCACAGGATGTGTCTTCGACTTGAAACGCATCCAAAGCGCTGATTATACATATTTGAGTTCAGAGCTTATAGCGACTGATCAAAAATGTAATTCGGTGACGCACTTAACCACCCTGTCAGTTTCGTTCGGGACTGAAGAGCACATTCGGGCTTGTTTTCGTAACATCCAAAAGAAGTGGATTACTCGAAAATACCCTCATATCATAGCCCTAGGGCTGTGTTTCGGAGAAAACGATACACCACCCCTTCGCGCAAGCCACTACAGCGTATTTTGCCCGGATCTTTGTTTACACCGAGATTCCATCAGACAACCCGGATCTCCGCTCCGACTCATCATCGACACGGCAAACACGAGATGTCAGATAAACAAGGTTTCGGAACGGCCGCGTCGCGACGCTATACGCTTGGATCCGTCATCTGTGCAGACAATGACGACGGCCGTCACACGTCCAATACGTGCGTATCGACCGACACAAAGGTACACGTGCGGAATCGTGTTGAGTAATTAGCGTATCCTGGTCCAATTTCGAACGATCTGCTATTGAATCTGCTTTAGGGTGGATTTGATAGTCTTGGTTTTAAGGTTGGAAATTTGAAGCGATGTTGGACTGTGCAAAGTGAAAGTGGGGCAATCTTACCTTTGCCATTTCGAAAGGCCACGAAGAGGAACGACATGGTGGAACCTTAAAGTCCAACAATGAGATGTTTCAGACAAGATATCGTTTAATTGACGACACTCATTAATTATGCTCCAGAGAGTTGACGTTCAATGGTCTGGTCTATCTCACTTACTATGCAAATGCCAAAAGACTTGCGCTGCTGGAAGTCAACGAGCTAAATCTCGAAGAGAGAAGACGCAAGCGCCCTAGGGAAATCATCGACCTCGCTGAAGAAGTAGATTTCCTCGGACATCAGAATGGTTGCGTTACAGAAACGTTCCTTCAATTCCATACGACCATGTCTAATCCAAATCGAAAAGATAGTTTTGCCTTCTCCTTGGTATTCCACAAGGTTCTATTGTGAGATTATTCAAACTCTCTTAGCTTAGTCAGTGATGGATTTGTCAATTCCTTATTTTCCATTAAACTGTGAGACCTCTCAACACTACCAACTCGTGCGAATATTGTTCTGCAACTCTCCTTTGTATAGCATCGATGAGTATAATTTTAAGGCTAGATAATTAACCTCCCCTCCTCTATATTATGCTCCATTCGAATATTCGACAAGCCTCGAAGCTTCCTCGCTGTTCTCCTGAGCAAAATCTTCTGTATCTCAATTTTTCCTTTGCCATTCCGAATGGCCACGAAAAGAAACGACATGTTGTTACCTTAAAGACCAACAATGAGATGTTTTAGACAAGACATGGTATAATTGACGATACTCGTTGATTATGCCTTTGAGAGTTGACGTTCAATGGTCTGGTCTATCTCACTTACGATGCAAATGCCAAAAGGCTTGCGCTGCTGGAAGGCAAGGAGCGAACACACGTAGAGAGAAAACTCAAGCGCCCTAGGGAAATCATCGACTTCGGTGAAGAAGTAGATTTCCTCGGACATCAGAATGGTTGAGGTACAGAAACGTTCCTTCAATGCCATCTGGTTCTGTTTCCTCCTTGGTCTTCCACAATTTTCTATTGTGGGATTATTTAAACTCTCTTAGCTTAGTCAGTGGCGGTTTTGTAAATTCCTTATTTTTCATTAAACATTGAACTTTCTCGAGAACTCGATACTTTTGTGAGAATGTTGCGGGATATTCAATGAGTTGAATGGAAGGGATGTTTTCAAATTTTTTTGTCTAGTTCTGCTAGTTCCCTCTGCGACCTATCAACACTAAGAGCTTGTGCGAATATTATTCTGCAACTCTCCTTTGTATAGCATCGATAAGGATGATTTTAGGGCTAAATAATAAACCTCCCCTCCTCCACATTATGCTTCATTCGAATATTCGACAAGCCTCGAAGCTTCCTCGCTGTTCTTCTGAGCAAGATCTTTTCTATCTTAATTTTTTTCGTTCCCTTGTAGGATCACGTGAAGGCTGCAACAATTCTTCCTTTGTCATTTCGAAAAACCACGAAGAGAAACGACATCAGAATGGTTGCAGTACAGAAACGTTCCTTCAATGCCATACAACCATCTCTAAACTAAATCGAAAAGATGGTTTTGTTTCCTCCTTGGTCTTCCACAAATTTCTATTGGGTCTAAATCGAAAAAATAGTTTTGATTCTTCCTTGGTCTTCCACAAGTTTCTATTGGGGGATTATTTGAATTCTTTTAGCTCAGTCAGTGGTGGTTTTGTTTATTTCTTATTTTCCATTAAACATTGAAATTTCTCGAGAACTCGATACTTTTGTGAGAATGTTGAGGGATATTCAATGAGTTGAATGGAAGGGATGTTCTTTGAATGTTTTTGTCTAGTTTTGCTAGTTCCCTGTGCGACCTATCAACACTAAGAGCTTGTGCGAATATTATTCTGCAACTCTCCTTTGTATAGCACCGATAAGGATAATTTCAGGGCTAGATATTCAACCTTTCCTGCTCCACATTATGCCTCATTCGAATATTCGACAAGCCTCGAAGCTCCTCGCTGTCCTCTTCAGCAAGATCATTTCTATCTTAATTTTTCTCGTTCCCTGTACGATCACGTGAATGCTGCAACAATTTTACCCTTGCCATTTCCAAAGGCCTCGAAGAGAAACGACATGGTGGAACCTTGAAGTCCAACAATGAGATGTTTCAGACAAGACATCGTATCATTGCCGACACTTATTGATTATGCTTCTTAGAGTAGGCGTGCAATGGTCTGGTCTATCTCACTTACTATGCAATTGCCAAAAGACTTGCGCTGCTGGAAGGCAAGGAGCTAACATACGTAGAGAGAAGACGCAAGCGCCCCAGGGAAATCATCGACTTCGCTGAATAAGTAGATTTCCTAGGAGATCGGAATGGTTGTGGTACAGAAACGTTCCATCAATGCCTTACGACCATGTCTTATCCAAATCGAAAACATAGTTTTGCTTCCTCCTTGGTCTTCCACAAGGTTCTATTGTGGGATTATTTAAAATCTCATAGCTTAGTCAGTAATGGTTTTGTAAATTCCTCATTTTCCGTTAAACATTGAACTTTCTTGGGAACTCGATACTTTTGTGACAATGTTGAGGGATATTCAATGAGTTGAATGGAAGGGATGTTTTTTAAATCTTTTTGTCTAGATCTGCTAGCTCCCTGTGCGACCTATCAACACTCAGAGCTTATGCGAATATTGTTCTTCAACTCTCCTTTGTATAGCATCGATAAGGATAATTTTAGGGGTAGATAATTAACCTCCCCTCCTCCACATTATGCTCCATTCGAATATTGGACAAGCCTCGAAGCTTCCTCGCTCTTCTCCTGAGCAAGATCATTTCCATCTTAATTTTTCTCATTCTCTGTACGATCACGTACCCAAAACAACCCCTCGTTCTGGGGCGAATCTCTATCAATTAATAAAATCTCGTTCCAGGTCCCCCTGCATCGTGTACCTTCCACTATCTCGGGGTTATTGCGTCGCCCCCTCGCCCTCCGCGCCGCCAGAAATAATAAAATTAAAGAGCAATCTTTTCGAATGTACACAGATATTATCTCGAGGGGTCGTAATGGAGTAGCCCGCGGTGCGAGGAGGACTCGGAGGGTCTTTATGGGGGCCTCCTCGGCCAGGTCAGATTTCCACCACTTTACGTACCGAAATTTTGCATTTCGACGGAGGCGGCCGGGGAAAATATCCACATGGAGAGGGTGCTTATCGCGTCCGGGATTGGGGCTGGAGTGCTCGGGAGGCTCGAGTCGATGGTTTATGCGGAATTTCGGGAGGTATAAAGCGGTCGGGGGTCAAATACGTTATCATAATGGATGACGGACGGTTTTTCTGCGCTTTTCCTGAGTTTTCTCCCCAAGAATAAATCTAGTCCTTGTGCGTGAGGGTGGGAGGGATGTTTCGAAGGGGGACATAAGACGTAAGGCTGGATGAGAGAGGTAAAAATGCAAAAATGATGTACGTATTCATTTTTGTACGTTATTTATATGTGGAGGACTAGACTCCGAACTTTAGAGACAAAGTTCGGGGAAAATTTTACAAAGGAAAATTAGGAAATAAATCCTAGTTATTCATTCAATTCGAGGGGTAGATCCATAGATTTCGAATTTACAGATATTCCTCTATCTACAGGGTGTGCTTGAATTGAAAGTACAAAATTGAAAGAGGAGTGATGATGAATAGTCAGGAAAATCAGAACAGGGTGATATCCACTTCTTCTTTTCATAAGTTCAGTAGGCATATTTGAATAAATTCATGGTTCCACAATAAATTTTTTTTTTCTTTGGTATTTTCTCGATTTGTGTTGAATTTTTTCGAATCTTTATGAAACACTGCCACATATCGATGAGATAGCAAAAAAAAAAAACGAATGGTCCATGAATTTATCCAAAAATTTTGTTTTCTTGCAGATTTGAAGAGAATGGTATGATAGTTCTCATCTCGAGAAGGGTAGTAGATACGAAAAATTTCTGGGAGATTATAAAATAAGAATAATTATATTTCTTGCAATTTGTCAATCAATTCTTTTTAAATAGTCAGGAAAATTTAAACAGAGTGATGTCCCATTTTTCTTTTCATAATTTATTGTGTTTCTGTCTTCAAAAAAATTGAAATGCAAAAAAAAAATCGGTAGGCATATTCGAATGAATTCATGTTTCCGCAATTAATTTTTTTTCTTTGGTATTTTCCCGATTTGTGTTGAATTTCTTTCCAATCTCTATGAAACACTGCACATATCGACAAGATGGCAAAAAAACGAATGGACCATGAATTTATCCAAATATCCAGAAATTTTGTTTTTTTGAAGACTTGAAAATAATTGTATGATATTTTTCATCTCGAGAGGGGAAAAATTTTGGGAGATGAGAAAATAAGAAAAAATATCTTTGTTTCTTTTGAAAACGTTTTGATTTCTTGCAATTTGTCAACCAATTCTCTCTAAATATTCAGAAGAACAGAACAGGGTGATGTTCCCTTTTCCTTTTCATAATTTTTTGTGTTTCTGTCTACAAGAAAATCAAAATTCCAAAAAAAAAATCGGTAGGCATATTTGAATAAATTCATGGTTCCACAATAAATGTTTTTTTTTTATGTTGAAGTTTCTCGAATCTTCATTAAACGCCACATATCGACAAGATGGCCAAAAAAAACGAATGAACCATGAATTTATCCAAATATCAAAAAATTTTGTTTTTCTCGAAAACTCGAAGAGAATTGTATGATATTTTTCATTTCGAGAAGGGTAGTAAATATGAAAAAAATTTGGAAGATCAAAAAGATTTCGAATGAAACAACGTTTCTTTTTTATTTTCTTCAAACTACCAGTAGTGCACCGAAAAAAAAATTATTGGAGGAAAAAGGGAACATTGCTCGAGAATGAATGTTCGACATTTTCTGCAAGTATTCGACAACCAGTAGTCGAAGAAAGTCAATACTTGTTATTGGACCCGGATATCTATGTTCTAGTTAAAAATAAAGGTACAAAACTGCCGAGAATCCATATCGGCAATCCGACTCCTACAAATAAATTTCTCGAAGTCTGGCTAAAAACCAATATCCGTTCGGTCCCGTCAATTTTCCCGAAGATACACAACTTCCTCAAACCCTAACCCCGGATTTGATCCGAGAAATAATTCCCGGGAATCGGATCCGATAGAATCCGCCAAGTCGGAAACGGAAAATAATTGATTGCGGCGTCTCGTTGGTGAAGTCACATTTCGTCAAATATATATAAATCCCGGGGAAAACGGACGGAACGCCCGAAAAACCTACCCCGGTCTGATTTTCGCCCCCTCGGGGGAACGAAACGACGGATTCTCGGCTCTCCCGGGAGGAGTCGCGGGAGACATGAAACCTCCTTACTTCCGCTCCATCCGGTTTTCAATCAGCGATTCTGAGGGAATCGATACGGGTGGGACGCCTTCGGCATTAGGAAAGCGACTTTTTTCGCACTGTTTCGGTGTGGAATTAGACCAGTGTCCAAAAGGAGACCGGCAATTACGGGAGGTACTCGTTGATCCGGCCCGAAGGACCAACAATGGAGAACAACGTAACTCATGTTTTTCGGCGCTCATGAGGTTATTTTCTGATTAGGTTTGGGCTCAAATTTCAACCCGAAATACATTGCGGAACAAAATACAACTATTGTCGTTTTAATATGGCCAATACAAAATTCTATCCGAATTGATATCTATTTTCCGAGCCGGGGAATGAATAAATCGGCGCAAAAAGTCATTCGGACTACATACTTGAAAACCATTCGTGAATGCATGAATTTTTATTAGAGTTCAATTTAATTTTCCGACCACATGTTGCACTTGAAATTGCGCTTTTCCAATTTTCCACTATTCCAATTGCGAACAATGCGCCTTTTAATGTTCCGTTACGATCTTGGTTACGGTATGTGGTGGATTATATTTCTCTATTGGAATCTTTATTGTCTTTTAATTTTGGTTCATTATTTCCTGTAATGAACTTGGAAAAATACGACTTGTACCCTTAGTAGTATTACAAGTTATTAGGATGGAATTCAAGTATTATTTTATATCCCACCGCTGTCACCATTTATAATCTATTGTCCGAAAAGAATTGAGTTCGTGTTTCCTGCACGAAGAGGAAGTATTCTGTTTTACCCTTTCTGGGGAGCAGGTATTTAGGAAGAAATCCTAGAAATTTAAAAGAACATATTATATTTACGAAAAAAAGGATGGTAAAATGCATAGATAAAATAGAACTCTTCACAAACAACAAAAAACATCAAAATGAAACATCTATCATTCACCTAGTTTCGCATAATCATAATCAAATCAGACGATTAAACTGCTATACTAATCCAAGTGTACGAGGGGTCAATTAATGATCGATACCAAATAACTACAACTATTATTTACATTCCTTACATCGAAATACATCAAATCAATTTCTGATCGAGTTATCAATAATATTGGGGATTACAATAACACCATTTACATGTATAAGGTTTAAAACTTTGAACTGCATTTTCCTACCTTGATCTGCAAACCACCTAATCCCTTTTTTACCTTCTTGAAAATAAATTCACTCACCCCGAAAGTGACCTTAACTTTTTTGTTCGCACTCCCGTAACAAATACGACTTGTAACTTTACTCAAAACGCAACTTCTTCGACACTTACTTCAACGATCTAACACAGATTATTTCCCTAGTCCGGACTCTAAAAATTCCCTACACCGGCCTCGAACCGAAACTTACAATTCTGTACCTATCTTGGCACCTTCCCGACTTTCAATTACACCGGCCTCTAACCGGAAAGCCGACCCCGCACAACTAACTCTCAGTGAGTTCTCTACCCGCGAGCAACTGCCTAAATTCTTGAAGAGTCCCCCAAAGGTGAACTTTTCCTTCTTCAAAAACCTTATTCCTGAGTGGACATTTTTGCTTGGAGACACCCACGTTCTTAAATTCTTATCGAGGACTTCTTCAATCGCCAATACAAAGTTTATTTGTCGTCTACCTCCGTTTGTCAAAACAAAGCTTCGTTTGAAGCCAAAGCTTTCCTTATTCATGGTTTACGTATCAAATCTCAGTCACACAGCTCCAAAATTAACGACATCCGTTGATTATACAAAGTAATACAATATATGCCCGACTTCGAATATACAGACTCTTTTCCGAGGTAGGCAACCGAATTTGAAATTAAATATTCATAATCCCAAATATTACAAACCTTTGGAAATAAATGCGAAGGAATCGTAAAGTGGAAATTATAAATTTTTGTCTTGAACTTTCTTTCTTCTCTACAGAATGTTGGGACCACCATCATAAGATCTCAAACTGAAACTTTTTTTCAAGAACATCTCTTCATTAGGTCCTATCCGTGAATAATAAACTAAAAACATCTGTTGGAATTGGAGCTGAGATATTTCGGAGTTCCTTCCAACTCCAGGACCAGGAGATGATAAATGATACACCAACTTCGCCGAAATCGATATGACCCCTTCCCCCCAGCTCCCCCTCGGGGACGGCCGCGTTCCTTTCACCCCTTACTTTTTAAATCACTCAGGGTTGTTTCTCAAGGATCACGTTTTTAAATTCCTCCCGGCTCCTGAGGCCATACAACCAACACTCGCCGCGCGCCCTCTTGGCCCCCTCCTTCGCCATCGGCGCTTCCCCGACCTATATACCGCCCAGGGAACGTTTTAATGCGGTTTTTCTGCTTCCTTCGGAATTCGCTCCCATAGATTTCTTCCCTTAGCTTTGGTCTTTCGGTCTCATTTGAGAAAAGAAGGGTTGATAGGGTTTTACACTTGCAAATGATAACGTCATTTAAACAGCAGAACCTTCGTGGACCCAACTCTAGCTTTTCTCATATCCCGAAGTGACCCCATTTGGGCCCATAAACGGGGTTTCTTGTCCAAATTCCAGATTCAATTCAATTAAATTCCTCCTAAAGTTCGATCCAACTCGGCAACACAATGGCGTAAGAAAGTGACAACACGCGGAAAGATAAAAGAACTGTCACAAGCTGTGTGGTTTTTCCGTCCGGAGTCCTAATTCTTTATACTTGTTTCAAAGGAACAGGGAGCAGCAAACAACTTCAACTTCGGAATTACATGCTCCGGTGCAGTCGCAGAGAGAGCGTCTTTCCCTTCCTTTCCCGAGAACAGGAAATAGAAATGCCATTACGGAATTCGCTGATTAGAAACTTTTCTTTCGAAAGTTTCGGTCCGGAGTTTCCGGGCGAAATTAGAATTTTCAATCGTGGGTTTTCGCGAGATGTTTTTTTCTTTCTTCTTTCCTCACTTCACTATGCCGGAGTTTGTCAACGTTGCAAGAAGGAAGCTTCGGTTCAACTAGTTTCGAACGTTGGTTGGATTGAGAATTATTGCTGAATTCTTATCTTTTGTTGCAAGCCATCGGTGTTGTTACCTTCTGTGCTTCTCTGTGGTCGTATTCTTCTATTTATGCTTCTACTCTTTCTTTGTTTGTATGCCTTTCAAATCGAGTTTTCAAAAGTAAATAATTGAAAGACATAGAATATGAATTGAAACTGAAGAAGTTTTTATCAATTTTTGAAATACATTGTTTGCCTTTAATGCTCTAAAAATAATATCTCCCATGTGACCACCTCTTGCATCTCTACACTACCTGATTGTTCTATCAAAATTTTCAATCACATTCTGGCATAGTTGCGGCTCTGTCTCACTAATAACTCGAATAATTTCTGCTTTCAATGCTTTAACGTTTCGAGTATTATCCTTGTAGAGCTGTGCTTCCACATAGCGACAGAAAGAAATCGAACAGTGTCAAATCACAGGATCTTGAAGGCCAATTCACGTCACCTAATCTGGAAATAACACGGTCTGGAAACTTTATATGCAGTTATTGCAAAGTTTCTCTGGCTGTATGACACGTAACCCCATCTCGTTGAAACCACTTTTTTTTTAATCGTCTTTTTGCTTCAGTATCTAATTGGAACAACAATAAACAATATAACCAATTTGTTGTTGCTCAGTGGGAGGATTGTGTTGACCATAAACATCGCGTAAATTGCGAAATATATTTCTCACAGAAACGATGTCGGGCAAAAATATGACCTGCGATTTCCAGAAGCCTGTCATAATAGGTGGAAAACTAAAATGGTTTGTGAAGTTTCCAGGATTTTCCGACTTTTTCGACCCATTTGATGTTACCCCTCACGAGTGGTAATTTTAATTATGGGTTGGTGCACCTCAGCGATCTCACGAAGGCTATTGAAATTGGCGAATATCCGGCTTGTGTTTTATGAGTTTTCCGAAATTTTGTGTTTTTTCTCGCCGATCAGCCCTTTCCAAGAGATTTTCGAACGAAACACTTTTCATTTCATGAAAAGGTTTTTTTTTTTCAAATATTGCGACGTTGCCACGTATATGACAAATTTCCGAAATTTTTAAAATGATGGAAAGTTTTCGAACATTTTTGCGCGCTTGTTTCTATGGAAAAGAACCTTATCATTTTGCCCAGATAATGTTAGGAATTTTCGCCGAGAATAGTCCTTGAAAAAATTCTTGGTCAAATTCAATTCTGTCCATCCGGCCGTAAACACCATAACTTCCAAATGGAAAAGGATCAAATTGAAACTTTGTGTTGGCTTGTAAAATATTGATTCGAAGGTTCATGTGGAATTTCGTTGACATCGTAACACTACAAGAATTTGAAAAATTATTTTTGAAACTTCGCTTCCTCAGAAACTATCGTTATACACCGCTCAAATTTGTGGTAAAAGGGAAGTCAGCTTTATAGCTCTTGCACGTGAAAAGAAAATTTAATTATTCTGATCTACTTTAATTCAGTGGTTCTATCTCTTGATAATAATATATTATTCAACGAGCGGTAATGTAGGTCATAACTCACGCAGAAGAGGTTTGCAGCGCGAGCCACAGGCGAGTACTGTAATTCATCAAGTGAGTTATGACCATTACCGCAAGTTGAATACTATACTTTATCTACTACTATAACAATAAATACTAAGATATAAGTACAGAGAAAGAACTTTATTTACAAATCTTAATAGTTACCTATAACAATGCATTATTTATGAGTGTGCTTCTCAGCATGGAGTAGAAAGTCCATAGGGGCGATGCTTTATATAAAGGGCTGATTTCAACAAAATATGCCAAACCAACATTATCTGTAAACGATGACTTCATATTCCTACTGCTTCACCAATCTTGAAAATTTTTGTATACACCTTTATATTTGTTTTGGGATTTTTCGGGCAATAAATTCTGTATGGTTACATTGGCCGCTTGTCTTATTTCTGGAGGTGAAGATAATGATTCATCTTCACTATCTGAATTCATCTTTTTCAGCAAAAGATTCATAATAATATGTAATTAGGTATCAACTTAATAAAAAAAAAAAATATTCAAGTGAAATTACTTCCCTCCATATAGTTAGTGATATTTTGGTGAGTTATTATAACTCACGTTGTTTGTTTACAGATTCTTTTAATTGCTCAAACCTAGTTGAATAATGAATATATAATGCAATAGGAGTAGATGAAATGACATTATTTGTTACACTGTGCGGTTCGTTTCATAATCCTTGATAGTCTCGCTACAGGGTCACCTTATGTCAAATCAAAATGATCGGAGACTAGTTAATGTTTCATAGATTTGGCAGACTCAAAATGATTTTGCACCCATAATTACAGTATGCCTGTGAACAAATATTTGTTTATGTATCCACTTCAAAGGTGGATCTGATGGCTTCCTTGTTTTCATTTCTCGCTTCATCTGGCTTTGTTTTGCCACACATCCAACCCAACATTGTCGTTTCTGCTATATCTATTTTTCTTCCTTGTGTTTCGATGATGGACGAAGTCTAATCAATCCTTATCGATTTGCATCTTTTCCGAATCGTGATAGCCTGTCATTCCGTAAATATTTATCTAGTGCTCTCGTTCAACCATTGATTTGTAGAATTAGATCATGGGCCTAGATCAAATAGCACAAGCCAAATATAATTATCGGTTCAGCATATATCTTATCGAATATGCATTTTGTACGGTGCAATCTGTGGAACTTTCTAGTTTGTGAGGTGCTTCTAGGCTCAACGCGATTTGGATATTTGTTTTCCCACCAGGTATGTTTTCCTAGTTTGAACTATCCTGGTCAGAAATATCACTTTCAACTCCTACAAAAAAATCATAATTCTTCTCTGGTTTCTTCATCGGAGTGTGTTTCATCGTGTAATAATATACAATCTCCTAAGTTGGGAAAGTGTTAAAAGCAATCAACGAGTCACACTAAAGGCTCATTGAGATAACATCGGAATGACCCTACATCTAACTTTAATTTCCCGAAAGCCGTTAACAGAAATTCCTCGGTCCGTTTTTTTCCGTGATAACTAACCAATTCCTCATTTCTTTATCTCGGAACATTCAACACTAAATCTCACAACTCCCACGTCCACCGACCATCCATCATCAATCTCCATTTCCGAGAAAGGACTTTTCCCAAAATCCATTCCACCGATTACATTATTTCTAATTAAAAAATCCTGCGATAATCACACCTAACCGTCGAAATAATCGATTAGAATATTTATTTACATTACTGTTAGTCCGACTCATGAGGCCAGAATGTTCCGGTACGAGGGGCGTTGGAAATTTCGATTCCTTCCACTTGAAGTTCATTTCCAAAATGAATCAGATCGAATGTCCCTCGTATCTAAATTCGAGTGATAATAACTCATTCCGTAAAGTGCAATCGGGATAATCTATAACGAGATCTGAAATCGTACGTGCTCACACGCCATTATCTCACCATAAATCTCTAATTACGGGGGTAGTGCGTTCTGTCGGCGATAAAGCGAAAAGTCGCAGTTTTAAATTTACAAGTAGCCGGTTCACTCAACTTCTTAAGTACCTGCAATGTACAATTAGCGAATGTTTATATGAAGTCCGGGACTTAGGGGGGGTATTAAGCGAGTTGTTTTGTTTGCCATTTATAATGAGTCAACAGACGTTTTATCAGATTTTAAGTCTTCCTTGTCGCGTCCCATTTTCAGGGAAATATATGATATTCTTCGGGTGTAGTTGCTGCGGGAACGGCGGTATAAATCACGTTGAGGAATGGCTAGTCCCACGCAGATTGCGATAGTAGATAGTAGCTAGTTTCGAGCGACCCCAATTCAACCCCGAATTTTGCATATGCGCGTCGTGCTGTAGACTATCATAAAAAAGTCATTAACCATAACGTGTCGCGCGCGGATTCGAGGGGATTCTACTCTGGCCGTCAGCCATCAGAACTTTCCATTGTGCTTCTGTCACATCCGAAGAGTGCACCAGGTGATGTCCCCCCTCTGCGGACGTCGATAGATTGCGCCCAACTTTCCGAAAACGCCGGACAGCAATTAATTTTCACTTCGGAAGAGAGTTCGACGTCCCTCGCCCGCACTTGCGTTTTCCATTGAACTCCAATCATAGTTTTCCATTAATAACCGACCGCGGACCAATTTATTCCCAGTTGAAGCCCCCCCGCTCGTAAATCAGTTCAAAAAGGGACGACGCGGACGCCGACGGACAGGGAGACGAACGGCGTCGCGTGACTGGTACGGCGTTATTCACGACCAGTCTCGACTTGACGGAAAGCGCTGATGAATGCGATCCCGGAGTCGGTGTTTGCCTGTTTATATCGCCGATGCTCGGCCGATAATGAAGTTTAAATTACCGCCCTTGGTCGGTATGATTCGCGCGGTGCCATTCGTTTCAATTAGAGCGGGGGCGATTGTCGATGATAAGTCCGAGGAACAGGTTTGATTGCGAGATATGATTGGTCAGGCGAACTCTAGGACTTGCGCGCACCTGCCTATCAAGTATCTTAGCTTGTTTGGACATGCTCACGTGTTCGCGTTCGAAGCGGAATCAAGCGATCGCGAAGCGGTCGTACGCTCGGCAGACTCTTGCAACGTCATTATTTTATTGGTATTGCATCGATGAAAACATAGTGACTATCAAGAGATTTCAAGAAGTGATACTGACAAATTCGAGGTGACGATATTGGAGAGACCGTGTGGACAGAACTGGAAGGCGGGCAAGTAATGAAAAGCATCATTCAAAATATTTTTCCACCAACTGATGACCTCAAGACTGGATATCTGCTTCCCAAGATCTTGATGAAAAGTAGGAGAAACAAGACTAAGCCTTAGGAGAACAATAAAGAAAAAGTTAAGAAACTTTTTGATGATGTTCTGACCAGTAGAGGCTCGTGGTCATTTGAATTGAGGAGGATAGGTTTATAAAATCAACACTCTTTAGTCAATGAATTATACTTTTTTCAAATTAAGAAAAGTGTTATGCTTCAAAACACGTTTTCTAGAAAATGTCATCGGGCGTATAGGATATTCAATGCATAAGAAAGAGCCTGACCGACCAGTCGAACAGTACAAGAATAGAAATAAATTTGCGTTATGATGATCAGTAATTTAATATTGAACTAGAACTAACCAGCACTTTCTCTCGCATACACGTCGGCGGTGTGGGAGCATGCCGGCCTGTGACGTGATGAGACTCCCGCACGGTTGCCCATTCAGTAGAATTTCTACTAAATCTGGTCAGCCTCGACGCTCGTCACGATGGACAGGCCAGCATGCTCTCACTCCGCCGACGTGCATGGGAGAGATAGTGCAAGTTAGTTCTAGTTCAATATTGGATTACTCATCATCATAACGCCAATATTTTTCCATTCTTGCACTGTTCGGCTGGACGGTCAGGCTCTCTTTCTTATGCATTGAATGTCCGATGAAATTTCCAGACCTGTATATTCCTTTGATTTAGAATGCCTTTCAATTGAACGCAGTAAATTCTTCAAATCTGAGAATCCTGTTTTCGAACAGATTGTATAGTCTGATGCGAAAACAATAAACAGGACCAACAAAATATTTTTTCCTTTTGGTCGATCCACATAACCGTTCACATTCAGTGCTGGTAGAAAAATTATCCGGTGATTTGCCTGCTGTCCTGTCTCTCTCGTATGATAGTAGGCTCAGGTCACTTGTTCGTGATTGGAGAAAATTGCAGCTCTCTTCTATTTACTGCGTTGTTGATTGACGCAGTAGATGGCGCTAGCCTCTCCCCATTGATGACATTGATCTACTCCTATTGAATTATATATTCATTATTCAACTACTTTTGAGCAATTGATAGTATCTATAAACAAACAACGTGAGTTATAATAACTCACTACTATATCTCCCTGTCTCTTTGCTTCTGAACAAGCCGATTGGCCGAAAGGGAATGGTCCATTATTGGTATTGAGGGGAGGTCACTAGAATAATTTTGAGGCTTTCTCAAATTATGTTGATACCTAATTATTATTGTGAATGTTTTGCTGAGAAAGATGAATTCAGATGGTGAAGATGAATTATTATGTACACTTTCAGAAATAAGACAATCAGCCAATGTTACTATACAGAATTTATCGCCCGAAAAATCCCAAAACAAATATAAAGGTGTATGCAACAATTTTCAAGATTGGTGTAGCAGTAAGAATAGTCATCGTTAACAGAGAATGTTCTTTTGGCATATTTAAGTGTATTTAGCACTAAATATGGAGCATCGCCCCTATGGACTTCAACTCCATGCTAAGAATCACAATAAGCATAAATAATGCATTGTTATAGGTAACTATCGAGATTTGTGAATAAAGTTTTTCTTTGTACTTGGATCTTAGTATTTATTGTTATAGTCCTAGATCAAGTATAGTATTCAACTTGCGGTGATGGTCATAACTCATTTGATGAATTACAGCAATCGCCTTCGGCTCGTGCTGTAAACTCCATCTGCGTGAGTTATGACCTACATTAACTTTCGTTAAATAATATTCTATTATGTAATGTTATCTCATTTACATAATGGTCATTCTTTCTTATTTTAGATTATTTAGATCATGTCCATAATTATCAATTTTAATTCATATTTGTTTTTTATATATTGTTCCACCATTTTATTCGAGTTATCAGAAGAAGAAGAATCTTCCATTCATGATATTCTATGTAAATGATTCACGTACGGCGTACCAACTCTGTTATCTAACACCATCTTTTCGTAACCTCGTACAATACACCTGTAAAATGAACAATAAAACCTAATTTGGTTGCAATATAGGTTTTGGCTGTTTATCTGAAAATTCAAATTACATGTAGTGAAACAAACTAAAAAATTGTTCTAGATAAACTAATAAGCAAGCCAAGAAATCATTCCGTTTAACCGCAGAGAACACCAAATCCATCATTCGCAACTGTAGACCTGTTTCGACTTACTCAAATCACATCCGTACAGTTCGTCGAATATGGAATCGATGCATTAAATTGAGACTTTGAAACGGAGCGCAGCGGCGATCTGAGACCAACGAATTTATCATTTGCAGTCGTAGACTGGTTTCGATCCATATCAGATCTCGTCAGTACGATTAGCAAAATGACAAATGCAATGTGGGAAACACGCCACCTGTCCGTTCCAAAAGCAACTATCTCAAATATCTGTAGATCATGAACTGTTTTATCAACTCGCTATTAGTTTATCTAGTATAATTTTTCTATTTTCATTCCTGAATTCGATACTTTCAGATAAACAGCCGTATATTATTCTAGTCAATTATTCAGACGAATAAGGTTGAAGCTTGAATCCGTAAATTCCTTGTGTTTACGGCGTCGTCATACATGTGTATTTTGTTTTTGTAGAGTCGATGAAGCAGTTTATGATCTACAGATATTTGAGACAGTTGCTCTTGGAACGGACAGGTGGCGTGATTTGAGAAATTTTCTCAGATCCACGTTGCCTTATGTTTTAAGGTTTTTTGTTTCTCACATCGAATTTGTCATTCTGCTTATCGCACTGATGAGATCTGATATGAATCGAAAACGGTCTACGACTGCAAATGATAAATTCGTTGGTCTCTGGGATACATGAATTGTTTTGTTGGCTTGCTATTAGTTTATGTAGTATAATTTTTCTATTTTCATTCCTGCATCCGATCTTCCCTTTCCGTTCGAACTTCCTTCTTAGCTCAGTTTCTGGTAGCCACAGAAGAGTTCTGGCTCCTTTCCCCTGACTAGAAATACCTTATTATAACACTAACATTACGTGTGCGAAAACTCCCCAAATCCAATCAACTCGCGCCATAATCTTCCCTTTTCACTCGATAGAGAGCACCATCAATATCCTGTTTCGTTCGGAAAATCGCCGTAGTTTTCCGGTCCGGATGAAAATGGATGGTACCCATTCGCGCTGAGCTCGCTGGAATCGACGTAACAAAAGGTCCGGAGGCTGGGGCGGCGGGAAGAGGGAACAGATAATAGATTACGCCCGCTTAAGGTCAATAATGAATCTATACAAATGAAAGATGCGTTGTCGTTTTCCGATCGACGGGCATGAAAGCCCGTACAGGTGGCGCGGCCGTCGTTCTCTGGGTAGCGCATCATCCATCTTGTCTCAGTGACTGATTCTCACCCCCTCCCCTGCTTGATCTTCGAGTCCTGGATCGACTGGAAAAATGACCAACAAAGAATGCTAGAGGAACGTTGGAGGATTCTCCACGTGGGTTTATCATCTAGAACACGAAGGAACAAGATGGCTGTGCCGATACTGAAGAGATATGACCCATAAGCGTTTCGTGATCTTCCACGACTCCGAATTCGGCGACGTTGAGCATGCACAGGTGCGTCGCTGAAAATCCGTCACGCGTCCGTTCGTTTCAGCGCCGCGTGTTTATCCCGACGGCTTAACGACCGCGTCGGTTTTATCAAGAGACTCGTTACCGCCCCCGCGCGCGCGACCCCCCCGGGCGTCGGAGGTGGAGGAGGATTTCCCGAAAATGAGATTGTCACGTACGATTGTAATGTGACCGGCTGCGTCCCCGGAAGGACAAAAAAAAGGAGAGTTACGGGGTTTTTCTCGCCTCTCTCCGTTCTCCGGGAGTGGAGACGATTATGGAGTGTACTTATGGGGGGTTGGGCGCCGCGAACAATAAACTACCGGTCGTATTCGTCGGGATGTCCCTGTTATTGGTCTCATCAGGGGATCGATATCGGGGTTGTGTTTTTTTTTTGATTTGCAGGTCGTTAGGGGTGGACTAATAGATTTGGTTTAATATGACTCTTATTCACTTATACCTAACCATGTACTATTAGAGTTGTGCTTATATAATTGTTCTGAATTCTCTTAAAATTTCTCAGTTCCTCAACAATGTGTCCCATTTCTTTCCGAGTCATCTGAATATAAATTTCCCTCGTGTGGTTGGATACAAGAACCTTCTCAAGAGTTTGACGCTTCCAACTTATTCAAAGACCATGTAAGCTATGACAGGACATCCCATACTTATATTATACATCCTCGAAAGTTTCCGTGTAACTTTCCCGAACTTTCTTGTCGACCCTCAGATTTCCCAAAGTATGTTTATTTATGGCGCCCTCAATCAGAAAGTCTTCAGCCACGTAGTTGGGAGGAACGTACTTAGTATCGAAGGTTGGGAAAAGTGTCAACGAGAAACTCAGTTTTACAACCTCCACCCCGAGTTATTACGGCAGTAAAAGGACGATATGTAATAATATCCGGGCAGTAAAAGCTGAAACATTACGAGTTTGCAAGTTTTTCGTATGCAGCACCGTAATTTGGAAGGCATAAAAACTGTTTCCTACTGCAGAGGAACTTGTGGGAGAATGAAAGGTTGGATTTTATTGAATTTCACTTTGGTGGAGGTTGTTGGTACGCCATAAAATTCAAATTAGTGTCATTTCGGACGTTAGTATCGATTGGGGGTTTGTTGTTCCATTCAGGTTGTACAATAAGTTCTTTGTACAGGCCAGCGAAAACTTGAAGGTTTTACGTGTAGAATTTCAAAACGTTCAATTTCAGTTTGTTGGGGAATATTTTCTTGTGATCATATTTTTTTTCGTCTGAATTATCAGGATCATGCTGACTTCGAATATGCAGTCAGTGAGCTCAGTAGAGCTCCATAGAACGACACCAAGAAGCCAGAATTTTTTTTATTTTCCCTGTAAAAAATGGGATCAGGAAATATTTTTCGTAGACAATTTTTTAAGATCTTTCTTGATTTTCTCATATGAATGAACTTGACCTCACTGATTCTGAATGAACAATCAATGCCTGCATAGATCTCATTTTTTTTTGGCGAATTTTCCTCGTGGTTGTCAGAAAATCTGGTTGTGGAAAAACATTTTTTATCGAACTTAATTGATTTCCTTGTATGAATTGACATGACCAAGCTGATCTCAAAAGAATCGTTCAAAAGCTCATAATTTCGTCAAAATGAATGTCAGAGCTTTCAAAAATATCTCTTGTTTTACCAAAAAATCACAAATATTACTAGGATCATTGAAGGTATTCTCCAATAATCCTATTCAATATGCAAAGTTTGCGGTTACATAGAAAAGAATCCAACCTCACTATTATAGTAGAGTATTAGTAGAGTTCCATAGAACGAACCTAAGGAGCAAGAATTTTTTTTATTTTCCTTGTGAAGAATGATCAGAAAATATTTTCCGTGGAAAATTAATTTTTTCACAACCTTCTTGAATTTTCTTATATAAATGAACTTGACCCCACTAATTCTGAATGTACAATCAATGCCTGCATAGATCTCAAGTTATGTCGTGTGGAACGTCGAAAATTCCAAAAATGAGTAGGGTTGCGAAAAAATCACGAAATTTCTAGGATCGTTCATAGGACTCGGCAATTATCCTGTTCAATACTCAAAGTTTGCAGCTACATAAAAAAATTCATCCTTGCCAGGATTGACTAATTTTATAAGGAAAAAATTTCAAAGTTGGACGTCCAAAAATGAGGGTCTCTCAAAATCTCTACTTTTGAACGTTTAGCGAACACAAAAATTATTTTTTATGGAAAGCGAGTATATTTTCGTGAAATATACTATGGAATTATGAAGATAAAACATTTTTTCGGAAGAATTTTTTTTGCGAATTTTCTTTAGATTGACAGAAAATCTGGTTGTGAAAAAATTTTTTGTCGATCTTCCTTGATTTCCTTATATAAATTGATATGACCAAGATGATCTCAAATATAGAATCGTTCAAAAGCTCATAATTTGTCGAAATGAACGACAGAGCTTTCAAAAATATTTCCTACAAAATTTTTTATTTTTTTTACGATCTTCCTGAATTTTCCCATATAAATGAACTTGACCTCACTGATTCTGAATGTACAATCAATGCCTGCATACATCTCAAGTTATGTCGTGAGAAACATCGAAAACTCCAAAAAATGGGTAGTTTTGCGTAAAAATCACAGAATTTCTAGGATCGTTCATAGGACTCGGCAATGATCCTATTCAATACTCAAAGTCTCCGGCAACCTCGCCAGGATGGACTCATTTTTAAAAAGAAAAAATTTCAAAATTGGACATCCAAAAATGAGGGTCTCACAAAATTTCTATTTTTGAGTGTTTAGCGATAACAGAAATATTTCTTTGGGAAGCGAGTTCATTTTCGTGAAATTTACTATGGCATTATGAAGATACAATTTTTATTTTATTTTTGGCGAATTTTCTTTGTAGATTGTCAGAAAATGTGGTTGTGAATAGAAATTTTTTGTCGAACTTTCTCGATTTCCTTGTATGAATTGACATGACCAAGCTGATCTCAATTATAGAATCGTTTAAAAGCTCATAATTTCGTCGAAATGAACGTCAGAGCTTTCAGAAGTATTTCTTGTTTTACGAAAAAAATCACAAATATTTCTAGGGATTCTCCAATAATCCTGTTCAATATGCAAAGTTTGCGGTTACATGCAAAAAAATCCAACCTCACTAGAGCTCAGTAAAGTTTCATAGAACGAACCCAAGAAGCAAGGATTTTTTTTATTTTCCTCGTAAAAAATGATCAAGAAATATTTTTCGTTGAAAATTTATTTTTTTACGATCTTCCTGAATTTTCTTATATAAATGAACTTGACTTCTCTGATTCTGAATGTACAATCAATGCCTGCATAGATCTCAAGTTATGTCGTGTTCAACGTCAAAATTCCAAAAAAAGATTAGTTTTGCGAAAAAATCAAAAAATTTCGATTCTCGATACTCAAAGTTTGCGGCTACATAAAAAAAAATCAACCTCGCCAGGATGGACTCATTTTTACACAGAAAAATTTGGACTTCCAAAAATGAGGTCTCTCGAAATTTCTACTTTTGTGCGTTAAGCGATCACAAAAATTGTTTTTCTTGGTGAGCAAGTACTTCTTCCTGAAATATACTATGGAATTATGAAGATGAAATATTTTTTTGGAATAATTTTTTTTTTGGCGAATTTTCCTAGTAGATTGTCAGATAATCTGGTTGTGAGAAAAATTTCTTGTGTCGATTTCCTTGTTAAATTGACATAACCACTCTTATCTCAAATATAGAATCGTTTAAAAGCTCATAATTTTGTTGAAATGAAAGTTTTTACGAAAAAAATTACAAATATACCTAGGATCATTTGAGGGACTCTCCAATACTCAATACACAAAGTTCGCGGCTACATGGAAAAGAATCCAACTGCTTCCGTGTTGACTCATTTTATTGAAGAAAAAATTTCAAAGTTGGATGCCGAAAAATGTGGGCCAATCGAAAATTTTACTTATAAGCGCTCTAGCGACCACAAATACTATTTTTCTTGAAAATCAAATACATATTCGGGATACATAACCTTGAGTTATGAAGGAATAATATATTTTCCTCCTATATCGAAAAATTTTTTTTATCAAATTTTCCTCCTTTACAGTTTTTTTCGATAAAATTTTTTTTTACGAACTTCCTGAAAATTCTCATATTAATTGACCTCATGATTTAGAATATGCAGTCATTTTCGTCCTTCAACCCTCAACAGTATGAAAGACGCAATTCGAACCCTCGGTTAATTAACACCTATTTGACCATTTTTTTTTTATTTAATTCACTGAAATTTCCAACAGGTTTTTCACATCACTAACAGAGTGTTCCCTTTCGAAACCAAATTAAAAAGAATATGTTCAAAGTTCATGTGTTGGAAATGGCGAAACCCCGGTCTTCCTTCTCGGTATGACTCGCCAATTCCCCATTTATTCAGTAAATATCGTCCGGTCATTCAGTCCCCGAGAAAGCCCCAGACCTTCAGCCACAAAATAAAAAAACGGAAAACGTCCCAAATTCCCCATTGATCCCCCATCCATTAATTCGCAGAGTTCCCGAACCGTCGAAGCTGGAGCGGGGGACGATTCATTACATGAACGTCGAGGGATGAAAGGACGTGAAAGGGACGGAAAGGGATTCCTCATTGTCATGACGGATAATCAATTCCGGTCATTTTGAAAGCTTGTCGAATGTTCACCGCATAATGTGTGTTATTATAGCCGGGCGGGCGTTTTCCCTTTTTCCGATGGAATTTTTCGCCCGGCCGTCGAGCGTGCTCCAGAAGGGATGGGGTATGCCGGTTCGATTCGTAGCTGCGGAGTTGGTGGAAGTTTACAATCGTTGATGGACTTCGAGCCGATTCATTCGTTAGACATTTATCCTGCAAAATAATCCAGAAAAAAATTAAAAAAAGCACAAACAAAAAACATATTTCTGAAGGAGATCCACCAAAACGAAAACATAAAGTCAACAATGAAGTTAATATAATATAAATACTACAAGAAAATAAACCAACCCCAAACAAACAGTATGAATTAAAACCACAGAGAAAATCAACAAAATTTTAAAACACAGAAAGATTCTGGCCCTACTGCGATGTTGCATCATTGATGCATTCAGGATTTAATTCGTGCTAGGCTAACATTCCGTCTTCTATGGGTATTTCGTTTCAGAAGACTCACATTTCCGTCCCTTTGATGATTTTCAAGCCGTCTTTACACAATTTTACGAAACGACTGGTAACTAAAACCCCCAATCGATGCAGAAACGTGTCTTCACGAAGCTTCCCCGACTAATAACTAGAGAGCGTCCCGACCAGCACAGCCGAGTCAACGCCAAAAATCGATCTAACAGTCTTCGCCCCTTCCGGACGACTTTCTCTCCGAAAGAAACCGGAATTTTCGCCCTAACGTGTTCAAACATGACTGACAACCGCGCTCGCATGCCGACAGATGATTACCGAACTATCGCGTGTCCGCAATTCTAAATCTGGCATCGCAGCAATCACCTCTTCCCGTGCTAGGGGCAAGTATTGTTTAGTCTGACGGGTCTAGATCGCTGTTGGGCGATAAAATACCACCCTCCCAGACCGCGGTTAGAAGTAACCGGCGATCGCTACAACCACTCGTCATGTCGTTTATTTAATCGTTGTTGTAAATGTGTAATCGCAGTTTAGGCCGTAATTTGTGAGAGAATTGAAAAGGGGGTTGGAGTGACGGCCACTTCTCATTCTTGCGTATTGACGGTTGGCGCTTGATGAGGTAAGAAATGCGGGATTTGTTCGGGGGTGATTAAATAGCCATTTTCTGTGATTACGTCGTAATGGGGTCGACAAAATGTAGAGAAAATCAATCTGAAAAAGTATCTGATAATTCATCTACATACAGGGGAGTTCCTATATCAGAGGTACAAACGAAGATGCTTCGCTTTCGAGATACAAGGTTGCAGTCTGTCAAAGTTTTTTTTTCGTAAAATATTCAGCTTATACTTTGCAGGATATTACATTTCACGGTTCACAATATATAAGTCGATTTCCCATGAAACTCAACAGGGTGATATTTTTTCTGAAACAATGTAACATTTTTCCTCCTAGAACTTCTCAATTTTGCTCCACTGGCCGTTCAAAAAAAAAGGAGAAGAATCCCAGTTTTATTCGAAGACTTTTTGATTTCTTGCAATCTTTTCGTATCATCTACCGTTGTGGAAGAATTTTGTCCAAGTCGTCGAGAATATCGGAATTTTCGAAAAAAACCTGGCATATCTGGATAAATTCATGGTTCCATTATTATTTTTTTCAGTTATTTTCTCGATTTGCGGCAGAGGTCCATGGAGAATCGAAAAACGATTATAATAATAATCGAAATCACTCGAAAAATCCATCATAACAAGGAATCTAAATTACAACAGAAAACGCATTTATCAATCACAACAACTGAACTGAACTATAACAAATGTTTAAAATGTCCTCCAACCCTAATGAAAGATCATCACGAAAGTTATTATAGTTGATACAAGAAAAACACGAAAGGTCAATTATAACAAAGAAAATGAATTACAACAGAAAACGAATTTATCAATCACAACAACTGAACTGAACTATAACGAATGTTTTGATAATGTCCTTCAACCCTAAAGAAGAATCATCACAAGAATTATTATAGTTTATACAAGAAAAACTCGAAAAATCAAGTATAACAAAGAAACGAATTATAAAAGAAAACGCATTTATCAATCACAACAACTGAACTGAACTTTAACACATGTTGAAAATGTCCTCCAACCCTACTGAAAGATCATCACGAAAGTTATTATAGTTGATACAAGAAAAACTCGAAAAATCAATTATAACAAAGAAAATAAATTACAACAAAAAACGCATTTATCAATCACAACTGAACTGAACTATAACAAACGTTGGAAATGTTACCACAACAATTATTATACTTGATACAGGATGAACTCGAAAAATCAATTATAAAATTTATCATTTATCAATCACAACTGGAATGAACTATATCAAATGTTTAAAATGTCCTCCAACCCTAATAAAAGATCATCACAAAAATTATTATAGTTGATACAAGTAAAACTCGGGAAATCAATTACAACAAAGAAAATAAATTACAGCAGAAAACGCATTTATCAATCACAACAACTGAACCGAACTATAACAAATGTTCAAAATTTCCTCCAACCCTAATAAAAGATCATCACAAAAATTATTATAGTTGATACGACAAGGAAAATAAATTACAACAGAGAACGCATTTATCAATCACAACAAACCTGAACTATAACAAATGTTGAAAATGTCCTCTAACCTTGATGAAAGACCATCACAAAAATTATTATACTTGATACAAGAAAAACTCGAAAAATCAATTGCAACAAAGAAAATGAATTACAACAGCAAACGTATTTATCAATCACAATAACTGAACTGAACTATAAAAAAATTACGAAAAGCACTGCCGTGAAGGCAGGAGCTTTTGAGCGCTCGTACATGCACCTTGTAGGTAGATTCGCATTTTCCAGTTTTAGAAATCAATTGAAGGAATTTGACTGCTGTCAAAAAAATCCTGAAACTTAGGCAAAACTCCAGACTTCATGTCGGTGCTTCAGCTGATCAATTTTTTTCCGATAATTCGCTAGAATTTTCCACGGTATCTATGGTCTTAGTGATGCGATCTGGACAACATTTTGCACGTACTTTGAATACATTATTCCTCAGCTAGATGCATAATTTCATTCCAATCCGATCAGTAGTTCCGAAACTATCTGGAAAAAAATATTTTGAACGGCCATATTTACGGAACCCCTAGTCTCATTTTGCTTATTGATGAACGTGACCGCGATATTCGCGATCCAAACCCACCCTGAAAATTTCAAGTTCCTAGGCCTTTCCGTTCAAAAGTTAGAATTTTCTATGGTTTCTATGGTTCTGGTCATGCGATCTGGACAAAATATTGCTTCAATATATCATTCTCGATTAAAATACAAAATTTCATGAATGATATGAAATTTTGCACTCAAATGAAGAATGAGGTGTTCAAGCTAAATGTGAAATTTTGTCCAGATCGCATGACCAGAACCATAGAAACCATAGAAAATTGTAACTTTTGAACGGAAACGCCTAGGGACTTGAAATTTTCAGGATAGGTGTGGATCTCGAATGTCGTGATCACGTTCATCTATGAGCAAAATTATACTAGGGGTTCCGTAAATATGGTCGTTTGAAATTTAGTTTTCTTGATAATTTCAAAACTACAGATTCGATCGTGACGAAATTTTGTATACTAATGGAGAATGATATATTCAAGCTACATTTCTCCAGATCCCATGACCAGAACCATAGAAACCATAGAAAATCATAACTTTCGAATGGAAAGGCCTAGGGACTTGAAATTTTCAGGATAGGTGTGGATCTGAAATGTCGCGTTCACATTAATCAATGAGCAGAATTATACTAGGGGTTCCGTAAATACGGTCGTTCGAAATTTTGGTTTCTCGATAATTTCGAGGAATCGATCGAGATGAAATTTTGTATTTTAATCGAGAATGATATATTAAAACAATATTTTGTCCAGATCGCATGACCAGAACCATAGAAACCATAGAAAATTGTAACTTTTGAACGGAAAGGCCTAGGAACTTGAAATTTTCAGGGTGGGTTTGGATCGCGAATATCGCGGCCACGTTCATCAATGAGCAAAATTAGATTAGGGGTTCCGTAAATATGGCTGTTCAAAATATTTTTTTCCTGATAATTTCGAAACTACTGATTGGATTGGAATGAAATTTGCACCTAGCTTAGGAATAATGTATTCAAACTACGTGCCAAATTTTGTCCAGATCGCATCACCAAGACCATAGATACCGTAGAAAATTCTAGCGAATTATCGAAAAAAAATTGGTCACCTAAAGCACTTACATGAAGTCTGGAGTTTCGCCTAAGTTTCAGAATTTTTGTGACAGCTGTCGAAAATTCCCTCAATTAATTTCTAAAACTGGAAAATGCGAATCTACCTACAAGGTGCATGTACGAGCGCTCAAAAGCTCCTGCCTTCACGGCAGTGCTTTTCGTAATTTTTTTCATATGGATTCGATCAAATTGGGGAGAAACTGTGATATTTTCTTTTCAGTTTGAATAAGAATAATTCGCTCTCGAGAAAATTCAATCTACAAAGTTATCTGAATTTAGTTGAACAAATTGTATTTTTTTTTTATTATTATTTCGGTTTTCCTTATTTGAGTGTCGTTTCTCAAAATCTTTGAGGAACATTTCTTTCTCAGTATTAATTGTACATTTCACTGGGTATTTTTCCAACTTTATTCTTGATAAGACAAAATTTGGGGGTGACGGTTAAACTTGGGACACCTATTCCTAGATTCACCCTTTATATCCATCCTTTTCAGAAAAATCACGGATATATACTGGAAATAAAATAACAAACATTGCTGTGAATTGCGAAACTGATTTCTTCAAATATTTCGAATACATTTCTGGCATAAACTCATATGACCCCGATTGTCTCAAAATTCTAGATTCACCCCTTCCTCCCTATTACCCTACAGGTTCGACTAACAGACTATTTCAACAATTTATGAATTGGATACAGCCTTTATATTCTGATCTAAACTCCGATAATGATAGTTACCGAAGTGTTCATGCATTTTGTACGAGCTGATTGACGATAATTCACCATTTCAAGTCGGACTTATTCCGATATTTGATTTTATCGGGCGAAATCGCATAAATTTGCACTTCTGTGGGTTCGTAATCGGAATCGTGTGGGTTTTTGCAGCCAATGTTTGCCATATTAATATTAATATTTCGTTTTTTTTTTGCAGGTAAGTTAACAACACCATTGTTTCTCCCCGATGTTGGTGCTGGTGAGTCAATAATGAATTATTGAATGTGTCTCACCAGAGAAATTGGACTTTTAAAACCTCCGGTCGAGGAATGTGCGAAGATAAATTTACAGGGTATTCCGTAAGTACTAGATCATTATTATGGAGTTGTGAGGTTGTACCACTATGTTAACCAATATTCGAGCATTATGGGATACTCTGTATACCTATTAATTTGCAACATTTCACTACGAAATTTCGGGCATGCATCCCAATTATTGAAACACAAGATTCCTCGAAGTGGTCGAAGACTCACCCTGTAGTACCCACTGTGGCTCAGAACCGAGAGAGGATCTCCTTCGATCCAATTAACGATCGCATCCTAGAGTTCAACAATGGACGAGCATATCAGACTCATTATCCAAGTTCTTCCATTGATCGGTCTCTTTGTTTACCATCGGATCAGAGAGACGGGGTCTTTTATTGAAAGCCTCTAATGGGGGCACAATGGGGCCGAGAGCCGAACCGGGGACGACGTGAAACTTTCAGACCATAATTGTCTGCACGAATTAACGCTTAATTGAACTGGATGATCGAAATCTTATCCGAGAATTTTGGAATCTTGGAGTTTAAGAGGTTCGTTTCGACGCATAAAGGCGTTTGTGAGAGATTTTTTTGTCTGGGATTTGACGATGAAGAGTATTTTTCGTTTTTATGAGTTCTTGGTTTATAGTTTTTCGAATAAAGACACATTAACAGGCTTCGTTCGTTTTGTTATGATTTGTAAGACGAAACTTTTTCCAGCAAATATCAAATTCATTCCAATTTCTCTTCACAAATCTGAATAATTTCTGGAAGAAAAAGAAACACATCCTCCAGAACGATGAGAATAGTTATTGGATGTTTTTTCACTCTTTTTCGAAGACGTTTTTCCAAAATTAATCCACTCACACAAAATATTGAAACTGGCAACTAAGGAATATGCCAATCAGAGGACTTATGACGTCATAAGGCGGTTCTGAGAGATTTTTTTTGTCTGGGATTTCACGATGGAAAGTATTGTTCGTTTTTATGAGTTCTTGGTTTATAATTTTTCGAGGAAATACACTTTAACAGACATCGTTCGTTGTGTTGTGATTTGAAAGACGAAACTTTCTCCAGCAAATATCAATTTCAGTCCAATTTCTCTTCACATATCTGAAATAGATAATTATTCATGGTCACTAATTTCTGGAGAAAAACAACTTCCAGAACGTTGAAAAAAGTTGTTGGATTTTTTATCACTCTTTTTCGAAGACGTTTTTCCGAAATTAATCCATTCACTCAAAATACTGAAACTGGCAACTAAGGAATAGGCCAATCAGAGGCCTTATGACGTACCAAGGTGTTTCTGATTTTTTAGTTTTTTTGTCTAGGATTTCACGATGAAATGTTTTCTTCGTTTTTATGAGTTCTTGGTTTATAATTTTTAGAAGAAAGACGAAACTATTTCCAGCAATTGTCAATTTCATTCCAATTTCTCTTCACATATCTGAAATCGAGAATTATTCAAGGTCACAAATTTCTGGAAAAAAAAACACAACCTCCAGAACGATAAGAAAAGTTGTTGGATTTTTTTATCAATTTTTCTCGACGAAGTTTTTCAAAAATTAATTCACTTGCTCAAAGTAGTAAAACTGGCAACTTAAGAATATGCCATTTAGAGGACTTATGACGTCACAAGAAGCAGGAATACCGCTGCTTTTCGAATGTCTGACTGAACTGGAGGGATTTAGAAGAAGGTACATAACATAATAATTGTGGATCCCACAGTTCCTAAGGTAATCCCGTGGAATTTTGACTTGAGTTCCTTAATTCATTACGAATCTCTCGGACGAGCGATAAAAAACCTTTCCTTGGTTCCAATGAGATACTTATCGTCACCAAGACCAATAAACAAGAATGAGGAATGCCCTCTTGGTCCCCAGGTACACCCACCGAAATATGCCACCGACATTCCATAATTCCTGTCCTGTTATGAATCTCCATTCGTTCCATAATCCGGGAGTTCGGTTTTATCTCGAAAATTTCAATGATCCAATATAATTCGAAGATCAGTCACTCGATTCTTTATCTTTATTCGGGGATTTTCAATTTTTTCAAAGTCGGTGCGGGTATACCTCCGACGCCAGGCACTTTTTATAGACATTCCTTATCTGGAAGGCGAGGTTTTTGAGGAGTACACGGTGGTGACTTCGTTTACGCGCTAACGTATCACATCGCAATTCATGTTCAACTCAACGGTTTGGATCAATGCATATATCCTTCTGGTGGACGCTCGAACGTAGTCGTCAGGGTTCATCTCCTGCCACGGTCAAAGGCACATTAGGAACTAGTATTTAACTCGGATGGAATGGGTTGTGCCGAGCGTAGGCGAAAGGCCATTATGGTACCACATGTAACATAGTACCATAAAGTTACAGCATTCACGGATTTCGAAGCCCGTTGCCGCCCCATTATTATATGATTAATCGCTGGGAATGGCGAAGTTCTTGTCCATCCGATAGTCATGGTTGAACAAGTGGGGACAGATATGAACTAATAGAGGACAGTTCGAAGTCTGTCCCATCCGATGGGTCTCGAGATTAAACACTTGGAGATGCGTAAATCAATTAATCTTCACTTGCTCAATTCTCAGATGTCGTTTTTTATTGTAATTGGATTCCTTTGATAGAGTAATACTTTCTTCGAATTCCTGTTTTCTTGACTGATTGTTTTTTTTCTAATCATCCCATAACCATAGAATGTGTTTGTGGCACTTTCAGTTGAAAAAATTATCACTTGTTCACGTAATTGAACTGAATATAACACAGTTGTAGGAGGAAGAGCATACGATTATACTGGCAGTGAAACGCAAAGTAAACTGTATCGTGCAATCATTTGTCAGGAAAACGTGGCAGAGATAACTTCGCCTTGCGAAAAATCTTCAGAAATAGCAATTCAATTCAAGCATTACGTGGTTTTGTTGAAAAATCAGTTTTATTTCTACTTCTCAATTGTTTTTCGTTTATAGCAATTAAACTTTTTATTGCACAGAAATTTCACTCATAATTCTCTTTATTAGAATAAAATATAACAATTAGTCTAAAAAGCATGAATTATTGCTTACATGAATGAAAGCCTTCTAAGTCTGACTCCTCCGCCTTGCAAAAACTCTTCAGAAATAGCAATTTAATTCCAGCATGAAGTGTTTTGTTGAAAAATTAGTTTTATTTCTACTTATCGATTGCTCGTTGTTTATAGCAATAAATCTCTTTATTGCACAGTTATTTCACTCATAATTCTCTTTATCATGATAAAATATAACAATTTGTCTGAAAAGCATGAATTGTTGCCTATATGAATAATAGCCTTTTGAGTCTGAGTCCTTCTCCTTGCAAAAACTCTTCAGAAATAGCAATTTAATTCCAGCTTGAAGTGGTTTTGTTGAAAAATTAGTTCTATTTCTACTTATTCATTGTTCACTGTTTATAGCAATAAATCTCTTTATTGCACACAAATTTCACTCATAATTCTCTTTATCAAAATGAAATATATGAATTTGTCTAAAAAGCATGAATTGTTGCTTACATGAATAATAGTCCTTTGAGTCTGACTCCTTCTCCTTGCAAAAACTCTTCAGAAATAGCAATTTAATTCCAGCATGAAGTGGTTTTGTTGAAAAATTAGTTTTATTTATACTTATCAATTGTTTGTCGTTTATAGCAATAAAACTCTTTATTGCACAGGAATTTCACTCATAATTCTCTTCATCATAATAAAATATAACAATTTGTCTAAAAAGCATGAATTGTTGCTTATATGAATAATAACATTTTGAGCCTGACTCCATCTCCTTGCAAAAACTCTTCAGAAATATCAATTTGATTCAAGCATGAAGTGGTTTTGTTGAAAAATCAGTTTTATTTCTACTTATCAATTGTTTGTCGTTTAAAGCAATAAAACTCTTTATTGCACAGAAATGTCACTCATAATTCTCTTCATCATAATAAAATATAACAATTTGTCTAAAAAGCATGAATTATTGCTTATATGAATAATAGCCCTTTGAGTCTGACTCCTTCGCTTTGCAAAAATTCTTCAGAAATATCAATTTGATTCAAGCATGAAGTGGTTTTGTTGAAAAATCAGTTTTATTTCTTCTTATCAATTGTTTGTCGTTTATAGCAATAAAACTCTTTATTACACAGAAATTTCACTCATAATTCCCTTCATCATAATAAAATATAACAATTTGTCTCAAAAGCATGAATTGTTGCTTATATGAATAATAGCCTTTTGAGTCTGACTCCTTCGCTCTGCAAAAATTCTTCAGAAATATCAATTTGATTCAAGCATGAAGTGGTTTTGTTGAAAAATCAGTTTTATTTCTACTTATCAATTCTTTGTCGTTTATAGCAATAAAACTCTTTATTACACAGAAATTTCACTCATAATTCTCTTCATCATAATAAAATATATCAATTTGTCTCAAAAGCATGAATTGTTGCTTATATGAATAATAGCCTTTTGAGTCTGACTCCTTCGCTTTGCAAAAATTCTTCAGAAATATCAATTTGATTCAAGCATGAAGTGGTTTTGTTGAAAAATCAGTTTTATTTATACTTATCAATTGTTTGTCGTTTATAGCAATAAAACTCTTTATTACACAGAAATTTCACTCATAATTCTCTTCATCATTATAAAATATAACAATTTGTCTCAAAAGCATGAATTGTTGCTTATATGAATAATAGCCTTTTGAGTCTGACTCCTTCGCTTTGCAAAAATTCTTCAGAAATATCAATTTGATTCAAGCATGAAGTGGTTTTGTTGAAAAATCAGTTTTATTTCTACTTATCAATTCTTTGTCGTTTATAGCAATAAAACTCTTTATTACACAGAAATTTCACTCATAATTCTCTTCATCATAATAAAATATATCAATTTGTCTCAAAAGCATGAATTGTTGCTTATATGAATAATAGCCTTTTGAGTCTGACTCCTTCGCTTTGCAAAAATTCTTCAGAAATATCAATTTGATTCAAGCATGAAGTGGTTTTGTTGAAAAATCAGTTTTATTTATACTTATCAATTGTTTGTCGTTTATAGCAATAAAACTCTTTATTGCACAGAAATTTAACTCATAATTCTCTTCATCATAATAAAATATAACAATTTGTCTCAAAAGCATGAATTGTTGCTTATATGAATAATGGCATTTTGAGTCTGACTCCTTCGCTTTGCAAAAATTCTTCAGAAATATCAATTTAATTCCAGCATGAAGTGGTTTTGTTGAAAAATTAGTTTTATTTCTACTTATCAATTGTTTGTCATTTATAGCAACAAAACTCTTTATTGCACAGTTATTTCACTCATATTTCTCTTTATCATAATAAAATATAACATTTTGTCTAAAAAGCATTAATTGTTGCTGATATGAATAATAACATTTTGAGCCTGACTCCTTCTCCTTGCAAAAACTCTTCAGAAACATCAATTTGATTCAAGCATGAAGTGGTTTTGTTGAAAAATCAGTTTTATTTCTACTTATCAATTGTTTGTCGTTTAAAGCAATAAAACTCTTTATTGCACAGAAATTTCACTCATAATTCTCTTCATCATAATAAAATATAACAATTTGTCTCAAAAGCATGAATTGTTGCTTATATGAATAATGGCATTTTGAGTCTGACTCCTTCGCTTTGCAAAAATTCTTCAGAAATATCAATTTAATTCCAGCATGAAGTGGTTTTGTTGAAAAATTAGTTTTATTTCTACTTATCAATTGTTTGTCATTTATAGCAACAAAACTCTTTATTGCACAGTTATTTCACTCATATTTCTCTTTATCATAATAAAATATAACATTTTGTCTAAAAAGCATTAATTGTTGCTGATATGAATAATAACATTTTGAGCCTGACTCCTTCTCCTTGCAAAAACTCTTCAGAAACATCAATTTGATTCAAGCATGAAGTGGTTTTGTTGAAAAATCAGTTTTATTTCTACTTATCAATTGTTTGTCGTTTAAAGCAATAAAACTCTTTATTGCACAGAAATTTCACTCATAATTCTCTTCATCATAATAAAATATAACAATTTGTCTCAAAAGCATGAATTGTTGCTTATATGAATAATGGCATTTTGAGTCTGACTCCTTCGCTTTGCAAAAATTCTTCAGAAATATCAATTTAATTCCAGCATGAAGTGGTTTTGTTGAAAAATTAGTTTTATTTCTACTTATCAATTGTTTGTCATTTATAGCAACAAAACTCTTTATTGCACAGTTATTTCACTCATATTTCTCTTTATCATAATAAAATATAACATTTTGTCTAAAAAGCATTAATTGTTGCTGATATGAATAATAACATTTTGAGCCTGACTCCTTCTCCTTGCAAAAATTCTTCAGAAATAGCAATTTAATTCCACCATGAAGTGGTTTTGTTGAAAAATTAGTTTTATTTCTACTTATAATTTTTTGTCGTTGTCTTTCATAACAATAAAACTCTTTATTGCACCGAAATTGCACTCGTAATTCTTTTTATCAGAATATAATATATATTTCTCTTCGCTATCAATTGTTAGTATTCTGATCATAATTCTATTTATTATCAAATTTAATTCCGAAGTACTAGACAATAAAGATTTTTTCGGTCAGGGGTTTAACTTCTTTTATGTTTATTGTAAATAGTGAAACATAAATCTTCAGAATAAAATACGCGGGGTTGTATTTGCATATATATTCATCTGTACACGGTCAGCTGGTTCGAAATACACCAAGGAAATCAAAACTCGTATTGTGATTTGGATAAACCGCAATCTACAAATCTGACTGCAACAAAACCTGAACCTTCGTCTCTCTACCAAGAAAAAACCAGATTTTTCCAAGATCATTTTTCTCCCATTCGATTCAGATCCGATAACACCCCCGGAAACGCGCATTCCACCTCAAATTTCCATATCGAAAACTCCCATCACACTGAAAAACCCCCACCCCGTGATAAATGGAAACGGGACACTTTTAATGGAAATATTCACTTACCTCTGGCTCTCAAGCAGCCCGAATCAACTCATGTTTCCCGGTGGAAACTCGCGAGAAAATCCGAAATTGCGTATTCACCTTACAGGACGCCTGTTACCGTCGTTTTCAATGTGTGTACAACGTTCTGCCGTTTTCTCCGGATAAATGTGTATAACTCAAATTTCCGTTCTGTAATTCCACACGGAACACGGTTACCTCCAGACCAACTCCAATTTCCCCCGATTTCTATACTTCATCAGGTCTTTTTCCGGTCGAAGAAAGGGCGGCGTTGGGTATAGACAGTTTATTATTTCCAATGATGAACTTTTGGAATCGTTCTAGAAAAAACATAAACCGCCCCTGAAATTTCCATAGTTGAACGAGAACAAACTTCTGCGTTCTTCTAAAAATTCATCTGGCGTATTTGCGGTCGTCGGAATGATCCCTAAGCGAAACATTCCCGGAAATCCAAACAGAACTATCCGCAAATATTGAACGACACCGATACCTACCAGATTTATGAAACGCGAGACGGACGCATAGATGACACTTATGCCTCGCCGGTAAACAATTTTCGAAATGCGGAAAAATCCGCCGCATTATCTCATCGGAGGTACCGTATATTTTGTTTATTCTGCTCCCGGGTAGCGTCCTCCATCATCTGACCCTCCGCCAGTCACGAACGACAAAGAAAAACAAAACAGTCACAGAATGTTTACTTATCTAATGCAAATCACATGTACGCCGCATGCGGAGAAGGCCCGACGTTTCCCCACGAGGAGAGAAGTGTCGTCACCCCCGCATGCACGGCAGCTGTTCTTTGTTATTGCTGGGGTAGAATAATTAACTTTCTGTTACTCATACGGCACACCTGTGCCTGGCCGATACGGCTCATTACAAGTTTTTTCTTTTTTTGTTGTCGTCGTCGTCGGCGCTTGATATGGTCCGCGTGTTCTTTTAAAGCCGACCCTGCTGTCAAAATAAAGAGTAAAAAGTCGACGTGAGAAGGGCATGAGCGGGCTCTGTTTGACGATGTAATTGCCTAGATAGAAATTTAATTATGGCGGGCATATCCTGTCTTATACAAAATGTTGATTGTTTTTGTGACAACGCAACTGTGAGGGTTGAAAACCAGGGGTATCATCATCAAGTTGTGAGCCGTATGTTGCGGTTGAATAATAAGATGCTTGCTCCGAATTTTCCAAGTCACTGCATTTGTATTTTCAACAAAAAATGGCCCTCTCATCAGAATTCAGTTCCCCACACTCCCACTCAAGTCATGTAGACTTGTTATCTCAGCACCAAAAAGAAGTGGATTACTGGAAAAATGTCATCTGGCATATCATGGTCAAAAAGCCTCCATTCCTAAAGTGCCTAGAGCCACCACTAGATTGAAGATGGTCAAGGATTTGAGTAAAAGTTTCTGCAGGAAAATCAATGCATCTCATTTTGGCGCATTTGGTGGATGGACTCGTTGGAGAGGTTCATCTCTTTCTAATGTTCGAACCTCAGCATTCCATTTGTATTTTTCTCAAAAATTTGCCCCCTCATTAGAACTTAGTTCCCCACAGTTTCACTCAAGTCATGCAGACTTGTTATCTCAAAACCAAAAAGAAGTAGATTACTGGAAAAATGTCATCTGGTATATCATGGTCAAAGAGCCTTCACTATCCTCAAGTGCCTCCACCACTCGCTTGAAGATGGTCAGGCATTCGAGAAAAAATCATAGGTTCCTGAATAATGGTTTCTGTATAGGAAAAACAACCCATCTCATTTTGGAGCATTTTGTGGATGGAATCGTTGGAGAGGTACATCTCTTTCTAATGTCCGAACATCAGCAAGGTTTGCAAAAGCCAAGTATTGCCAAATCCATTTCATTAGGGTTACAATCTTCTTGTATCAAATATTGAATCATACAATTATGTCATTCATCAATAAGATATTATTTATGATCATTATCTAGTACACTGCAAACCTGAAATCGATTGGTTCAGCTGAAAGTGTTCAGTTGAAAGTAGAGCTTTTTTCAAGTCACTCCATTACAATTTTTCACAAAAATTTGCCCCCTTATTAGAACTAAGTTCCCAACACTTTTACTGAAGTCATACAGACTTGTTATCTCAAAACCAAAAAGAAGTGGATTACTGGAAAAATGTCATCTGGTATCTCATATTCAAAGAGCCTTCACTATCCTAAAGTGCCTAGGACCACCACTAGATTGAAGATGGTCAAGGATTCGGGTGAAAGTTTCTGTAGGAAAATCAACGCATCTCATTTTGGAGCATTTGGTGGATGGACTCGTTGGAGAGGTACATCTCTTCCTAATGTTTGAACCTCAGCATTTCATTTGTATTTTTCTCAAAAATTTGCCCCCTCATTAGAACTTAGTTCCCCACAGTTTCACTCAAGTCATGTAGACTTGTTATCTCGAAACCAAAAAGAAGTAGATTACTGGAAAAATGTCATCTGGTATATCATGGTCAAAGAGCCTTCACTATCCTCAAGTGCCTCCATCACTCGCTTGAAGATGGTCAGGCATTCGAGAAAAAATCATAGGTTCCTGAATAATGGTTCCTGTTTAGGAAAAACAACCCATCTCATGTTGGAGCATTTTGTGGATGGAATCATTGGAGAGGTACATCTCTTTCTAATGTCCGAACATCCGCAAGGGTTGCGAAAGCCAAGTATTGCCAAATCCATTAATCATTAGGGTTTCAATCTTCTTGTATCAAATATTGAATCATAAAATTATGTCATTCATCAATAAGATATTATTTATGATCATTATCTAGTACACTGCAAACTGGAAATCGATTGGGCGATTGGGCCCCCTAGTGTTCAGCTGAAACTTGAGCTTTTTTCAAGTCACTCCATTACAATTTTTCACAAAAATTTGCCCCCTTATTAGAACTAAGTTCCCAACACTTTTACTGAAGTCATACAGACTTGATATCTCAAAACCAAAAAGAAGTGGATTACTGGAAAAATGTCATCTGGTATATCATGGTCATAGAGCCTTCACTATCCTAAAGTGCCTAGGGCCACCACTAGATTGAAGATGGTCAAGGATTCGAGTGAAAGTTTCTGTAGGAAAATTAACGCATCTCATTTTGGAGCATTTGGTGGATGGATTCGTTGGAGAGGTACATCTCTTCCTATTGTTCGAACCTCAGCATTCCATTTGTATTTTTCTCGAAATTTTGCCCCCTCATTAGAACTTAGTTCCCCACAGTTTCACTCAAGTCATGCAGACTTGTTATCTCAAAACCAAAAAGAAGTAGATTACTGGAAAAATGTCATCTGGTATATCATGGTCAAAGAGCCTTCACTATCCTCAAGTGCCTCCACCACTCGCTTGAAGATGGTCAGGCATTCGAGAAAAAATCATAGGTTCCTGAATAATGGTTTCTGTATAGGAAAAACAACCCATCTCATTTTGGAGCATTTTGTGGATGGAATCGTTGGAGAGGTACATCTCTTTCTAATGTCCGAACATCAGCAAGGTTTGCAAAAGCCAAGTATTGCCAAATCCATTAATCATTAGGGTTACAATCTTCTTGTATCAACTATTGAATCATACAATTATGTCATTCATCAATAAGATGTTATTTATGATCATTATCTAGTACACTGCAAACCTGAAATCGATTGGGCCCCCTAGTGTTCAGCTGAAAGTAGAGCTTTTTTCAAGTCACTCCATTACAATTTTTCACAAAAATTTGCCCCGTTATTAGAACTAAGTTCCCAACACTTTTACTGAAGTCATACAGACTTGTTATCTCAAAACCAAAAATAAGTGGATTACTGGAAAAATGTCATCAGGTATATCATGGTCAAAGAGCCTTCACTATCCTAAAGTGCCTAGGACCACCACTAGATTGAAGATGGTCAAGGATTCGAGTGAAAGTTTCTGTAGGAAAATCAACGCATCTCATTTTGGAGCATTTGGTGGATGGACTCGTTGGAAAGGTACATCTCTTCCTAATGTTCGAACCTCAGCATTCCATTTGTATTTTTCTCAAAAATTTGCCCCCTCATTAGAACTTCCCCACAGTTTCACTCAAGTCATGCAGACTTGTTATCTCAAAACCAAAAAGAAGTAGATTACTGGAAAAATGTCATCTGGTATATCATGGTCAAAGAGCCTTCACTATCCTCAAGTGCCTCCACCATTCGCTTGAAGATGGTCAGGCATTCGAGAAAAAATCATAGGTTCCTGAATAATGGTTTCTGTATAGGAAAAACAACCCATCTCATTTTGGAGCATTTTGTGGATGGAATCGTTGGAGAGGTACATCTCTTTCTAATGTCCGAACATCAGCAAGGTTTGCAAAAGCCAAGTATTGCCAAATCCATTAATCATTAGGGTTACAATCTTCCTGTATCAAATATTGAATCATACAATTATGTCATTCATCAATAAGATATTATTTATGATCATTATCTAGTACACTGCAAACCTGAAATCGATTGGGCCCCCTAGTGTTCAGCTGAAAGTAGAGCTTTTTTCAAGTCACTCCATTACAATTTTTCACAAAAATTTGCCCCCTTATTAGAACTAAGTTCCCAACACTTTTACTGAAGTCATACAGACTTGTTATCTCAAAACCAAAAAGAAGTGGATTACTGGAAAAATGTCATCTGGTATATCATGGTCAAAGAGCCTTCACTATCCTAAAGTGCCTAGGACCACCACTAGATTGAAGATGGTCAAGGATTCGAGTGAAAGTTTCTGTAGGAAAATCAACGCATCTCATTTTGGAGCATTTGGTGGATGGACTCGTTGGAAAGGTACATCTCTTCCTAATGTTCGAACCTCAGCATTCCATTTGTATTTTTCTCAAAAATTTGCCCCCTCATTAGAACTTAGTTCCCCACAGTTTCACTCAAGTCATGCAGACTTGTTATCTCAAAACTAAAAAGAAGTAGATTACTGGAAAAATTTCATCTGGTATATCATGGTCAAAGAGCCTTCACTATCCTCAAGTGCCTCCACCACTCGCTTGAAGATGGTCAGGCATTCGAGAAAAAATCATAGGTTCCTGAATAATGGTTCCTGTTTGGGAAAAACAACCCATCTCATTTTGGAGCATTTTGTGGATGGAATCGTTGGAGAGGTACATCTCTTTCTAATGTCCGAACATCAGCAAGGTTTGCAAAAGCCAAGTATTGCCAAATCCATTAATCATTAGGGTTTCAATCTTCTTGTATCAAATATTGAATCATAAAATTATGTCATTCATCAATAAGATATTATTTATGATCATTATCTAGTACACTGCAAACTGGAAATCGATTGGGCGATTGGGCCCCCTAGTGTTCAGCTGAAACTTGAGCTTTTTTCAAGTCACTCCATTACAATTTTTCACAAAAATTTGCCCCCTTATTAGAACTAAGTTCCCAACACTTTTACTGAAGTCCTACAGACTTGTTATCTCAAAACCTTAAAGAAGTGGATTACTGGAAAAATGTCAACTGGTATATCATGGTCATAGAGCCTTCACTATCCTAAAGTGCCTAGGGCCACCACTAGATTGAAGATGGTCAAGGATTCGGGTGAAAGTTTCTTTAGGAAAATTAACGCATCTCATTTCGGAGCATTTGGTGGATGGACTCGTTGGAGAGGTACATCTCTTTCTAATGTTCGAACCTCAGCATTTCATTTGTATTTTTCTCAAAAATTTGCGCCCTCATTAGAACTTAGTTCTCCACAGTTTCACTCAAGTCATGCAGACTCGTTATCTCAAAACCAAAAAGAAGTAGATTATTGGAAAAATGTAATCTGGTATATCATGGTCAAAGAACCTTCACTATCCTAGAGTGCCTAGGGCCACCACTAGATTGAAGATGGTCAAGGATTTGAGTGAAAGTTTCTGTAGGAAAATCAACGCATCTCATTTTGGAGCATTTGGTGGATGGACTCGTTGGAGAGGTACATCTCTTTCTAAGTTTCGAACCTCAGCATTCCATTTGTATTTTTCTCAAAAATTTGCCCCCTCATTAGAACTTAGTTCCCTACAGTTTCACTCATGTCATGCAGACTGGTTATCTCAACACCAAAAAGCAGTGGATTACTGGAAGAAGGTCATCTGGTATATCATGGTCAAAGAGCCTTCACTATCCTAAAGTGCCTAGGGCCACCACTAGATTGAAGATGGTCAAGGGTTTGAGTAAAAGTTTCTGTAGGAAAATCAACGCATCTCATTTTGGAGCCTTTGGTAGATGGACTCGTTGGAGAGGTACATCTCTCTCTAAGTTTCGAACCTCAGCATTCCATTTGTATTTTTCTCAAAAATTTGCCCCCTCATTAGAACTTAGTTCCCTACAGTTTCACTCACGTCATGCAGACTTGTTATCTCAGCACCAAAAAGAAGTGGATTACTAGAAAAATGTCATCAGGTATATCATGGTCGAAAAGCCTTCACTATCCTAAAGTGCCTAGGGCCACCACTAGCTTGAAGATGGTCAGGGATTCGAGTAAAAGTTTCTGTAGGAAAATCAACGCATCTCATTTTGGAGCATATGGTGGATGGACTTGTTGGAGAGATCCATCTCTTCCTAATGTTCGAACCACAGAATTCCATTTGTATTTTTAACAAAAATGTGCCCCCTCATTAGAACTTAGTTCCCTCCAGTTTCACTCATGTCATGCAGACTGGTTATCTCAAAACCAAAAAGCAGTGGATTACTGGAGAAAGGTCATCTGGTATATCATGGTCAAAGAGCCTTCACTATCCTAAAGTGCCTTGGGCCACCACTAGATTGAAGATGGTCAGGGATTCAAGAAAAAAATCATAGGTTCCAGAATAATGTTCCCCACATTTTCACTCAAGTTATTCAGACTTGTTTTCTCGACAGCAAAAAGAAGTGGATTATTGGAAAAATGTCATCTGGCATATCATGGTCAAAGGCCCTTCACTATCCCAAAGTGTCCGGGGCTTCAATTAATTTAAAGTCGGTCGTGCATTTGAAGAAGAGATCATAGGTTCCAGAATGACTGTTCCTGTAGGAAAATCAAACCATCTCATTTTGGAGAATTCGGTGGATGGAATCGTTGGAGAGGCTCATCTCTTTCTAATTTTCTAACATCTGCATAGTTTGAAAAAGTCACGTGATGTCCATCAATCATTAGGTCTACAAATATTGATTCTTAAAATTAAGTTATTAATTTATGAATATTATATTATTTATTATCATTATCTAGTACACTGCAAACTAAAGATCTGTCTTAAGCTGGTTGAGGGACATCTGGGGCCTTTGATACATTCCTAATTAACTTCAATAGTTCAGTAATGATATATGTCTAGCCTGTATATCTTTAAGGCCCGAGTGTTGTTCGCGTTGGTCTCGAATGGCGTAGCAACTTTTTATCAGGTGTCCAAAGTCTTCTCCTTCTCCCAGCAGAATCTACATTGCCCAGTTTCTGCAGACTTCATCTCACGTGGTGCTTTGTATGGCGACAATTCCAAATAAGAAAATACGTAGAATGTTCGTCTAGTAACGTTTCAGTATTGCAGTTTGGAAGGAACATTCTGGATTGCCCAAAGCCTGGAAGATTCTTCAGAGCACCACTCTGTCAGTCGTCTTCCCTTTCCTTATGTAATTACCACATGTGCCACAAAACAGAGATCTCTACGATTCTTCACACTCGAATTCTCAAGAACAGAATGGACATCAAATCGTTCGATCTCAACCATGAAGCAGCGCTCCACGCGATGAAATAACGAAAGCCATCAAACTCCACGTTGAACTCTTCTTCAATCGCCACGGGCTAGGTCCAGGTAACATGATAACCAGTAATTAATCGAGTTGACGTCCCGTTCCATCGGAATCCGACGCGTTGGCGTCAGAATCGAATAATTCAAAAGGCAACGCCGATGGGCCTTAATTAACGAGCGTGCGTAATCAATTGGCGCGCCGCGCTCTCTCGGAGCACAGAATACGATTCTTTCTCGTCTTCTTTCTTCTTCGCCCTTTTGTTCTTGGCCTCGGTAATTGGATTGTGCGACGGTGGGAAATTATACGGCTCGGGTTTTCTTCGACGTTCGCGCCCAAATGAGCGCCGGATGAGACGGACGGGCGTGAAAATAATAACGAATTATGACGGCGGCGGCGTTCAGGAACTGGAGTTAATGAACCGTTGTGTGGTGGATAGTTGGGAGAGTTCTAAAGCCTGGGAGTGTTCAAAAGGCTGAAAAGTATCAGGGAAACGAAAAGAGTATGTAGCTCTGATTACACTATGAGATTTTTGGGGTTCGAATCCTCCAAAGACCAAGTTAAGACACTTGTGGTATCCAATGGAAAAAAAGCATAGGTGTGTCGTTAACTTAGTTAAATAATCTCACCGTGACTTGCGATTTGTGGACTTGTAATTGGATTAAAAGTCCCGTGTGGGAAAGCCAGCTTCTAGTCGGTGTTAATTTCGCCTAACTTCACGACTACTTTCCCATGTTTTTATTAAGTGATAGCGTAATGTTCTCAACTCTAACGACTACCAGGACCCAAATACCACTATAATCGACTACTAGAGGCAAGAAACGGGCTCCCACGGCGTTTGTCCGACTAATTAAAAGTGGCCGAGGACCCCAACCCTTCGGTCTCTCCTCGTCTACTTCTGCACGGCTAATTAGGCAAGGCCCGGGCCCGTTCTTGGCCCGATGACATTTGTCGTCCGAAAGTTCAACGTCGCAAGTATCAATTAGCAGACGGTAACGACCTCCACTTTTACCGAGTGGCTGGAAGCGGAACCTTCCTACGCTTTTAACTCGATTACGGAGAAAGGGCCATTTTGCCGGCGGATATCTGGAACACTGGGACATCTTCTTCACGGGGAGGATTTGCATCAGAATACGTCTGCCGGAAACTGGGTCGTGACAGCCAAATGGACGTCGAGGATAGACGACTCTCTCACCTTGATATGGATGTGGCACTGTACGTTCGCAAATTCGGTTGGGGGATGAAGAATTTTAGTTTGTGAGAGGATAGGATTTCCTTCTTCATCTAAAAAATAATCAATCAATAATTCGATTCAAATATAATGAACTGAAGAAGAACATCTACAAAGAATACCTCCACAAAATATCCAGCGACAAAGTTAGAATCCCATTCTGAGAAAAACAATTTCCCACTTCGCCTTCGCAAGTAAGGTTTTCCCCGTACCAATTACCCATGAATAATTTCATCCAGCGCGAAACACCCTTTTTCGAAGTTCCCGCGAGATGAAAAACTTTCAGTGCCGCTAAAAAGGGTAGTTGTAAGCCGACGAAAGAAATGGAAAAGCTGGCAGTGCACAGGGGAGCCATAAATTGTTCTTTTCGAACATTATATTTATCGATAAAATTTCCCAGTTTTATTAAGGGTCACGGCGTTTTATTAGGGGTGGATTGGCGTTGTTTTCGACAGGTCCTGGAGTTTTCCTTGCCCCCAGAAAGTTTATAGTTTTTGCTGGATGGGAATGTTTTTCTGGGTGATATTCTTTCGGTTTATTATTTTCAATAAGAAAGTTCCGGACTCGTTCGAAAAATATAGATTAAATACATGGATAGAATTCTGATAATTAGTAGAGAAGTTGAAGGAAACTTTGTGGCTCCCACCAGAGAAGTGTCATGATTGTGACACTCTCTGTTTCTGAGGAAGTGAAATTACCTCTGCACTCAAAGAAATTCTCCAGGATATACAACAGGAATTCGGGAAGAAACGGGCTTTCCGACGGTACCCGAAGAGTTCCCTATTACGAATTCCTAACGTACGAAAATAACGTTCGGAAAAGGTCGAAAAACCCGGAAAGTTGCCACCAAATTCTTCATAAGGATATTAAACCACAAAATTTCGGGTTCCGCCGAGGGACGAATTTCCAGCCCGAAGGACGTGAGGTCCTAATTAACATTGTGGCGTCTCCTACTTTTCTACCGTTCTCGCAAGAACTCGATTCGGAAAAGGTCGATATTTGACACCTCGAGAAAGTCCGAAATAAATTACGTCGATCAAAGACATTCCGTGACGTTTCTCCCGGAGGAAACGAGCTTTCCGGCAGTACCCGAAAAGTTCCCTAATTCGTATTCCAAACGTACGAAAATTACGAAAATAACGTTCGGAAAAGGTCGAAAATAAAAAAAAATATATAAGGACACTTTCTGTCAGTGCTATTCTATAATTTTTCATCATCTGAGTTTTTTACCGAGGCGTCCTTTTAATGCATTCTATCTGGAAATTTATTCCAAACAACTTCAACCATATGGTACAACGTGGATTAGAATACTGTTAGCTAAACAAGATTTATTCCGGTAGAATAATCTGAATTTCTGTTAGAAATACCAAACATTCCTGTTGAATTTAATGTGTCCATACTGTAAGTCGTACAAATATTGTTTGGTTATAATTACAAAATAATTGAAGGGCAGTGGAAGAAGGAGTTATGTTACAAAAATGAGTTTGTGAGAAAAATCGATTTTAGTAAAATTAACTGGCATTTTTCAATGGAAGCTAGTTCAATAATTCGATGTGTGCAATTGTGAGGAATAGTTTTTGGATGATTTTTTATGATTTATAGCATTTTGCTATCAATGGGTTATGGGCACATAGCTTCTTCTTCCATAGCGTCCTTGATTTTTGATCTAACATAGCCCCTTCTACCACTGTGTATTTGCTCAGATATGAAGAAAAGAAGCATATCCTGACAGGACAAGTTACATATGCACGTAACACCTTGTTCCATGGCATAACCGAATATTTTCAGAAAATGTCACTTAACCCCTTCTTTCACTTGACCCTTCAAATATATTTTACTAGCTATTGTAGTAACATTTACAGAAATATCCCTTTCGAAATAAAAGTACCTGATCACTGCTCTACTTACCGTTTTTCCTGTTCATAGGATTCAAGTTACTTAAACCGGAATCGGCATGTTTGATTGCAAGTAGAGATTGTTCTCAGAAAGGTCTTTTCTTGTTGTAATAACAATAGTTGCGTTCAAACAACAGGAATTCATTTGAACCGAAATTGCCGGGATTCCTTTTTAATACCCTGTATTTAATGATATATTTGGATTCCGTTTTCTGATAAAAATTAATGTATTTTCGTGTTATTCGATTGGCGGGATGCGCTCAAATATCGGCCCAAAAATGAATGAGAAAAACATTTAGAATCTTGATGAAATGACACCAATTTCCGAGGATGGACCAGGAAAACCTTCAATGAAAAATTGCCGGTGGGAAATATAGCGAGTTTTCTCCCTCGCGAAATGGAGTTATTATTCTCGAAGATGAGAGAAATTCTCGAAAATACGTCGAGGAACTGAAACTGAGCGCCGAAGCAAAGAAACCGATGGCCGTATCCGCTGACATCAATAAATTACGATATTCCTGCAAAGCCGAATTTATGTGACACCGGGAAAATATCCCCAGGTCTCCAGGAAAAATAAAAGGGAAACAGGTCCTCCTGCGGTTATCAATGATGAACGATAAATGTTCGTAGATTATATGGAGTTATATACAGAAAGGGGAAAAAATGGGGATTTACGACATTGTTGCTCGGTTTACTGGAGGGGAAGTAGGGTAAAGTTTTCAGATGTCAAGAACGAACATTTTCAGTTCTTTGTCCAAAGCCCGATCCACACTCATGCCGTGAACGTCCGCGAACCCGCGAAACGCGAGTGTGGATGGGATCGCGCGAACCAAACTGCGAATATTCCTGGCTTATTTACACGTGAAGTTCACGCCAAGATTCGCGGCAAGAATTCTTGCCGTTATTCGCGGCATGAGTGTGGATCGGGTAATAAGAGATAATCAGATTAGATTATGGTAGTTTGGCCTGGCAGGAGCCTTTTTGCACCATCTTATGTTTTGAGCTTAACAATACTCATAAATCCTCGAATTCCATCACTATTCTTTCCCATCTGTTATCAAAGACGTGCGCTCATCATCAGAAGAGGCTCCTCGAGATATAAACTACAAAGTCTTAGTAAGTAACCAAATTGACACGTTCGCTTTCACTGCCACTCCAGAGACAACAAGAATACACGATCATCGGCGACAAGATTAATCGAACCGTGCGTTTTTAGTCCCCTGATTTATTCGTCTCACTCAACGTTTCTTTGTTCCCCGCTTGCGTTTCCATAATTTTTACGTCGGTTTTCCATCACCGGGAGCAGTTACCTAGCTCTTTGATCTCAAGCCAGCGACGCCAAATCCGAACCTCATTAGCGCAACCTTTCCGCTATATTTGCATCCTGTAGGACGCGTCGATGCGCCAGACGAAATCGAAATAGGGCTCTTGACCGGTCGAAACGGGAGTCAAGTGGGGGCTGGTGATGAAAACGGCGAAGAAATTAACTTAAGATGGGAACTTCGAGGAGTAGGATGGACTGATTTTGATCAAACAGTCCATTAATTGAAAAAATTGAGATTTGGGTGAAAAGTTTTGATTCTGCACAAGGGTATTTTTATTTTGATCCAGTAAAACCCCAAGAATAGAGAGGAAAATTAAAAAAAAAAAAAATAAAACTAAAATATACAAATTCTTTTTTTAAGATTCCTTTTATGTTTAACAAGGAAGTTCATAAACGCACCGATAAAATTGATCCAAATTGTTCACAGAAATTGTTCGAAATAGTCACCATTCGTTTGATGTGCACAAGTCTTGCCCGGCGTAAAAACGAATTATTACATGCAGCAACTATCACATCAATTTGCTCAAGAATAATGTCACAAGCATTTTCAATGCGTTGCTATAGTTCTTCAACACTATTCACCACACCGTTACTGTACACTGATGTTTTCAAATGCCTACAAAAGTAGAAATCACAGGGGTTGAGATCTGGGGAGCGTGCAGGCCAAGAAATCGACCCACCACTTCCTATCCACCTATTTGGAAACACAATAAATTAAATAATTTTGCACATTTCGTCGATAGTGACGCTCTGTCAGATGATTTCTCGCAAACTGAACTCATTTAATGAATACATTTAATCCTCAATACGTCAGGTCCGTGCTGGGATTTTTTCATATTCGCGGATTACTCCGATTTAAAAAAACTCTGCGCTGGTGAATATTTTATATAAAGGAATTTTTGGAATTTTGACTTATTTTCTAGCACCTGTCAAAAAAGCCTCACTTTTGAAAACACCATGTTTATTTATATTATGTATTGGCGGGATAACCCCAAATTGCATTCATGTTCTATTATGAATTATAAGAGAGCTTTTTTTCTTATGCATCAAAGTTGAGGACATATTGGACAAATAATTGGTATTATCGGAACCTTAATTTGAAGATATAATATATGCAGAACAGAAAAAGTCGCTGTAAATATCTTTCATTGGGTAAAACGAAAAAAATTCTCAGAAATTTACAATGGAAATGAGAAGTTGTGAACCATTTCAATTTTATATCAGAAGAATTCATGGTATATAGGTGTAGAATATGGTCATCACTCTGATTTTGATTTACAGAAGCTAAAATAACAAAAATTTTGTCGTTTTTCGATTCGAGACACATTGTTAGAACGAATTGTTCGGCATATCGCACTGTATCCTATCGATATCACTCTTATCACACAAACTGAAAACCACGAAGAATGACGAAGAAAAGATAGATCTGTCAACCAATTTCTACCAACTGCACAACAGACAACCGAATTGAAGAACTACGACGTTGCCAATTCTATAACGTATTCATAAAATATTATAATTCCTTGCAAACTGAATAACCAACAAATATTTCATATTCCTTTTAATCAATTAATATTCAGGTTAGGTTGAGTTAGGGCAGTTTCAACGAATTATTCAAAAAAACAAAAACTTCGAAAATACGAAAAATTTTTAGTTTCAACATGAAAGCATTCATCTAAATCCGGCTTAACATGAACTAAGGGGGAGGATCTGACAACGTAGCAACTCTTCAATCCAGTTGTCTGTTGTGTAGTTGGTCGAAATTGCCTGTCATTCCAGTCATTTTTTCCATTTATCGTAGTCGAAAAATTCGAATCAAATAATGTTGAATTTCATTCATTTCGGGTGTTTTAATCTTAAAAATCGTTTTTTTTATGTAGTAAAATTTTTCCTGTAAAATCTCAGGTTATAAGCTTCGAATACAACTAACTAGCACTGTAATATATGAACGATAGTTCTTTAATTTGACGGAAAATTCCTGTTAAATCGATACTGCAGTTACGTTATAAGTAAAGTAATTTCTTTTTTAGTTTTATGTTCATTACTGGAAATTCTTGTAGAAACTGAAGTTTGAAGCTTGGAATACAACTATCTAGTTTGTTTATTGAACAGAAAATTCTTGTAAATAGTCACGCATATTCCGGTTTTCGTCACAGTATTATTTTCCTGTTGAAATGACAAACTGCACTTCGGTTGCATCAACTAATGTAAAACTTGTTATTTCTAGAGGAATCGAACGGCCGGAATTGTCACGTAAAATCAACAAATATTCCTGCTGTCGCTTATATAGAGGGAAGTAACCGAATTCCTGGAAAATTTCTCTGAGTGTTTATTTCGTTTGTCATTCCTTCCATAGCATTTCTCAGCTCCTGTGAAAATTTTATCAGAATCTAAGCAAGTCACCACATTCTACACCTTTTTCCAATCAATTTTAAATCATTGAAATTCAACATGTTTGTAGATACAAATTTCGACGACGAAAAACACTCACGCACTCACACAAGAAAAACCAAGTTATTCAGAATTTCCAGGAATTCACTGTTCAACACGAGATCTCTTATAATTTCTTATTTCACTTAATTTCGATTGTTTACAAGGAAAACACACGAAAAAGGAAAACTGAGATTCATGAACTCAACCAACGTTTGAGCACGACAATGATCGGACCCCCATCCTGTGTGGCCAATTTCTTTGTGCAAGGCTCGAAGTTGTAGAAGGCTGTGTGGCATATGTAGTTTAAGTAGCTTGATGATGACATGTTTCATCCTTCCGAGCGTTTTGCCCGAGTTATTATCTAACGTATAACAGTCAGAATGACTTGAGGCTAGAGATCAATCATTTATGGGAAAGACCTCGTGATACCGATCTCGAACCCCATTCGATACAGATCCGAACGATGTTAAAAATGCTAAGTGTCATTTAATTCCTGTTCCTTCGACGGGAACTTCTGCCGCCTCCGGATTTATGTGCCAATTAAGTCGACCATCCGATATCTGCTTCCTCCACCTTCTCGTAACATCTGGCCGAGGCTGGTATCCGTCCGACTAACATAGTTTTTATCTTCTCGAATAGCGTTCGTGGCGAACCGTTCCATCCAGAAGGAATGCCGAAAATTCCTACCATTATTTTTACATCTCGGCCCCTCGGATATATTTCACGGGGAACGAGGAAGAAGGCGGCAATTAGTAAGACACGCGGCTGTCACTTCGTATGTGGAACCACACACATCGAGCTCCATGACGTACGAGAGCGATGTTGCATGAAAAGGAAGAGTATGAAATGGTGAAGGACTGTTTTTCACACACACGATCAAATTTCCAGTATGAGATTCTCGCCTTATGAATGGATAAGCGGGACACACCGCTGCTTGTCGCAGCGGTTAACGCCCTCTACCGTTGTGAATGAATACTATTATTGAAAACATTGTTACAGACAGAAAGGTAAAACATTTTTCAAAGAAACCAAACTGTTATTTCTACATCACAAATCAACTTTATCGAGCACAGAGGTTTCAAATTGAATCTTTCCCGACGGAGCTATGACTCGAGTAATGAAAATAGGGAGTCCCATATCTCCCACGCAAACTTCGAATCTCGGAGAACTCGAAGTACCCGGAACCGGTTCCGTCGAAGATAAATAAACTTTCACTGTACGATCTCTGTTCGTTCAAATATCCAATAACGAGATTTAAATAATATTTGCTTATCATGGGTCCGTTGTAATCCATCTTTCTCTTGTCATGCTCGTATTTTAAGCCTCCGCTTTATTTCGATCGCTTTCCGGAGAGAGCATTAAGGCCAGACTGCGCGATATATAGCCGCTTTCGATAATACGACATGTAATTATTTTGGCCATTAGAGTAACTCGCGTCTAGACGCCAGGCCGCGTGGATGGAAAATAGGAATGAGAAGGGAGATTCATATTTGTCTATTGCTCGATGAGATGTCGTTCATTAAGAGGGTGTGCGAGTAATGCCCTGTGGTTGCGGTTATGGGTTCCGCCTGAGTGATCAATTGATATCAGTCGATGAATACAAGGAAACGCGGTGTGATTAATTTCATTGGAAGTTGATATATGGATATAATTTTATTGGAAAACCCTGTAAGTTTTCACACGCCTTCACATTTTTTTGAATCACACGGTGAGGGTGGGGGGTATTACCGTCCTACCCTGCAACGGCGACGCCCATGTTTTATAATATTATTTCAGCAGTCAAATTGCATTGTAGATTATTCGAAGATTCTTCAAGTGGTTAAGAGAAAAGAAGTTCATTCAAATATTGGTACACAAATACTTCGTTTTCAAGATTCAGGGTGTTAAATTCAAAAGAAAATTGTTTTTCCTCTGTAAATTGAAGATCCTTGACCCAAAATTTGTTTTCAATCGGTAGTATTATTTTAACTATCCACTCAAGTGCACATCCCTGAACCACATAAAAACATAAGGGAAAGTTTTTTTGAAAGTTATTATTTTTTTACAATTCTTCAATATACATATAACAAAATCCAATAAATACTTATTGAATACAATCTTCAACATTTGTCCCAAGATACCATTATATTTTTCAAATTCATTCTTGGAACAATTCATTGAGTCCAGTGGCGTCCAGTGGCGGTAAAATATTTTTGGGAAGAATTCAGGCTACTGACTTTTTTCGTGGTATTCTCAAATTTCTTGACAACTCTTGTAGGTTTCATCCTTTTGCTCAATTTTCTAGAAGAGGAAATTCATTTAATTGCATATTCCTGGACCACAGAACGAACATGATGAGAAGTTTTTATGGAAATTATTCTTATTTCACAATTCTTCTTTATATAATAAAACCAATAAATACTTATTGAATACAATTCTCAACATCTGTCTCAAGATACCATGATATTTTTTGAGCGCTCGTACTACTTACACGAGGGCTATATCATTTCGTCACGATGTCTGTATTTTTCGAATTTTGAGCCGAAAATGGTCTCAATCGACTATGTTCGACTCACTGATGACGAATCCGTCGGAAAATTCGAGTCTGTCCGTCCGGCCGTCCGGCCTTTGGATACTGAGTACTGAATGGCGGAATAACTACTGAAACGAAGGCAGTTTGTTGGGAGTTTCTCCCAAAAATTTACAGTAAATCAAAAAAAATTCAATGAGTTGGGACTATTGAAATCGTGGTATTTCCTGAAATGAACTAATGCATATCTGCAGATGCGTAGGAACAAAAATGCCATATTGTTTACATCCTGGGCTATTCCTTCAACAGCGTTGCCAGAGTGGAAGTGTCAGATCATGTTGGCGTCATAACAAACCGAATGGCAATGAAAGGTTTGTAGGAAATATTTCGGAGGGATGAATTTTTCTTTTCGGGGATGTATTTTGAGCAGTTAGGAAGTAAACATACTGAACGTCAAGGAACATATAAGGGAGAAAAAAGTCCCAATTTTCAGTTTTTCGCTTATATCCCCCAAACGGTGCAGCGTACGGTAAAATTTACTCAATTCAGGTAAGATTCCTTTTAAATTTCCTACAAGGTTTTTTTGATAACTTTTTTCTCCAACTCAAACAGTTTCTGAGATATCCGTTGCCTAAAGTCTTCAAATAAAGAAAAGTGCATTTTAGCATCACATTTTTAGACAAACGGTCTCTTCTAGCGCCTCAGCCTTTCTTTTTCGACATACCTATTGGAAAACAAGTTGAAGTGCATTGAATTCACTCAACAATAATTGAGCGCTCGTACTACTTACACGAGGGCTATATCATTTCGTCACGATGTCTGTATTTTTCGAATTTTGAGCCGAAAATGGTCTCAATCAACTATGTTCGACTCACTGATAACGAATCCGTCGGAAAATTCGAGTCTGTCCGTCCGGCCGTCCGTCCGTCCGGCCGTCCGGCCGTAAGCACGATAACTCTCGAACAAAACAACCTAGAGACTTGAAATTTTCAGTGTGGGTTCAGTTCCCGAATGGCTCGGTTAAGTTCGTTAATGGGCCAAATTCCACCAGGGGTTCCGTAAATATGGCCGTTCAAAGTTTTGTTTCCCTGATTACTTGAAAACTACAGATTTGATCGCAATGAAATTTTGCACTCAAATGGAAAATGAGGTGTTCAAGCTACATGTGAAATTTTGTCCAGATCGCATGACCAGAACCATAGAAACCATAGAAAATTGTAACTTTTGAACGGAAACGCCTAGGGACTTGAAATTTTCAGGATAGGTGTGGATCTCGAATGTCGCGCTCACGTTCATCTATGAGCAACATTATACAAGGGGTTCCGTAAATACGGTCGTTTGAAATTTTGTTTTCTCGATAAATTCGAAACTGCGGATTCGATCGAGATGAAATTTTGTAATTTAATCGAGAATGATATATTGAAGCAATATTTTGTCCAGATCGCATGACCAGAACCATAGAAACCATAGAAAATTCTAACTTTTGAACGGAAAGGCCTAGGAACTTGAAATTTTCAGGGTGGGTTTGGATCGCAAATTTCACGGTCACGTTCATCAATGAGCAAAATTAGACTAGGGGTTCCGTAAATATGGCCGTTCAAAATATTTTTTTCCTGATAGTTTCGAAACTACCGATCGGATTGGAATGAAATTATGCACCTAGCTCAGGAATAATGTATTCAAACTACGTGCAAAATTTTGTCCAGATCGCATCACCAAGACCATAGATACCGTGGAAAATTCTAGCGAATTATCAGAAAAAAATTGAGCAGCTGAAGCACCGACATGAAGTCTGGAGTTTCGGCTAAGTTTCAGAATTTTTTTGACAGCAGTCAAAAATTCCTTCAATTGATTTCTAAAACTGGAGAATGCGAATCTACCTACAAGGTGCATGTACGAGCGCTCAAAAGCTCCTGCCTTCACGGCAGTGCTTTTCGTAATTTTTTAATTCAATCTTGAAACATCTCATTGAGTCCAGTGGCGTTCAGAGCAGCAGTGAAATATTTTTGGAAAGAATTCAGGCTACAGACTTTTTTCGTGATATTCTCAAATTTCTTGACTCGATCAACTAGAATGAAATTTTTTGTAGATTTTATTCTTTTGCTTAGTTTCCTAGAAAAGGAAATTCACTTGATTGCATATCCCTGGACCACAGAAGAAACACGATGAAAAGTTTTTATGGAAATTATTCTTGTTTCACAATTCTTCTTCATATAAAAAAAAAACAATAAGTACTTATTGAATACAATTCTCGACATCTGTCTCAAGATACCATGATATTTCTTGAATTCAATCTTGAAACATTTCATCGAGTCCAGTGGCGTTCAGAACAGCACTTCGTAAAATATTTTTTGAAAGAATTCAGGCTACAGACTTTTTTCGTGATATCCTCAAATTTTTTGACTCGATCAACTAGAATGAAACTTTTTGTAGATTCTGTTCTTTTGCTTAGTTTCCTAGAAGAAAAAATTCATTTGATTGCATACCCCTGGACCACAGAAGAAACACGATGAGAAGTTTTTAAGGAAATTATTCTTGTTTCACCATTCTTCGTTATATAAAAAACCAATACTCATTGAATGCAAATCTCAACAACTGTCTTAAGATACCATGATATTTTGCGATTCAATCTTGGAACATTTTTTTGAGTCCAGTGGCGTTCAGAGCAGCACTTCGTGAAATAATTTTGGAAAAAATTAGGGCCACTGATTTTTTTGTGATATTCCCAAAATTTTCGACTCGATCAACTAAAATGAAACTTTTTGTAGATTTTTCTTTTGCTTAGTTTCCTAAAAAAGAAAATCCACTTAATTGACTACAGAAGAAACATGAGGAAACGTTTTTATGGAAATTATTCTTCTTCCACAATTCTTCTTTATATAACAAAATCCAATGAATTATGATTGAATACAATTCTCAACATCTGTCTTAAGACACTATATATTTTTCAAATTCGATCTTGAAACAATTTATCAAGTCCTGTGGCTTCCAAAGCAGCACTTTGTAAAATATTTTAGGAAAAAATTCAGGCCACTGACTTTTTTTGCGATGTTCTCAAATTTCTAGACTCGACCAACTGAAATATAACTTGCTCGTAGATTCAATTCTTTCGCTTAGTTTTCTAGAAAAAAAAACACCCTGTACCAATCTCAAAACGAAGCAGTTGTAGAACTATGTTCATATGAATTTTTTGTCCCAAAATCACTCAATTGGTTAAATTCCTCAATTTTGGTGAATTTATCACATATACATAATTAACATCATGTATATATGTTTTTGCTTGTATCTTTCTATAAACAAGAGCGGTATCGGTATCATTCAGCCCAAATCTCTGTTATTTTCTAATTTTGAGCAAAGAATGGTGTTGAATGATTAGGCTCCACACACAGATGAAGATTTCGTGATCGAATTCAATGTATTGTCTTCGGACTGTTTGTGGTTTTTGGTGATCACTTTGATGAAAATTTCCAGTTTTCATCCTAAAACAATAGGCGGCAGAACGCGTTCCACTCAGCAAGGAAGGAATATCCAAATTCCTATGGCCTTATTCCGTCGTGTGATCTACAATAGGAACAATCATTATTCAACAAACGTATACCATTTACTGGTTCTTCCACTTTACGACCAATTCGCACCAACCCATCACCTCCCTGAAGATGTCTGCACTTAACGGAACGCCTGTACGAAATTACAGCGCGAAGGTGCAGCTATCTGTTATCCAGCATCAATTGCTGTTAATTCCAGGGAGTAGATACAGGGTAATTATAACGGGACGGTCTCTTCCCCTACACCGGGGGAATCTTAACTACGGCGAGAGGGGGCTTAATAACGAATAAATTCAAGGTAACCTTGGAGGAAATTAAAACGGGGCGTGAAGCGCCCCTCAGACAGGTTGAAAAGCGGGAAAATTCAAAGCCCTATTAATATGGACAGTCGTCAGCAATTAACATCGACGCTGCACCCATTGTCTCCGCTAATGCCCTATTAAGTGAGAAAAGCGGGTCTGATAACTGCCGGGCTTCCTACCAGTCAGTGGCGGCGCGCAGTTGGGACTTCAGACATCAGAAATGAAAGTTAATTTCATTCAAATATATGATTTCATTCCCAGATATTGGTGATGGAACACAAAAAAAAAATTGAAATGCACTGATCTAGAGTCAGGGGTTTTTCTGCACTTGTTTGAATTCATGGTTGAAGCGGTCACCCATCCAGGTACTTCGACACAGTGTGTCAAATATGTCATTTAAATTTGGAGAAATTCAAGAGATGGAATCGAATGTTCCAGCAACAGATCAAAAAAACACTTTTCATGTGAAATTGAATTTTAGTACCCAGTAATGTTGTACTATTAGAGTCCCAACATTTTTCAAGATGAAATTTGAAAGACTTGCATATCTGGATATATCGACTTCCACGCTTGTCTGCTCATCTCGAGATTTCCCTAGCATCAATAACTCCCTTAAAATTGCCTGTTTTCCATCCCCTCTCGACGCCAGACCTCGCGACTGATAGAAACCACGTTTTCCGTCGTCTCACCCCCGGCTCCCCAACCCCCTCGGGCTGGTAAATTAAAATTAAGGCTCCCTCTAAAATTTATAAGTCGGAGTTGTTGCGAAACCCGCTCTGCAATATCCATTTATCAGGGGTTATGAATGGCGGGCTCCCGCTTCTACCTCCGTCGACTCGAGGAGTCTTTTCATTTCTACAATACGTGCCCCGTTTATAGGTGTTTTATCCCTCGTAAAGTGGCGGGGTCGCAATTAACCTGCCTAGATGAGGGGGCCGAGATGTATGTGCTGGCAGGGGGCTCGGGAGTGGATTTCGCTTTTTGGGGATGTTAATGCGGAATTTAATCGGGGATGCTTGCTGGAGCGAATGGCGTACGATATAAACCAGGGCGAGCTGAGGAGCAGAAAAGGAACACTTCGAAAAGACGAAAAATTATCGGAAGCATTGAATTTTTCACACTGAAATTCCTGATGTTTGAACGCAACTATTGTTATTATAACAAGAAAAAACCGTTCTGAGAACAATCTGTATTTGCAATCTAACATGCCGATTCCGGATGAAGTGTCTATGAACAGGAAAAACGGTTAGTATAGCAGTAATCAGGTACCTTTCTTTTGAAAGGGATCTTTTCGTGAATGTTACTGGAATATCTAGTAAAATATAATAATTTTGTAAATATAACCCAACAATATTTGAACGACTTACAGTATGGAAAAATTAAATTCAACAGGAATGTTTGGTATTTTTCACAGAAATTCAGAGTATTCTACCGGAATGAATCTTGTTTAGTTGACATTATTTTAATCCATATTGTACCATATGGTTGAAGTTGTTCGGAATGAAATATCGATTGAAAAGCGACAGAAAAGGTGTTAGCATTTTTAGACAATTCCGTGATCAAATTCGCTAAATGTTTCCGGAATCAGGGAAGAAAATTTCTCTATATTTATTAGGGCGACTCTCAATACTGGTATTCAACGAATGTCTCTCTAATTTGGTAGAATTATTTTAAGATAATCTTCAATATATAAAAATTACGTGTCACGTTGTTTGTCCGGAATGGTCTCCTAAAATGACAGACTAAAAGATAATTCTTGACAGCATTAATGAATATAACAAAAAAAAATTAAGAAAATTGAAAAATTCAACTGACTTTTGATTTCTCGAAAGGTAATTATTCAGTCAATATATTAACATATCACAAAAAAGGAGAAATGAAGTAAACTGAAAAGTTTAAGTGAATTCTGGTTTGCCAAAGGTTATTCTTGACTCACAATATCACAAAAAAAAGTGAAGTGAACTGAATAATTTAACTGACTTCTGGTTTCCCGAAGATAATTCTTGACATAACATATCACAAAAAAAATGAAGAAAATTGAAGAATTTAACTGACTTCTGATTTCTCGAAGGGTATTCTTCAGTTAACATATTAACCTATCACAAAAGAGAAAAAATAAGACAAACTGAAAAATTGAACTGCCTTCTTGTTTCCCAAAGGTTATTCTCGACTTGACATATCACAAAAAAGAAAAAATTTAGTAAAATGAAAAATTTAACTAACTTCTGGTTTCTCGAAGGGTAAATCTTTAGTCAACATATCATTGAAAGAAAAAAAATTATGAAAAGCACGGCCATGAAGTCAGGAGCTTTTGAGCGCTCGTACATCGACCTTGTAGGTAGATTCGCATTTTCCAGTTTTAGAAATCAATTGAAGGAATTTTCGACAGCTCTCAAAAAAATTATGAAACTTAGGCGAAACTCCAGACTTCAGTCAGTGCTTCAGCTGACCAAGTTTTTTTCGATAATTCGCTAGAATTTTCTACGGTTTCTATGGTCTTGGTGATGCGATCTGGACAAAATTCTGCACGTAGTTTGAATACATTATTCCTCAGCTAGGTGCAAAATTTCATTCCAATCCGATCAGTTGTTTCGAAACTATCAGGAAAAAATAATTTTGAACGGCCATATTTACGGAACCCCTAGAATTTTGCTCATTGATGAATGTGACCGCGATATTCGCGATCCAAACCCACCCTGAAAATGTCAAGTTTCTAGGCCTTTCCGTTCAAAAGTTACAATTTTCTATGGTTTCTATGGTTCTGGTCATGCGATCTGGACAAATTATTGCTTTAATATATCAATTTCGATTAAAATACAAAATTTAATCTCGATCGAATCTGTAGTTTTCAAGTAATCAGGGAAACAAAACTTTGAACGGCCATATTTACGGAACCCCTGGTGAAATTTGGTCCATTAACGAACTCAATCGAGGCATTCGGGAACTGAACCCACACTGAAAATTTCAAGTTTCTAGATTGTTCCGTTCGAGAGTTATCGTGCTTACGGACGGACAGACTCGAATTTTCCGACGGATTCGTCATCAGTGAGTCGAACATAGTCGATTGAGACCATTTTCGGCTAAAAATTCGAAAAATACATACATCGTGACGAAATGATAGAGCCCTCGTGTGAGTAGTACGAGCGCTCAAAAAGAACTGAACTGGAAAATTTAACTGACTTCTGGCTCCCCCAAGGTTATTCTTGACTTAACATATCACAAAAAGGAAAAATGTAGTAAAATGAAAAATGTAACTGACTTCTGGTTTCTCGAAGGGTAATTCTTCAGTCAACATATCACAAAAAAAAGTGAACTGAAAATTCAACTGACTTCTGGCTTCCCAAAGGTTATTTGGACTTAACATATTATCACAAAACAGAAAAAATGAAGTAAAATGACTTCTGGTTTCTCGAAGGGTAATTCTTTAGTCATTAAAAAGAAAAAATGAAGTGAACTGAAAAATTCAACTGACTTCTGGCTTCCCAAAGGTTATTCACAAAAAGGTAAAATAAAGTTTCAGTAAGGTCAAAAAACCATAATGAAAAAAAAATAAAAAATTAATTAGAAAAATTACAAAATAGCACTGACAGTATTCTAAATTACAACAATGATCTACAGTAGAACATACCGGATACTTCCAGTAAAATATCGAGGAAAAAACTTCGGCTACACATGGAAAACCCCCAAAACGTGGTTAATTTAATGGGAAATGCAAGAAATTCAAGTTGAATACCAAGTAACTACAGAAAATTCCTGTTAAAGCTCAGGTTATAAGCTTCGCATACAACTAACTAGTACTGTAATATATCAACGATAGTTCTGTTGAAACGATGCGACAGTGCCGTTATAGGTAGACTAATTCCTGTTTTAGTTTAGTGTTCATTACTGGGAATTCTTGTAGAAACTGAGGTTTGAAACTTTGAATACAACTTTCTAGTTTGTTTATCAAACAAGAGATTCCTCTAAATAGTCACACATATCCCGGTTTTCGTCACAGTATTATTTTCCTGTTGAAATGACGAACTACAGTTTGGTTGCACCAACTAATGTGAAACTAGTTATTTCTAGAGGAATTAAACGACCGGAATTGCCACGCAAATTCAACAAATATTCCTGCTGTTACAACTTATATAGAAGGAATTTCCTCTAGAAGTAACCGAATTCCTGTTGTTTATCCTGGACAATTTTTTTCAGTGTCGAATTCAATGAAATTCCTGGATAATCGATATCATTGAAAAAAACAAAATGTTCGTATATTTTCTGTGAAAATTACTTTCATACAGTAAATCGTAGAATAGCACCATGCCTTTTGTCAACCTTAAGAGATTGCAAGTAGCACACAATAGAGGACGAATACATTTCGGCCATCTATCATCTTCATACATCCACGTACAGAAAATCACAGAAATGCATCTGCAATATACATCGTTAGAATCACTTCCACCCCCCGACCCTCATCCCGCATGGAATTAATTTTTTGCCCGTATTTTCCGCATCGTTTCGGCGTAATTCATCTCGTGAAAACGACAGCGAACGTAAGGAAAAAATCACGCGCCGTCTTTTTTCCGAACGACAGGAGCGCCCCCTTCCCGTTCTCCCTCTCTGTCGCGCGCGCGTACGGGTGCGGGTGACAGCCGTAATGAACGACGTGGAAGTTATGAATTTTCTGGGCAGCACGGTCGTCGCACTAACTTGTAAATGAATTATATATAACGCCGGGAAAGCCATTCGGCCGGCTCGTGACAGACGGACCGAATTCGGGGCAGATATGGACCCATAGATGCGCCCTCCCGCTGTAGACGGTTTTTCGGAATTTTCGGACGTTAATTGGCCTCCGGGCTGATGAAAAATGGCAGGCGGATTGTTATTTTACGAAGGACTGGCTGAATGGACTTTTCCTTCTAATGGAATACATTCTTTTCAATTTACCTTCCTGATTTGGAGAAAGGTCATTATCTGTTCGAGAATAGTGAAAAGCACTGTTTAGGCCAAAATATTTCGAAACGCAAGCAAGAAAGAAGATCCAGGACTTCCTTGTATGTTCATTTCGGGGGAACCATTATGCCCTCTCGTGTTATTCTATGAATTGTAACGTACCCAGCTAGGGTAGGTTCGCTCAATCGTTATGCAGTCGAGGGATGGTGAATAATACACTAATCACTCGTCAAAGGTTTATTGGTAACATCTAGGGACTCTGCTCTCTCTAGCAAAATGTTAGTGTTTATATATTCATAAGATAGTTACATGTTTAATCGATTGTATCAAAACAACCTCGAGAATCGATAACATGATTGATAACATTACATATTATAGTAAACACATCAGTTTACGTTTCGGGCACGCTTTGGCGACAAAGCAAGGTAACAGATATTGCATCTCAAGATCGTTAATATACAGAGTGTTCATACTGATACATACTACAGAATATTCTTTTGGAATATTCTCAGCATATTCTCCTCGGAATATGCCTGGAATATGCTTTATGGGATATAGATATTCTATGATATTCCACGAATATTCCGAATATACCCATCCCTTTTCGCATATTTAGGGAATATTCTAGGAATATCGAAAATGGTCGTGGTCAAAAATTGAACATACTTTACGGTTGTTCGTTATGAAATTCATATTATTAGTATATTATTTAACGAGCGGTAATATAGGTAGATGAAGTTTGCACCACGAGCCGAAGGCGAGTGCTGTACTTCATCAAGTGAGTTATGATCATGACCGCACGTTGGATACTATACTTTATCCAATACATACTAAGATACAAGTACAGAGAAAGAACTTTATTTTCAAATCTCAATAGTTGCCTATAACAATGCATTATTTATGTTGAGTGTGCTTCTTGGCATGGAGTAGAAAGTTCATAGGGGCGATGCTTTATATTTTGTACTAAGTTCACTGAAATATGCCAAAAGAACATTCTCTGTAAACGATGACTCAAAATTCTTACTGCTACACCAATCTTGAAAATTGTTGTATACATCTTTATATTTGTTTTGGAATTTTTCGGGCAATAAATTCTGTATGGTAACATTGGCTGTCTTATTTCTGAAGTTGTACATAGTAACCCATCTCCACTATCTGAATTTATCTTTTTCTGCAAAAAATTCACAATAATGATCAGGTATCAACTTAATTTGAAAAAACGTCAAAGTTGGTCAAGTGATCCACCCTCAATACCAATAATGGACTGTTCCGTTTCGTCCAATCAGCTTGTTCCTAAGCACAGAGACAGGGAGTTATAGTAGTGAGTTATTATAACTCACGTTGTTTGCTTACAAACACTCTTAAATGCTCGAAAGTAGTTGAATAATCATAGGAGAAGATAAATATGTTTCTCTGTACTTGTATCTTAGTATTTATTGTTATAATCGTAGATAAAGTATAGTATCCAACTTGCGGTAATGGTCATAACTCACTTGATGAATTACAGCACTCGCCTTCGGCTCGTGCTGCAAACTTCACCTACGTGAGTTATGACCTACATTACCGCTCGTTAAATAATATACTATTACTGTTCGCCATTTCTATTACAATTTCTGGTCCAAATCGCAGCCATATAGTTCCCTGCAGCGATACTGAAGACAGGTTGCCGTATATGGAAAATTATACGAAGAAGTTTTCAGCGCATCTGATAAATCCCCAAGAAATGCCGATGCAATGAATTGTCCAACAACGATCAACAGTCATCTGCTCCCCTTGGTCGCAGGTGAATTTCCCAAACATTTATAATCTTACATGCAGTAGGAAAGCTAATTGACTCTGAAAAACGTGCCCTCGCCGAGATCCCATGAAATATCTCCTCCCGACGTTTAAGGTCCCCGAAACAAAGAAGGTTGACACATGCTCAATCCCCAGATTAAACTGGATGATCGATCGTGGACCCGCCGAGATGTGTGTGGCATCGTCAGAGGGCTTCCTGTGACCCCTCGAACATCTGCATTAATAATAGAAGACGTTAAGAGATTTTAATACCGCCACTCAGAACGTGACTCGATTAACAGACGCAGAACAGACTCGTGGAGAGGAACTGGAGGAAGCCTGAGCCACCACCACAAATTACTCATTTGTCTCCGTGGCTTAATTAGAACGGTCCCGGTCAATGATTTCAGAACAGACGAGTTAATTCTTTTGTACGTTTCATTGGTCTGTGGAATATTAAGGGCTTGGGAGAATGCAGAGCTCGACCATGAAAAATTGTAGCGTCCGACGGTTGTGATTATCTTCTGGCGAAATCTGAATTGGAGTTCTTTGGGGGTTATTTTTTGATTGAAGGACTTTTTTAGAGTCCAATTTCAGGAAGAGTTGTACAGCATGCTAATCCAGTTGATGAAGGGTTTGTAGAAAACATCTAAAGGAATTCATTCAGAGGTCGGAATTTAAATTGCTTTTATTCTTTACATATTAAGTTTCACAGTACGACGCACTGTTTGGGAGATATGAGCGAAAAACTAATAATTGGGATTTTTATCTCCCACCTCCTTACTCAAACTCCAGGTCTTTGTTCCAGAACTTTCACTTTTTTCACTTCCTATCACTTCTGAATACATTCCTTCCCAATAGCCTGAGGTTCTGCTCGATGAAATATTGGAGTTTATCTTCTCCTATTGAATTATAAATATATTCATTATTCAACTTCTTTTGAGCAATTAATAGTATCGGTAAACAAACACCGTGAGTTATAATAACTCACTGCTATAACTCCCTGTCTCTGTGCTTCTGAACAAGCCGATTGGCCGAAATGGAACAGTCCATTGTTGGTCTTTAGGGGAGGTCACTTGAATAATTATGACATTTTCTCAAATTAAGTTGATGACTAATTATAATTATAGTGAATGTTTTGCTGAAAAAGATGAATTCAGATAGTGAAGCTGAATTATTATGTACACCTTCAGAAATAAGACAATCAGCAAATGTTACCATACAGAATTTATTGTCAGAAAAATCCGAAAACAAATATTAAGGTGTATGCAACAATTTTCAAGATTGGTGTAGCAGTGAAAATATTAAGGCATCATTTACAGAGAATTTTCTTTTGGCATATTTAAGTGAACTTAGCACTAAATATAAAGCATCACCCCTATGAACTTTCTCCATGCTAAGATACACAATCAAAATAAATAATGCATTGTTATAGGTAACTATTAAGATTTGTAAATAAAGTTCTTTCTCTGTACTTGTATCTTAGTATTTATTGTTATAGTCGTAGATAAACTCTAGGATTCAACTTGCGGTAATGGTCGTAACTCAATTAATGAATAACAGCACTCGCCTCCTGCGTGAGTTATGACCTACATTACCGCTAGTTGAATAATATACTATTATTCATCAAATTTTCCTTCAGCTTGCTGTAAAGTACATTCTAATTTTTCACGTGATGCTTTTTCGTTCATTTCCCTAAAAGTCATATCAATAATAAACATACGAGTCGGAGGACTTAACTTCAGGATATGAACTGGAAAAAAAGCTCGTTCGCCAACTTGGATTGGACCCCTCCCTGGAGAAAACCTGTAAAATTCTAATCTCCGAAGTCGCAAAGAGGAATTCGTGAATCCGATGAAAAATGCAGGAACTAAAGTCGAGCTCTCGCCGGGGTAATTCCTTGCCAATCAATGGCCCTCTCAGACCGGACGCCTCGACCGCAGGTCAGCTCATCGGGGATGAGTTAGGGCTCTCCTAGGGTGTCTCGGTTGGAGGCCCCCGCGCTCCCGGGGGACCCCGTCCAGATCTCCAGACCGCACTATCCAGGTTCTCCATGTATACTAAATGATTCGGTTCGGTGCCTTACCCCCCACGCCCACTCCTCCTCCTCCTCCCGAAGGTCAAGTGATTTATAAATCGGTCGGAATGAGAGCGTACCCTTTTCGGGGGGCGAAAGTTTATCCGCGCATAAGGAATATTCATGATTCGCGAACGTGGGAGACTTTATGGCCGCTGTCGGTCGTTTGGAAGACTTGGGGTTGTTGAATTTCGCGTGCAACGGCACCGGCTGTCGGCGGTAAGGTACGTGGGACTGCGGCCTCGAATTCCTTCGGAATTGTTTCTTGGAAGTTTTGAATGTATAACTCAACCGAGTTTGGCTGAGACTTCGAGGGTGTGTATTCCTTCATCTTGGGTAGGTGGATGTTAAATCTCACTGAGTCGGTCGGAGCTCAATTATAACCACTGATGTCTGAAATAACAACTTGTTTGGTCTTGTAGGTTTACCCTGAAGAAACTAAAGACAACACCCTCTGCTGGTTTTTGAAAAGGACTGGAATTTACTTCCCTTCGCCTTTGATATAATATAATTTTTCCTTTTTTCTTCTATTGATCACTTAGAGAGGTCCTCCTCTCTTCTTCATGGTTTTTTGCTATCCGTCATTGGCTTCTTTGCAAGAGATAATTCCTCTTGTCTATCGTTCTGACTGGTATCATTACCATCCTTCTTATCTCTTTGTTTTCGTGTTCTTTCATCGTTGTCCATTGCGTTCGTTATACTTGGTATTGGAAGCTCTGTCTTAATTCTCTTCATCTCGTTTTCCAGCCAAAGTTTTCTGTTTGCAATAAGCAGCAGGTATGAATACCCATGTAGTTGCCTGGTCTTCTTTTTGATTTCTTCCATTTGTTTGTTGAATTTCAGCTTTTTGCCTTGGGTCGCGCCCAGTTATTTTGCTTCATCTTCCCAGTCTATCTTTTGGTTTTTTTTCACGACGTTAATTGCTGTTTCCTTCTTCAAACTCGTGCCGCCGAAGTATATGGCAACTGTTTTCTTCGCATTCATCTTGAACCTCCATTTCTTGAAATAGCTCAGCAGTTTGTCTACGTCTATCTGGAGTTGCTTCGTTATCGATTTCCTCATTCTGCTGGAATAGTATACGGCAGTATCATTTGTAAACTGGTCAATCTTACATCTTCCCATTTTTGGTATGTCCCACATATATATGTTGAACAGCAACGGTCCTAGGACCGATCCTTGTGGTACGCCGGCTTCAATTTTCCTGGTGGTTGACCTTGTACCATCTATGTTGATTTTGAATTTTCTTTCCTTTAAGTATGCTTCTATCAATCTAGTCATTTCGGCTGAAAACTTCCACATCTTCACCTTGTATATCAGACCTTGGTGCCACATCTTATCAAATGCGTTTTCAATGTCCAGGAAAACGGCTCCGGTGTCTGTAGATAGGTTCATTTTTTCTTTTATATCTTCTGTTAATCTGACCAGGTGGTGTTCCGTCGAATGTTCCGTGTGGAAACCGAACTGGTGGTCTGGAATTATTTTCTTGATTTTCACGAAATCTTATATTTTTCTGTATATCAGTTTCACTATCACTTTGCTCAGTGCAGGAAGTAGGCTTATAGGTCTATAGTTGGTTGGGTCGTTTCTGTCCTTTTTCCTTTTTTTCCATATCAGTATTGTGTCAGATGTCTTCTATTTTTTAGGGTAATGTCCTGTTCGTAGCATAGCATTGGCTGTTCTGCTCTTTCTTTTTGCGCTTCATCTGGTAGGTTTTTGAGAGCCTGATTTTGGTTTCCGTCGATTCCGAGCGCCTTTCTGTTCTTCAGTTGTCCGATAATTTCTTTTATTTCGTCTCTGGTTAGTTCATTGATTTCTTCTTTTGTTCCATAGAGGTCGGTGGCTGGTATATTCCCAATTTCTTCTACTGACTTGTTGAACTTGTAGTCCTTGTTCTCCGGATTCGGCTTGAATTGTTGCTACAGCGAATCGGCCAACATTTCAGCTTTTTCTTCGTTCGTAATTTCTGTCTGACTTCCTTTTTGTCAGTTTTGGAATCTTTGTTTTCGTTTTCTTCCCGGTTAATGCTGATGCCATTTGCCATAAGGATCGGTCTTCTGTATCTGGATTCTCTAGCTTTTTGTCCCATTCTTCCGGAAATAATTCACGGACTCTAGCTTTCACCTCGTTGGTTAGTTTATTTAGTATAGTTTTGTCATTTGGGTGTAGTTTCTTTCTATATTGTTTCTTGGCCTTCCTTTTTTCCTTTAGTAAAATTTGCACGTCTACAGGTAAAGGACTTTCCTTCGCTATTTGTGCAGTTTTACACGACTGTGTTTGGGCTTCGATGATTCTCTTTAGATCTTCGATTGCTTTATCTATTTCTCCTTCGTTGTTGATCTTCACACTTCTGGATTTGAAGAGTTCTTTGAATTTTTACCAGTTTATTGATTTCCTCTTGGTAGGTGATCTATCAGTTTCTATTTCCAAAGTCACAGGGCAAGGACCTGATGATAGTTAATAGTTAGGAAGGGGGTTACGTTCCACTGCAACCTCAAGGTCTATTGTGCCCCCCATCAGAGCCGTATTCGCAACTGCGCTACCTACAGCTCGCCCTCCAGCTCCAGAGCTCCAATGAACTCCAGTATCTGAGAGGGCTTCAAGGAAGTTAGATCCTCATTCCTCCTGTAATTCTCTTGTCCAAGACATTCTTTGCGCTGGTTTGCAATGGCGAGGCATTCTGTAACCAGGTGAACAGGGGTCTCCTCCTCTTCATCACAGAATCTACACTCGTCTGTTTCTGTTAAGGCCTAAGGCGACAATGTCCTGTGAGGAAGCCAGTGAGTAGGCGTAACTTGGTCTTACTGAGATCCAAATAATTTTTGGGTCTTGAACTCTCAAAGTTCCGAATGAACCTTTTAGAGTGGTCCATTCCTGGAAGGTTCCTCCAGAGTGCTTCTCTTTCGGTCTCTTCCTTCTCCAGAAAGTCTTTCTTATAGGTGCGTTTACCTATGCCACAGAAGGGTTCTGGGCCAGTAAGTGGCGTTTGTGCTCCCTTGCTGGCAAGTGTATTGGCCTCTTCGATTCCTTTGATTCCTGAGTGACCAGGAACCCAGACTAAAGAGACCTTATTTTTCTTGCCTACTACATTAAGTTTCCTCCGGCACTCCCATATCAGCTTTGAGTCGATGATATAGGAGTTCAGTGCTTTGATAGCAGTTTGACTATCCGAGTGGATCACAATGTCACACCCTTGATAGTTTCTTTCCAGGTTTATATCTATGCATCTTTCGATTGCAAGTATTTCTGCCTGAAAGGCACTCGAGTAGGAGCCTTACGATAGTGTACACTTGGTTCTTGCCCCGTATACTCCAGCGCCGGCCCCCATCGTGGTTTTGGAACCATCTGTATACCATTCAATGGTATTCACTTTGAAGTTTTGGGTAGTGTATTCCTTTTCCCATTCTTCCTTTTTACATAGCATAGTGTTGAAGTTCTTCTCAATGCTTACTTTTTTAATCATAACATCACTAGGCAGGTTCGCTGATGAGATGTACTTGTTCAGAGAGGACCAGGCTCCTCGACTTTTAATTCTCTCATTCCCTGTACCTTCCCTAGATATTCTAAGGATAGCCTCATGGGCTTCCCTGTTGGTCACTAGATGTAATGGAGTGAGATCTGTGATGACCTCAAGTGCTCTTGTCGGGCACGTTCTCATAGCTCCAGTGATGCAAACGCAGGCAAGCCTTTGTCTGATCTGATGATAGATCCATCTTGGTTTCGATTTTGTAATTTTTTCTTACGTTCTCCATTATTGCTATATCCAGGACGTCCATCGTTTCTGTTGGGACATAAATGTATGTGGGGTCATCTGGGCCGACAGCTAGTAGATTATGTTTGTCGGTGATTTGTTTAAGTTTGTTTCCTTGACTATTTACTTTACTGCTGTTCCAGTATGGGTGTTTTGCATTCAAGTCTCCTGCTACTATGGTTGGTCGTTTGTTCTGGCAGAAGGCTGTGATATCCTTTTCTTCAAGGTTGCTTTGCGAGGGCATGTAAATAGAATAAATGTCAATATTGCCTTCGCGTGTTTTCACACCTATCCCTTTTTCCTCAATGTTGTTTCCTTGAACATCTGGTAATTCAGTATGGCTTATTCCTCTTTCCACTAGGACAGCTGTTCCACCTCTTCTGCCTGTTAGTCTGTTAAGACGACACACGACACAACGTATGCGCCTGATTAAGCTGTCGGCGGGAGATGGCGTCTATTGCGTAGCGGATAGCGTCATCTCGCGGACGTGTCACGAGGTTGTAATGAAAACGGGTCAAATTAGCAGGGGTTTCTGGTCCGCCACAAGTATACTTATATGTAGGTCCAATTGATTTAAGAAATTCATGATATTTATCTACTGTCGTGTATGTCACGAATTATCTTTCACTTCAAACGTTCCCCACCGACACCCCTTTTTACATAACCTCTCTTGCCTCACCGTCGAAGCAGTCCTTTGTCTCCGTTCACTTTGGGGCCCACCCGGTCAGCCTAACGCCGCCACGGACAAACTTTCCTTACGTTATAATAGGTGCAATAAAGTACCTGAGACCCATAACCCCCCCTGATTGTGGGACAGTGTATATTATCGACGCCAACGCGATCCCGACGGACGCGTTTCCATTGTTTTTGAACGGTCGAGATATTGCATCGCCGCCTACAAGCCGCGGAGGAGAGGCCGGCCGTCTATTTTTAAGGCAGATAGAGCGTATGTTGTAATCTCACTTAATCTGTAACTGAGGCATTTCACATACACCCGACCCACATGGTCTCGTTGCGCGGAGGTTCGTGATTTATAAACGATCGGATGGAGAAAATGCGATATGTACATGGTGCTTGCACGCGAACGAGAGGGAATTGTCGTTTCGCGCTCTAGAAAACGCGAATCGGGAAGTTTGGAAGGCCGCGGGACAGACGGGGCCCATCTGTTTTGTCGCCGAGCGGTTTACGCGTTGTTAACCGAGGAGGTTCTGGGATTCCTGGATTTTACGAATCCCACATGCGGCATTTGTTCAACAATCGAGCTATGAGCTGGGAATGTTGCGGTAAATTTCCGTATTTTACATATATGTGGTAACGGTGCAATTTTTTCATCCAAAGACTGCGAAACCGCATTTTTTATTATGACCATTTATTACATTCTAACTGAGATTAATTGAGTGGAACAACAGAGAGCGAGGCTATGGAATTTTCCGAATGTTTCCACATCTGTCTAGGATAAGGAAATCAACAAAACGTTGAAATATATAATAACAAGGATTTTTTGAGATCAATATATATGGCAACGTCGCATTTTTTCTGAAAAAGTCTCATTTTTCGTATAAGGAATTGAACAAAGTTCATTAAAAAATCCCACATACAGGATGGGCGCACAACAAATCAAAATGAACACAAAGTAAAATTAAAATTTTTTGAATTAAACAATAATTCATGTGGTGGTGGTATAAGCTTTGTAGCAGGACATTCGAGACGAAAATAACGTATCAACATTCAAAGGTGAGTTTCTTAACAGGATGTAAAACTCGTCTAAATAAACCACTTCACTTCATTTCTGTGAACCAAAGAAGCTGTCATTCTGACAAATAATGTCATTTTATTCTATAAACTTCAAGAGATGGAATCTTAGAATTATCACCAAATTTCCCAACACCAGATCAGAAAAACTCTGTATATTCCAAGATATTTCCATGCGAAATTCGGATTGTCAGATTTTGACAAATTTCAACAAATTTGTGATCCAAACCAGCTGTCAGACAAATAATGTCAGTTTATTCTATGAACTTCAAGAGATTGAATCTTCGAATTATCATCAAATTTCTCAACACCAGATCAGAAAAACTCTGTATATTCCACGATATTTCCGTTCGAAATTCGGATAGTCAGATTTTGACAGATTCCAACAAATTTATGGACCAAACCAGCTGTCAGACAAATGATGTCATTTCATTCTATGAACTTTAAGAGATGGAATCTTGGAATTATTATCAAATTTCTCAACGCCAAATCAGAAGAACTCTGTATATTCCACGATATTTCCATTCGAAATTCGGATAGTCAGATTTTGACAAATTGCAAAAATTTGTGATCCAAACCAGCTGTCACAGTAACAAATAATGTCATTTTATTCTTTAACCTTCAAGAGATGGAATCTTCGAATTATTATCAAATTTCTCAACACCAGATCAGAAAAACTCTGTATATTCCACGATATTTCCTTTCGAAATTCGGATTGTCAGATTTTGACAAATTCCAACAAATTTGTGGACCAAACCAGCTGTCAGTTTATTGTATAAACTTCAAGAGATGGAATCTTCGAATTATTATCAAATTTCTCAACACCAGATCAAAAAAACTGTGTAAGTATAATTCACGATATTTCCATCGGAAATTTGAAATGTCAGATTTTGACAAATTTCAAAGAAAACTGTGAATCATACCAGCTGTCATTCTGACAAATGATGTCATCTTATTTCATAAACTTCAAGAGATGGAATCATCGAATTATCATAAAATTTCTGAAAACCAGATCAGAAAAACTCTGTATATTTCACGATAGTTCCTTTCGAAATTCGGATTGTCAGATTTTGACAAATTCCAATTCCATAATGTTATTTCATCACATAAAATTCAAAAGATGGAATCATCGAATTATTATCAAATTTCTCAACACCATATAAAAAAACCTCAATTTTTTTCACGTGGACAGCTATGAAGTTGAATTTCTACATAGCTCATTATATCGATACCCCATATATAAACAAACAATTTCAACAGGAAATGTCAAGAGTTTCTGAGATACCGAAGCTTTTTTTACAACCAACTACACTTTCGATTCTTTCATTTCGGTATTTTTAGATTTATTGAGGAAAAAATTATTCAGACTGCTAAATCCACGAAACCGTTTCGTGAATTTTGCCCATTCTCTAACATGACCGGCGCATTCAGACCCCGAACGGACACCGAAAATCTAGACATTCTTCTTTCCAAAGTTATCGTGTTTATGGCCGGCCGGACATGAACAAATTTGACTACGAATTCGAAGGCTCAAAACCGAAAACTATCGATATTTGGGCAAAATGATAACGCTCTTGATCATAGAAATACAAGCGCGCACAAAGCATAACCTATATACTGAATTTTCTAGATTTATATCTAATATTTGAGAATTTTATTCCAGTTTTTCCGTAAGCTGTGAAGAAAACTGAGAAATCGATATTGCACCATTTCAAATAATTTAATACCATTAAATTCCAGATAGTCTAGATGGAGCACTTCATCACCGTCCTATTTCCATCGAATATTACTCCTTCGAAAATATCTCCTCCTTTTGCATTCTTCATCGCGCCGAGATGTGTTTTCCATTAAGCGATCTTCGTCCTATAATTCATTCGCGGTAAAAATAACTTGAAAACCAAACGCCGGGAACGTGACCGCGAGCAGCATTGAATAATTGCCGTCGCCATCCATTCGAAGAGACACCCTTTAATTAGCCAGCGAAAATATATTTCCCTTCGCGTCGAGAACTGGACGGCGAGAGTATCGGCTCTCTGTTTGTTTTTCGCTTCAATCCGACGTTGTTTTGATGGAGGCTGTGCGAGTAACACTTTAACTTGTGAATCACGTTCTGGCTCGGTCCAGAAGTGTTTTCCGATTTTTTTGTGTTGGCATCCGTGAATATCTGCCATTAGTGTCAGTTGTCATAAATTTGAAGAGTTGGTCACTTATTCTGTCAAGATTATCATAAGTTTACTCTGATAGTTTTGCCTCAGAATAATTCTACGGGCGCCATCTGATATCGAATAATTAATTCGAACTAAATAACAGTCAGGGTTGCCAACGCGAGAATATCAAATATTCTACCAAAGCGGTGGAATTATGGTCAATACTATACTCCGTTTAAGAATTATTGACATCTCGGTAGGCTGTGGAAAATCGAATTTAAGTTGGTGGTAGACTATTCAGTAATATTTTGGGTTGCTAAATTCAGGTTGGTATAGGAATAACAGTAACATCGAGTTTCAGGTAAACTGTTATTCACCTACTCAAAGTGTATTCTGATTGATCAATGTCTCTTAAATTTTCAGATTTCTCCAAGCACTGTCCGTAGAATATTAGCATGTTATCACAGCCTGGAATTAGCAGTGGAAGAAAACCTGTGCAATATGATTTCCTTCAAAGAGACATTGAATGACTTTGTTTTTGCTAGAATTAAAAACAATGAATATATAACAGTTCTGATATCCTTTTTGAACTGGCCAAAATGCACCTAAATTTCAATCAATCGCGGTCAACATTATACTATATCATAAAAAAAATTGGATACAAATACAAAAAAGTTGATCCAAGGAAAATTCTTATTGATAAAAAGAAAAATATAATAAATACAGTACGATTTCGTGGTAACTACCGAGAATACATTAAACAAAACGTAAAATTCATTTATCTAGATGAAACTTGGATATTCGAAAACGGTATTCAAATTCGTCAGTGGACACTAGAAAATAATCCAAAAGGTATGCCGAGTATATTCAAGGGTAAAGGTAGAAAGAACACTATTTTGAATGCTGGAACAATTGATGGATTTTCACCTGGATGTGATCTGATTCTTGACAGTGGTATGAATGATAAGGATTACCATAAAACTATGAATGGTGAATAATTCCATAAATGGGTTGTTGAAAAATTGAAACCTTCCCTGCAAAAGGATGCCCATCAATAGGATTATGTCAGCTTATTCAATAAACACATCCAAATCACTACACTAATACGTGGAAACAAACTTTTCAATGAGATTTTTATCATTGCTCTTGTATCATTCGTAGATATTTCAATTTTATTATACTCATTCTGTATGGTACCCTGTTCACATTCCCACAGCTAATACTGACATTGAACACATGCTATTTTTTTCACAACTCAAAAGTATACAGAATAATTGTAAAATTGCTCATCAATTATAATATTTTCAATAATTCATGGACAGTTTTGATAAATGAAAATAAAAATTGACTTTCTCGAAGTATTCAACACCGAGCACTAAATAATTCACAAATTGGAATATATTGATAGTTTAATTATGTATATCATGTCAAAATTTTTCATGTACTTTATTGATTCTTAATTTTTGTTTCTCTCTTATTTCTTTATATATATAAGGTTTCTTCCAATCCATTCACTTGGCCCCTGTGCCCTGGCCCTGTGTATCAAAAATTTTTTTTTGTTGCACCACTTCAGCTACCTGCTAGAATTCCATTAATTATCCTTCTTGAATCCCGAAATAAAATGGTACTCTTTTAGTTGTATGGTTAGAATTTTGCGAATTTTCAATACCAATAAAGATTGAATGGTCTTGAGTGAAAATAAACATTTATTTTACTGATCTTCAATTTTCCATGGTTGACTTTTATATGAACGATATCTCAACTGAACGACTAATTTCATATGAAAGCATTTCACGATAGTTTTGCGCTGAACCTGAATTTCCATGTTTAAACTGCAGTCGGAATATTATTCGATGATTCGTATACTGAACACTTTTCTAGGTTATATTGATGTTATGTTTTATTTCTATAATTAAATTGAACAGTAACTATTTGTTACCAGAAATGAAGCCTCGACTGGACGTGCAAGTCCTGCTTCAATGTCAATAATTCTTAAATGAAGTATATAGTCCATTTAAGAATTATTGACATCGAAGCAGGCCATGAACGTCCAGTCGAGGCTTTATTTCTGGTTACAAAAAGTAACTGAATTTCATCATAGAAATAAAACATAAATATAACCTAGAAAAGTGTTGAGTATACGAATTATCGGAATTATCGAATAATTAAGCCGGAATATTTCGATTGCAGTTTCTACATGGGAGTTCAGGTTTGAAAGCGCAAAAATATCGTGGAATGCTTTCATATGAAATTATCTCATATAAAAGTCAACCATGGAAAATTGAAGATCATTCAAATAAATATTTATTTTCACTCAGAACCATGCAATATTTATTGGTATTGGAAATCTTGCAAAATTCTAACCATATAAGAGTACCATTCTATGTCAGGATTCAAGAAGGATAATTAATGGAATTCTAGCAGGTAGCTAGTGGTGCAACAGAAAAAATTTTTTGGATACTTCACAAGCACAGGGCCAAAAGAATGGATTGGAAAAAACGTTATAATGTATAAAGAAATAAGAGAGAAACAAAAATTAAGAATCTATGTAGTACATGAAGAATTTTGACATGAAATTTGTACCGAACTATCAATATATGAACCAATTTGTGAATTATTTATTGCTCGGTGTTGAATACTTCAAGAAAATCAATTTTTATTTCCATTCATTAAAACTGTAAATGAATTATTGAAAATATTATAATTGATGAGCAATTTTACAATTATTCAGTATACTTTTGAATTGGGAACAATATAGCATGTGTATTAGCAGAGGGAATGTGAACAGGGTACCATACAGTATAAGTATAATAAATAAACTTAAAATATCTATGAATGATACAAGAGCAAAGATAAAAATATTGAAAACTTTGTTTCTACGTAGTGTAGTGATTTGGATGTGTTTATTGAATAAGCTGACATAATCCTATTGATGGGCATCCTTTTGCAGGGAAGGCAATATTTCAATAACCCATTTATGAAATAATTAACCATTCATAGTAATCCTTATCATTAATACCACTGTCAAGAATCGGATCACATCCAGGTAAAAATCCATCAATTGTTCCAGCATTCAAAACAGTGCACCTTCTGCCTTCACCCTTGAATATACTGGGCATACCTTTTGGATTATTTATATTTAATTCTAGCAAAAACAAAGTCATTCAATGTCTCTTTGAAGGAATAATCATATCGCACAGGTTTCCTTCCACTGCTAATTCCAGGCTATAACAACATGCTAATATTCTACGGACAGGGCTTGGTGAAATCTGAAAATTTAAGAGACATTGATCAATCAGAATAAACTTTGAGTCGGTGAATAACAGTTTACCTGAAACACTAGCGGAAATATATGCCAAATCTTTGAAAAACTCGAAGTAACACCGACAAACTGCCTGGCGTTCTCTTGTTAGGCGCGATGTATCCTGGTCAATTCCAGCCATTTTAATAGCATAAGACAAAAAAAACTCGAATTCAGAGCAAATTCTTATAATTACATATTCACCAATATCTTCGATAAAACCATCAAAGCAAGATTTCTATGGGTAATGTTAGGGTTATTCCTATACCCAACTGAATTCAGCAACCCAAAATATTACTGAATAGTCTATTACCAACTCGAATTCGATTTTTCACAGCCAACTGAGATGTCAATAATTCTTAAATGGAGTATATTCATTTTAACCAGAAATGAAGCCACGACTGGACGTGCAAGGCCTGCTTCGATGTAAATAATTCTTAAATGAAGTATATGTTTTAAGCGTCTATAGCGTGGCTCTGCGTTAATTCGCGGACTGTATCTACACGAGGGCCCCCAATTTGGGCATCAGCATCCCCCATATATCATCTCCCGCAAGAGCCTCCTTCAACAACATATAATATTGATATATTCGTCGACGAACTGGAACAATTCGAAATTTTAATTGAAGTTTCACCAGCGCTCACTAAACTATGCCGTGGCGGATCTTCGCATCCTGGACTCATTACGCCGAGCACGGCCGTGTTTTCGCCCCCCTTAATTTCCACCAGACGAGGCCCGAGCCGGAGGGAGGGGGCGGAGAACGTTTTCCAATACATTACCCCACATCAGCGAAATAACATTAGCAGACGTTATTAAAATTTAGACTCTGAATAATACTCGAAAATACACCAGCCGAACATCAATTATTAGAAAACAAACAGCCGAAGTTCGGGACCTCGCTCTCGAAATTTCATCGTCTGCGTTCGAGAACATATTTATTAATCACTTCGGCTTTGCCGATTTTAACCCCTCGACGGAACGAGGGGTAGTGCCGCTCTCGACGAACGGCGCCGCGACATAAATTCGAAAAATATGGGGAAATAATGTGCCGATCGATCCAGGAAAATCCCCGTCAATTAATATTTAACAGAAGTACTCCACTTAAGTGCGACTTAATCGCCGATTCGGCGACAATTCGTGTCGTCGGGAATGTTTTTTAGTTAGGATTTCATTCCTTCATTATTTTGATTCACCATGAAAAGAACTTTTTTTCAATCTTATCATCAAAGGGTGATGTTTAATTGGCCGAGCGATCTGGAGTTATTTCCCAATTCCATGTTTTCACTAGTAATACCACTAGAGGTCAAATTATTTCCGGAAATTTTTTCGAGCTCATGAATATTTTGAAAACTATCCCGAGTCGAAGACGAGAGAAAATTTTGTGGAGGAAATTGACAATCAAGGGGAACCAACAGGACGCATTGAGTATAACCCGGTTTTCTCCAAGACCTCCCAAGGCGGTTCAAAAAGAATGGCCGACAGTAAGTGGCTAGTACCGAATACAGTCAATGAAAAATTATTTCCAGTAAGACTGCTCAAAAAACTAATAAGCAAGCGAGACCAACTCATCAAAACGAATCGTTTATTTTTAACTCCAAATCCAAACTAGAAGCACCCCAATTCCAAAGGCTGGTACAAGAACATCCCGGTTGGACAAAATACAATATCTTCCTGGTTCAAATCGGCGGCATCGGTGATTGGAATCGATGTCAACAAGATCAAGATAACAAATCATTCTCCGAGGGCCACTGCTGTTTCAACTTCAGCCAAAACGGGAATTGGAGAACAGCAATTAATTAAAATAACAGGGCATGGTAGCAGTCACTCCATAAAACCATATCTGCAAATTGACTCGGGCCATCATCAAGATATAATTGACGCAATGAGGTCTGCTTCAACTTCTGCAAAGACAATCCAAGAATCTCTAAATCAAGAACAAGCAACTTCCAATCAACCTGCAATAGTATATAATAATTGTTTTTAATATAAACATTAATCTTAATGGTCCAAAGAATTTAGAGAACATTTGAGCTTGTGGTTGAAATGAATCAAAATTATCATGTGAACAAATAAAAATTACGAAAAGCACTGCCGTGAAGTCAGGAGCTTTTGAGCGCCCGTACATCCACCTTGTAGGTAGATTCGCATTTTCCAGTTTCAGAAATCAATAGAAGGAATTTTAGACAGCTGTCAAAAAAAATCTGAAACTCCAGACTTCATGCCAGTGCTTCAGCTGATCAATTTTTTTTCGATAATTCGCTAGAATTTTCTACGGTATCTATGGTCTTGGTGATGCGATCTGGACAAAATTTTGCAAGTAGTTTGAAAACATTAGCTAGTTTTTGCTCATTGATGAACGTGACTGCGATATTCGCGATCCAAACCCACCCTGAAAATCTCAAGTTCCTAGGCCTTTCCGTTCAGAAGTTACAATTTTTTATGGTTTCTATGGTTCTGGTCATGCGATCTGGACAAAATATTGCTCTAATATATCATTTTCGATTAAAATACAAAATTTCATTTCGATCGAATCCGTAGTTTCGAAATTATCAAAACCCCTAGTATAATTCTGCTCATTGTTGAACGTGAACGCGACATTTCAGATCCACACCTATCCTGAAATTTTCAAGCCACTAGGCCTTTCCGTTCGAAAGTTATGATTTTCTATGGTTTCTATGGTTCTGGTCATGTGATCTGGAGAAATGTAGCTTGAATATATCATTCTCCATTTGAATACAAAATTTCGTGACGATCGAATCTGTAGTTTTGAAATGATCAAGAAAACCCAATTTCAAACGACCATATTTACGGAACCCCTAGAATAATTTTGCTCATAGATAAACGTCATCACGACATTCCAGAACCTCACCTATCCTGAAAATTTCAAGTCCCTAGGCGTTTCCGTTCAGAAGTTACAATTTTCTATGGTTTCTATGGTTCTGGTCATGCGATCTGGACAAAATTTCACATGTAGCTTGAACACCTCATTCCCCATTTGAGTGCAAAGTTTCATCTCGATCGAGTCTGTAGTTTCGAAGTAATCAGGAGAACAAAATTTTGAACGGCCATATTCACGGAACCCCTAGTGGAATTTGGCACATTAAGGAACGTTCGAGAGTTATAGTGCTTACGGCTGGCCGGACGGACAGACTCGAATTTTTCGACGGATTCGTCATCAGTGAGTCGAACTCTATCCATTGAGACCATTTTCAGCTCAAAATTCGAAAAATACAGACATCGTGACGAAATGATATAGCCCTCGTGTTAGTAGTACGAGCGCTCAAAAATTAGATTGTCAAAAAAAATATTCTGTCATTATAAACGTCAAAAAAAATTCTAGTATAATTCGCTGTTGGGTACGTACCCACGAGGAAAAAATTTCCACTAAAGTTCATCCGTTGCGATGGTGATCTGTCAGAAAAACACGTTCTGATTGGTTAAAAATCACATGTGTGGAATTTTCTAGAAAATAAGTGCGAATATTTTCTTGGGAAATATAGATTGAGGTTAATATCGATGTTTCCTTTTGATTATATGGAGCCATGAAGTTCTCGTTTGATACAGCCGCTCCCAGTTCCTGATATCGCACCAACAACAATCGAAACATAGAACAAACAGAGCAGAATTCTGGCCCGATTAGAAGACGGGACCTACGTTCCGCAATCGGGGCGGGTTTCCCTTCCGAATTTCTATTATTAACTGGACGCTTGTGGCGTCTTCTCAAACTCCGCAAACATCTACGAACTTAACAAATTTCGGAACAATTCCGACCTCAGGCGGGGTATTTCAATTATCGTTAGATAAATTCTGACTGAGGAGGCGATATTGGAAGTTGCCACGGGACATGGACCGCTGTCTGGGCATCAAAATATTCATTAATTTCTGGAGGGACCGCCGCCTTAGGTTTTGGGGGGCGACGGGAGATATGCAGGGAGGAGCGACTCGTTCTGGACTAAATATACCTATCTTCTTTCTTTCGTGAAGTGGCAACAATGACAATTTTTACAGTTCATTCCGAATTGATCACAGAAATGTCCTTCTACCCAGCGTAGTGATTCCTTCATTTGTCTTAGATACTGTATAGTACCATGTTGATTTTGAACTGATGATAAAATTGCCTTCTCAAGATATTTTAATTCGAATCTTTGACTTACTTTGTAAGGGAGAGGTTATTTCTGTGAAATTACAACACTTATGACTCAATCTTGACAGTGGATTTTAGACGAATCATATAAATGTCCTTCTACAGAGCATAGTGATTTCTTCATTTGTCTCACATAACGAATAGTATACCGTGATGATTTTGAACTGATAATAATTTTTTTACTTATTTGGCGAGGAAGAGGTTATTTCTGTGGAATTAGAACACTTATATCTCAATTTTGGCAGTTGATTTTGGACGAATCATAGAAATGGCCTTCTACAGAGCCTAGTGATTCCTTCATTTGTCTTACATACTGAATAGTATTCCGTGTTGATTTTGAACTAATAATAACGGGTGATTTTTTTGAGGTTAGGATTTTCATGCATTAGTATTTGCTCAGATTTTTTTGAGGTTAGGATTTTCATGCATTAGTATTTGCTCAGTATGCTTTGACATTTCATCATGAATAGACTTACTAACGAGCAACGCTTGCAAATCATTGAATTTTAATACCAAAATCAGTGTTCGGTTCGAAATGTGTTTCGCGCTTTACGCCCGATTTATGGTCTACATAATCGACCAAGTGAGCAAACAAGTAATGCGATTGTGACCAAGTTTCGCACTCAGTTTACTTTATTGGACATTAAACCAACCACACGAATGCGTACAGTGCGTACAGAAGAGAATATTGCGTCTGTTTCTGAGAGTGTTGCTGAAGACCGTGAAATGTCGATTCGTCGCCGTTCGCAGCAATTGGGTTTGTGTTATTCGACCACATGGAAGATTTTACGTAAAGATCTTGGTGTAAAACCGTATAAAATACAGCTCCTGCAAGAACTGAAGCCGAACGATCTGCCACAACGTCGAATTTTCAGTGAATGGGCCCTAGAAAAGTTGGCAGAAAATCCGCTTTTTTATCGACAAATTTTGTTCAGCGATGAGGCTCATTTCTGGTTGAATGGCTACGTAAATAAGCAAAATTGCCGCATTTGGAGTGAAGAGCAACCAGAAGCCGTTCAAGAACTGCCCATGCATCCCGAAAAATGCACTGTTTGGTGTGGTTTGTACGCTGGTGGAATCATTGGACCGTATTTTTTCAAAGATGATGTTGGACGCAACGTTACGGTGAATGGCGATCGCTATCGTTCGATGCTAACAAACTTTTTGTTGCCAAAAATGGAAGAACTGAACTTGGTTGACATGTGGTTTCAACAAGATGGCGCTACATGCCACACAGCTCGCGATTCTATGGCCATTTTGAGGGAAAACTTCGGAGAACAATTCATCTCAAGAAATGGACCGGTAAGTTGGCCACCAAGATCATGCGATTTGACGCCTTTAGACTATTTTTTGTGGGGCTACGTCAAGTCTAAAGTCTACAGAAATAAGCCAGTAACTATTCCAGCTTTGGAAGACAACATTTCCGAAGAAATTCGGGCTATTCCGGCCGAAATGCTCGAAAAAGTTGCCCAAAATTGGACTTTCCGAATGGACCACCTAAGACGCAGCCGCGGTCAACATTTAAATGAAATTATCTTCAAAAAGTAAATGTCATGGACCAATCTAACGTTTCAAATAAAGAACCGATGAGATTTTGCAAATTTTATGCGTTTTTTTTTTAAAAAAAGTTCTCAAGCTCTTAAAAAATCACCCATTATAATTGCCTTCTCAAGATATTTCGATTCGAATCTTTCACTTACTTGGTGAGGGAGAGGTTATTTCTGTGGAACTAGAACACTTATGTCTCAATTTTGAAGGTTGATTTTAGACGAATCATAGAAATGTCCTTCTACAGATCCTAGTGATTCCTTAATTTGTCTTACATACTGAATAGTATACCGTGTTGATTTTGAACTGATAATAAAATAGCCTCCTCAAGAAATTTTGATTCGAAACATTCACTTACTTGTCGAGGGAGAGGTTATTTCTGGGGAATTAGAACACTTATGTATCAATTTTGACAGTTGATTTTAGACGAATCATAGAAATGTCCTTCTACAGAGCCTAGTGATTTCTTCATTTGTCTTACATACTGAATAGTATACCGTGATGATTTTGAACTGATAATAAATTTTTTACTCACTTGGCGTAAGGGAGAGGTTATTTCTGTGGAATTAGAACACTTATATCTCAATTTTGTCAGTTGATTTTAGACGAATCATAGAAATATCCTTCTACAGATCCTAGTTATTCCTTCATTTGTCTTACGTACTGAATAGTATACCGTGATGATTTTGAACTGATAATAAAATTGCCTCCTCAAGATATTTTAGTTCGAATCTTTTACTTACTTGGCGAGGGAGAAGTTATTTCTGTGGAATTAGAACACTTATGTCTCAATTTTGACAGTTGATTTTAGACGAATCATAGAAATGTCCTTCTACAGAGCCTAGTGATTCCTTCATTTGTCTTACATACTGAATAGTATACCTTGATGATTTTGAACTGATAATAAAATTGCCTGCTCAAGATATTTTGGTTCGAATCTTTTACTTACTTGGCGAGTGAGAGGTTATTTTTGTGGAATTAGAACACTTATATCTCAATTTTGACAGTTGATTTTAGACGAATCATAGGAATGTCCTTCTACAGAGCCTAGTGATTCCTTCATTTTTCTTACATACTGAATAGTATACCGTGATGATTTTGAACTGATAATAAATTTTTTACTTACTTGGCGAGGGAGAGGTTATTTCTGTTGAATAAGAACACTTATATCTCAATTTTGACAGTTGATTTTAGACGAATCATAGAAATGGCCTTTTACAGAGCCTAGTGATTCCTTCATTTGTCTTACATACTGTATAGTATACCGTGTTGATTTTGAATTAATAATAAAATTGCCTCCTCAAGATATTTTGATTCGAATTTTTCACTTACTTGGTGAGGGAGGGGTTATTTCTGTGGAATTAGAACTCTTATGTCTCAATTTTGACCGTTGATTTTAGACGAATCATAGAAATATCCTTCTACAGATCCTAGTTATTCCTTCATTTGTCTTACATACTGAATAGTATACCGTGATGATTTTCAACTGATAATAAAATTGCCTCCTCAAGATATTTTGGTTCAAATCTTTCACTTACTTGCCAAGGGAGAAGTTATTTCTGTGGAATTAGAACACGTCTCAATTTTGACAGTTGATTTTAGACGAATCATAGAAATATCCTTCTACAGATTCTAGTTATTTCTTCATTTGTCTTACATACTGAATAGTATACCCTGATGATTTTGAACTGATAATAAAATTGCCTCCCCAAGATATTTTGGTTCAAATCTTCCACTTACATGGCGAGGGAGAGGTTATTTCTGTGGAATTAGAACACTCACATCTTAAATTTGACAGTTGATTTTAGACGAATCATAGAAATGTCCTTCTACAGAGCCTAGTGATTCCTTCATTTGTCTTACATGCTGAATAGTATACCGTGATGATTTTGAACTGATAATAAATTTTTTACTTACTTGGCGAGGGAGAGATTATTTCTGTGGATGTAGAACACTTATATCTCAATTTTGACAGTAGATTTTAGACGAATCAGAGCCTAGTGATTCCTTCATTTGTCTAACATACTGAATAGTATATCGTGTTGATTTTTAGCTAATAATAAAATTGTCTCCTCAAGATATTTTGATTCGAATCTTTCACTCACTTGGTGAGGGAGAGGTTATTTCTGTGGAATTACAACACTCATGTCTCAATTTTGACAGTTGATTTTACACGAATTATAGAAATGTCCGTCTACAGAGCGTAGGGATTCAGTTTCCTTTCTTTCATACTGGATAGTACCGTGTTTAATTTCGACAGGATCATAAAATTTCCTTCTCAAGATATTTTGATTCAAATCTTTGACTTACTCAGTAAGGGAGGGGTAATTTATGTAAAATTACAACAATGTCTCAATTTTGACAATTGATTTTAGACAGAAATGTCCTCCCACCGAGTGTCCCTTCTCAAGATATTTATATATATATATTTTTTTCAAATCTTCGACTCACTTGATTAACGAGATGTTATTCTTCTGAAATTACAACACTTATGTTTCAATTTTGACAGATGATTGTAGATGGATCATATAGTTTCCAATGGTGAAAATTTGCCAATTTTTGGCGTCTGTTCAATACATACAGTTCATCAAATCTGAAAGTTTTCCTTCGGTGAATAATAATAATGTCACTTTTGGGCCACCCTATACAACCCTCTCTAGGGCTATATTAACAGAACTGTTATGAACCAACAAGGCCCCCTCAACTCCATGATATATATCTACATGTGTGTGTTATAATGAAATTCTATCCGTCTCATTTGTTGCGAACGTTCGCTAATTGTTAATTTCTTCTACATGGGGTTCTCCCGTACCAAAATTCACGTCTCCATCTCTACCCAATGTCAGCTAGATCGAAATTGATGCCGTTACATTATATTTCGTTTTGCACACAGACGATTTGCTGCTACAATTCGATTATGAGCACAGGGAATAGACGTCGAGATATATCAATTTTGGAAGAATTTATGTTGTCGGGGAATATTTGGGATGAGGGGAAATACTCCTCATTATGAAAGATGAGACAGTTGTACCACTATGGCCCAAAATAAGCTGTTGGGGATGTTATTTATCTCATATTCAATGTCGAAATTTGATTTTGGTAACTTTACTGATTATTCTCTTTGTTTTCAGGTGAGTGAGATAACTAACCCCTCAACACATGATCTCACATCACTATGAGCTATTCTCAAGGTTGGTACCACTGAAATGCTGATCCTGCATGTCCATTTGTATGTAACAGCATGTTTCACTTCATTCCCACAATTTCTTCGAAATATACCTACAACTTAATCTGAATTTCAATATTTTCAGACTGAGATTCAAAATAGTAATTCCAAGTCGTTGGAAGGAAATGAAATAAATATCTAGATAATACAATAAGAGCACGTGTAAGACAACCGTATTTCATGAAGAAATATGTGATCTTAAAATTTGATACCAGATGTATGCAATGATATAGAGAGTTCCCATAAATATGTCCCTACTCTAATAATTCATGAAAATTTCGAAATAAATATCGAATCACATATTTCAAAAAGAGATGGCATACAACTCGTATAAGTAGTGTTTTGGACTTCGAAGTCAGTTTGGAGGTATCAGAATATTCATCTGGTAGATATCAACGGAACGAGGAAGACATCGAAATCCTCTACAGGATTAGGAAAAGCGTGACTTTTCTGGTATTCACACGGTAACGCGAGATTCTGTTCTAATCCAAGAGGTGAAAAAAACGATTATTCATGCGGCCACAGATTAAAAATTGGATACGGTCGTGTATAACGTTCCTCAAGTGTTTACCAGGGGGATTAAATGGGATTATTTTTGGATCAAAATAATGGGAACAGGTGCAGGAGATCCATGAACACTTAGAGTGTCATTGGATGTTAATGCAACGTCGGGTATTTTGAACTACTCGATATGTCTTGATTCAAGTCGACTCTTGATAGAGGTCTAGTTGCGAGGGTATGTGAATTCTCAAAACTACAGATTTTGAGGATCTGAAAATACCCACAATTCCATCGAGACTCCACTACATTCTAAAAAAAAATGGTGCTTGTCGTCGAATATATGGACCACACTCAAAGAAATTTTCCAGGATATACAACAGGAATTCGGTTACTTCTACAAGAAATACCCCGTATATAAGCGACAGCAAGAATATTTGTTGATTTTCGTTTAATTCCTCAAGAAATAACAAGTTTTACATCAGTTGATGCAACCAAACTGCAGTTTATCATTTAAACAGGAAAATAATACTGTGACGACAACCGGAATATGCTTGACTATTTACAGGAATTTCCTATTTAATGAACAATCTAGATAGTGTATTCCATGTTTCAAACTTCAGTTTCTACAACAATTTCCAGTTATGAACACTAAACTAAAACAGGAATTGCTCTACTCATAATGGAACTGTAGTATCGATTTAACAGAAATATTTCGTTGAATTGAAGAACTATATTGTTCAAATATTACAGTAATAGTTATTTGTATTCGAAGCTTATAACCTGGGATTTTACGGGAATTTTCTGTAGTAATGCAACATATCCAAAGATAAAGAGTAACTTCGCGAAAAGTTGTCTGGAATGGGAAAAATTTATATTATATTATATTCATTATAGAGTATCTTTACATTATTCTAACGAATTTGAGAGGCATTCGTGGAAAACTACTAATGAGAGACTCCATAATAATAATGGTCGTATTTAACCGAGCACCAAAGTAATATCGATATGATTTCCCAATATTTATCTTGTGTCGCCAAAATCTCAGTTGGGCACCAAAATTAAATTACCAAATTATTTATTTTTGAGCCCTAGAGTATCGAGCTTCGAAGTTTATTTATATATTTCAGCAGCAACAAATAATTGTTGATACCTCAAATCTTACTTGAACACTAAATATTGGAGCACCAAAAAAAAACAAAAATCTGCATCATAATAATTTATTTGAGCCCCAAAAACACAGGCAAACTAAAACAAAAATTATCTCACTAAAACTAAAAATACTGTTATGGAAATCCAAGAATGAAAAATAAATTCAAAATATATCACCAAACAAAATTCGATGAATGATTAAAATATGAATTCTTTTTTTCAAGAGGGCTCAGATTATTCAAAATGTTACCATAGAAATTGTTGTAAGATTATTAGTATTAAGGAAGCTGATTTTTTGACAGGAGAGAAATGTCATGATAGAAATTATTCTTATTTTCAAAAAGGTTTATTAAAATTGAGATTTGAAAACGAAAGATTATCGAAGATTTATGCAGCCTGACATCATGAAGGAGATACCGGAATCAAACTGCAGTATACTCATTGCCGACTTCACAGTTTAGAAGAAAACTGTGGGATCAAACTGCCCCAACAGCTCATTCCAGAAATATTTGTGGAACCCGAGGCAATACATCTTATAAAATCAATCACTGAATTCCAAGATATTCTCTACGAGACGGAGGAGAAATTTGAAGCTTGCATTTTGATGAACTATATTTAGAGTAAGCTGTTCACTGTGAGTTTTTAATTTAGATCTTGTTCAAAAGGAGTAATAATTTAGAATTTATAAAATTATTAGAATTAGTTTATTGAATTTAAATAATAAGTTGTTGTAAACAAAAATTATTTTATTTGTGCACCTTGAGAACCCTCTTAAAAAGAGTCACGGGAAAAATAAAAGAAAAATTGAAAAACAAAATTATAAGAATATTGTTAGTAGTTATTTCACAAAATTCAATATTACTCATATCAAAAATTGAACCATAATACATTCTAACTTCTAAAGATACAAAAAATATAGAAAACAGCAGTGTAATTATTATTGTACTATAAGAGCTGCCTTGGCTCACGTCGGTCGTCCTCTCTTTCTTTTCATTCAAGGATTATTTAATGTTCACATTTATACGTCTCTGATTTTTCTTCAGTTCGTCTTAATGTAACTTATAAAGCTTTCAATACTACCCCTTATCAAAAAAAATTAAAATCCTTTTCATTTCCTGTGAATCTGAAACGAATTTCTCAGGCCTAAAAGATAGAGTTGCAAGAGTATTAATCATCATTCACCCTGTATATTTGAAACATCAAAAATTAATATTATTTTCTATCAATGTTACATCTAGTATATAAAATTCTCGTGTCCACAGTGTTCGTTGTCATACTCCTCCGAAACGGCTCAACCGATTTTGATGAAATTTTTTGTGCTTATCCGGTATCTATCAGAATCGGCCAACATCTATTTTTCATCCCCCTAAATGTTAGGGGTAGTCCACCCCTAAATTTTTTTTTTTTATTTTTTAGACAAAATTTCTAATTTCTATTTTTTTATGATACAACATACAAAAATACATACAATCCCCAATTTTCACCCTTCTACGTTCAACCCTTATTCTTTAATAGCCAGAACAACGAGAGGCCGAAGGCCTCGAGCAATTTTGAAATTGCGAAAAAAGGGAGAGATATGGCAAAACAACGTTTGCCGGGTCATCTAGTATATTATAAGTTTGCCTAAAATAATACATTTCTCAAGCCTGAAACATTTAGTTGCCAAATCTTATTATTTTTTATCAATCTCTCATATTTTTGCCTGAAATAAATAAATAAATATTATTCTCAACCATTATTATGTGGTTTGTTAGTATATTTAGTGTACACCGATAATTTTTGGGAAAACTAATTTAGTTTGGGTTTTCGTTCAATTTTATTTTTAGCTCATAGAATTTTATTGGATATAAAACATTAATTTTGAAGATTATTTCATGTTTTTGGTCTTCACACTTCACATTAGATACGACTTCAATATTTGTGCAAACTTCTTAACATTTCAGAAGCTCATAAATTCTGTTTCTAGTTGAGGTTGTTTGATGCTTGTTTATTAATTCTGATCGCCAAATATTATTTTGGAGACAGGGGTATAAAACTTGGCATTCATTGTTGGGGTACATTAATTATTTTGGTGACCGTTAAATATATCCCCTGATAATAATGAATATAAAGAAATTTTTTTACCTGATTTTGGACATCAGCGATTTGATCATAGAGTTACTGTCTATAAATTCTCACACCTTTTCTATCGGTTCTCAATCCTTTGGGTAGTATCCTTTGAGTTTTGTCTAGTCGGTCGCGCCCTCTGTTGAGAGGTACGGTAAATGTTGGGCCGTCGGTTCAGATCGTTTCAAATCTAATCTTTTTTGAGCGCTCGTACTACTTACACGAGGGCTATATCATTTCGTCACGATGTCTGTATTTTTCGAATTTTGAGCCGAAAATGGTCTCAATCGACTATGTTCGACTCACTGATGACGAATCCGTCGGAAAATTCGAGTCTGTCCGTCCGGCCGTCCGTCCGGCCGTCCGTCCGGCCGTCCGTCCGGCCGTCCGTCCGTCAGCACGATAACTCTCGAACGGAATGTCCTAGAAACTTGAAATTTTCAGGGTAGTTTCGAATCTCGATTGCCGCGGTTAAGTTCGTTATTGGGCAAAATTCGCCGAGGGGTTCCGTAAATATGGCCGCTCGAAATTTTGTTTTCCTGATTACTTTGAAACTACAGATTCGATCGAGATGAAATTTTGCACTATAATGGAAAATGAGGTGTTCAAGCTACATGCAGAATTTTGTTCAGTTAGCATCACCAGAACCATAGAAACCATAGAAAATTGTAACTTTTGAACGGAAACGCCTAGGGACTTGAAATTTTCAGGATAGGTGTGGATCTCGAATGTCGTGATCACTTTCATTTATGAGCAAAATTATACCAGGGGTTCCGTAAATATGGTCGTTTGAAATTTAGTTTTCTTGATAATTTCCAAACTACAGATTCGATCGAGACGAAATTCTGTATACTAATGGAGAATGTTATATTCAAGCTACATTTCTCTAGATCGCATGACCAGAACCATAGAAACCATAGAAAATCATAACTTTCGAACGAAATCGAAAAAAATTGATCCGCTGAAGCACTGACATGAAGTCTGGAATTTCGCCTAAGTTTCAGATTTTTTTCGACAGCTGTCGAAAATTCCTTCAATTGATTTCTAAAACTGGAAAATGCGAATCCACCTTCAAGGTGCATGTACGAGCGCTCAAAAGCTCCTGCCTTCACGGCAGTGCTTTTCTAAATTTTTCCTTCCTCTGATCTGATCTAACCTGACTTCAACCTCTGTTTTCCTGTTAAACCCCTATTTCCCCGTTCCTTCCTACACTATGTTTCTTAATCATATCCTAACCCTGTTTTCTTTTTGCTAGATTTAGCATTACAAATGCCAAATCGTCAACAGTGTGTTCGATATCATCGAGATGATTATCGAATCGCTGTTTCATCATGTTCGTTTCTTCGTCGGAAACCGATATTTTATTCCAAACAACTTCAACCATATGGTACAACATGGATCAAAGTACTGTTAGCTAAACAAGATTAATCCAGTAGAATAATCCGAATTTCTGTGAGAAATACCAAACATTCCTATCAAATTTAATGTGTCCATACTGTTAGTCGTACAAATATTGTTGGGTTATACTTATAAAATTGTCATATTTCAATAGATATTCCTGTTACATTTACGGTGGCTTGTAAATATAGCAAAATATTATTGTATATAGGTACACAGGAAATATTCCTTTAAAAATAAAAGTGATCACTGCTATACTTACCGTTTTCCTGTTTATAGGACTCAAGTCACTTAAACTGTAATCGGCTAGTTAGATTGCACGTACAGATTGTTCCCAGAACGGTCTCTTTTCGTTGAGATAACAATAGTTGCGTTTAAACAACAGGAATTCATTTAACCGGAAATTCCCGGGATTCATTTTTCTCAGTGCAGTTTTTTCTCAATATACCATCAATGGTGAAAAGTGCAGGAGAAAAATGTAGCGTGCTCAGCTGAGGCGCACCTTGTGTCTACCAATGTCAAATATAGGCATACAAATAACCTGATTCTATATAACCTATACAAACATAATAATGTTGACTGATGTTTGTAAGATGTGGTATCCCCTCATCATCTTGGTATTAATCCCTCAGCACAAATCAACAAAGATCCACCAACTGTCCGCATTTCTCCCGACCCCCACACTCCCAAATGAAACTTTCCGAGATCAGGAGTCGGCTTTCGAGGTTTTTGATCGAAAGAAGACGTATAGCGGCCCGGACTGCCCCAACGATCGACCGCTGGCACTTTGCGACTTTGTCCCGGAAACATACCCGAACTTCCTAATTGAATTCCGGGCAGCGAACGGTCACGTGATCCGTGGTTCCCGGAAATCAAGTCCGTTTCACCACACTGCATCTGTCAGATCGGTTTGCCTCACCTGGGACCTGGAATTGCTGTTTCGGCAGGAATTTTCAATTAACGAAACAAGAAAGTGCCGAAGAATGCCGGTCGAGTTTTTCGGGGCGCCAGAATCGTTTCGGGTGAAATACAGATACGTCAGTTGGTTTTTCTTGAATTGCAGCTTCAAGGAGAGGAAAAAATTGCTGCTGGCTCTGTTCTGAGATGGCGAAAGGTTAGATGAGCGGGAAAGGTGTTACTAGTGATGCAATCGTATTGAATATAATGGTTTTTTTGCTTTCAAACTATTGGTTTTACAGTCACTCGCAAAATAATATTTTTTATTGAGATGAAGATCCCAAAAAAATCGAAAATGATTTCAAAGCAATGAAGAACATTTCAGTCACAGTACTTTCTAAATGGGTAGAAGTTGGGTTAGTATCAAACGAAGCATGGTCAATTGTATGTGATCTTAATTCAAATAATAATTAATTCATTAATGCTTGCCCCAGGAAGAGAAACCACTCAAAGTGATATTTTTTCCTTTAAATTTTTTCTGCTCGCGTGAAGCCAGAAGGGTCAGCCAGTTCAAAATAAAAAAGTCCCATTTGCGGACCGCATAATTTATCGCCCGAGAAAACGCGTATCCCCTTTCATAGACGGAGTTTTCCCTCAGCGAAGGTCGCGAAAAAACGGAATTTTCCCGATGGCGCGGTAACAGTAAGTAAAACAAAACAGCCAAAGAAATGGGTTACATCAGAAATGCACATACGGCGGTGGAAAGAGGGATGGGTGGTCGTAAAACGTCGGGAAAACAAGGAGGAAAAGTGGAAAACGCGGAAAAGACCGGGAGGAACGTCGCATCTACAACGTCTTGCAAATGAAGAAATATGAAAGACATAAAGTTGACGGAACGACTTTTCGCGGCTTCGGAATGCTTTTCCGGTTAAAAGCAGCCGGTTGGTGCTCCAAGTTTTTTCCGAGTCTGGGAGATCGAATAAATCTCGCAGGTTAATTGGCTGACTTTGATTAAGCGCAGGCTTTCAGGACAACGTGGAACGTGTACTGATGAACATTTCCTCCATAACGTTCCTCGGACTGTCTTCAGGGCACCCCTGATCTTAGGGTACATTCAGCACTTCTAAAATAGAAAAATCTCTTAATTTATGGACTAACCTCGTATAAAATCGGGCGAACGATTTCAGAACAGGCTGCCTGACAGTTATCCAGGCACACCTGGCGGAGGCCGCAAAGGGAATGGCGAATCAAAGGTTACTCTGTTGAACTTTGTTAATCAGCGATTCGTCCAAGCTCCCCGTCCAACTACCTTTTCATTCTTGCACCAATTTGCCACTTTCCTGCCTTCATTTTTTCGATTTGCATTCCAATTTGTTCCCTACTAATTGAAGGAGTTTTTCGATTTAATTTTTTCCCGTTGTCCGACCCGCGACGAAGGATGTTGAGTAAACGTTAAGTCCAGCCTCTAATTAACATTCCAATTAGAATTGAAATTTTCTACGATTGAAGCTGCAGTTTTTCCAAGACTCCAATTATCCCAGGTGACGGCTCTTACTGCGACGAAGAGGAACTTTTCGATCTAAATGTATATCTGGATTTTTTGTCACTCCCTTCGTCTAATGAAATGCAGGAGCATTTCAGGTATTCCTGTCGATAACTCTTTCGATAAAACAAGCATTAGTAGTGATGCAAATCTACGAACTCGATGACAACTAAGTATGTATGCAATCGGCCGTTTTACCACAAATGGAGTACCTTTTTTTTCAACTTCCAATATCTTCGATTTGCCTGAATCGATCGATTCAAGTATAGTGAAAAAGTTGATACATCTCAACTGAATGAAGTTTTCGAAATTTATCTAATGAATGAAATCTGCCGTTCCACCAGAAATGGAGTCCCTTCTTTTTTCAACGTCCAATATCTTCGATTGGCCAGAATCGATCCATTCAAGTGCAGTTAAAAAGTTGCTCATCTCAACTAAATGAATTTTTCAATATTTACCAAATGCATGAAATCGGCCGTTTCGCCAGAAACGGAGTAACTTTTTTTTTCGACTTCTAATATCTTCGATTTGCCGAATCGTTCGATTCAAGTGCAGTGAAAAAGTTGCTACAGTTCAACAAAATGAATTTTTTCAATATTTACCAAATACATGAATTCGGCCGTTTCACAAGAAATGGAGTAACTTATTTTTCAACTTCCAATATCTTCGATTTGCCTGAATTGATCGATCCAAGTGCTGTGAAAAAGTTTCTACATCTCAGCTAAATGAAATTTTCAATATTTATCAAATGCATGAAATCGGCCGTTGCACCAGAAATGGAGTCATTTTTCTTCAAATTCCAATATCTTCGATTTGCCTGAATCGATCTTTCCAAGTGCAGTGAAAAAGTTGCTACATCTCAACTAAATGAAGTTTTCAATATTTACTAAATGCATGAAATCGGCCATTTCACTAGAAATGGAGTAACTTTTTTTCAACATCCAATATCTTCGATTTGCCTGAATCGTTTTATTCAAGTGCAGAAAAAAAGTTGATACATCTCAACTAAATGAATTTTTCAATATTTACCAAATGCATGAAATCGGCCGTTTCGCCAGAAATGGAGTAATTTTTTTTCAACCTTCCAATATCTTCGATTTGTCTGAATCGTTCTATTCAAGTGCAGTGAAAAAGTGGAGACATCTCAACCAAAATTTTTCAATTTTTACCAAATGGATGAAATCGGCCGTTTCACCAGAATTGGAGTAACTTCTTTTCAACATCCAATATCTTCGATTTGCCTGAATCGATCGGTTCAAGTGCAGTGAAAAAGTTGATACATCTCAACTAAATGAATTTTTCAATATTTACCAAATGTATGAAATCGGCCGTTTCACCAGAAATAGGGTAATTTTTTCTCAACCTTTCGATATCTTCGATTTGCCTGAATCGTTCTATTCAAGTGCAGTGAAAAAGTGGAGACATCTCAACCAAAATTTTTCAATTTTTACCAAATGGATGAAATCGGCCGTTTTACCAGAAATGGAGCAACTTTTTTTTCAACATACAATATCTTAGATTTGCCTGAATCGTTCGATTCGAGTGCAATGAAAAACTTGATACATCTCAACTAAATGAAGTTTTCGATATTTACCAATTGCATGAAATCGGCCGTTTCACCAGAAATGGAGTAACTTTTTTTTCAACTTCCAATATCTTCGATTTGCCTGAAGCTATCGATTCAAGTGCAGTGAAAAAGTGGATACATCTCAACCAAAATTTTCCAATTGTTAATAAATGCATGAAATCGAACGTTTCACCAGAAAAGGAATAATTTTTTTTTTCAACATCCAAAATCTTCGATTTGCCTGAAGTTTTTAATATTTACTAAATGCACGAAATCGTCCATTCCACGAGAAATTGAGTAACCTTTTTTTTTCAAAAAAACAAAATCTTCGATTTGCCTGAATCATTCTATCCAAGTGCAGTGAAAAAGTTGATACATCTCAACCAAATGAATTTTTCAACATTTTCCAAATGCATGAAATCGGCCGTTTCGCCAGAAATGGAGGAACTTTTTTTTCAACATCCAATATCTTCGATTTGTCTTAATCGATTGCAATGAAAAGATTGATTCATCTCAACTAAATGAAGTTTTCAATATTTACTAAATGCATGAAATCGTCCGTTCCTCGAGAAATGAACTAATTTTTTTTCATGTTTACAAAAAATATTGTTATTGATTTTCAAAATTAAAAGTGCTCACAAAAAGACTGTAAGACAACCAAAATGCTTTTTGCCAAAGAAAACTTTTAATGAACTTGTAGCATTTGGGTCTGGGTGTTGCGGTCAAATTGCGTTGATGGCTTTCTTCGAAGCAAGTTGAGACCGATGGGAGAAGAAGTTAAACAAATAGTAACCGATGGTCCTTTGAGACATAAGCTTGTCCATCTTCATCCCCGAACAGGGGCGAGCGAGGTAACTGAGTTACCCATCATAAGTGTTTCATTAACGTGACACACAAAAACGATTCAGTCCCCGAAGTGACCCCTCCAGGCCCCCCCATTCCGCTCTATCGCGTAAGAGCCATCCAATCTTAACCCCATAAATTTTGCACGACATTCAATTCGTTATAGGAACAGCGAGGCTCATAATTAAGTTAAGTCGGGATAAGCCGGGCACAGAAGTCGGCCGCGTCAGTCGATAAGAGTCTCCGGCGATACAGCGGAGGCCCCCATTGTTGTGTCGCTCATCCCCAGAGGTACACGGGCGTAAAATTAACCCATTTCCTTAACACAAAAGCGCAGATTTAATCGGGACCTGGATCAGACCGGCCCTTCTAATCCGAGATCTAACGCATTTCCCATCTGCTCGGTTTGCTGAGATCTCGGCGCCATCTTTATGAGAGATGTGCCGTAGTGTTGCTAGTTGGTTTGGGGTTGACACGAGTCCCGTGAATATCTTTAGATGTTCGGGAGGGACTATATCAGTTGGGATGATTTGTATTCATGATGGGGTTCGCCGGCTTTTCGCCGATTATCGCCTTGGACCTTGACTATTACTTCTTCTTCTTAATTTGACTTTACTTTCTAAGAAGTGTTACCAATAAATTCTAAGCAAGATCACATTGAAAATCACAGTTCGCAGAAAATTAAATCACGAACAAAAAGAAAGGAACGGAACCTTGTAACACGCGCCGTGTTTATTATCCGGTCGTGTTGCATGGTCCCAGGAAGGACCCCTGTTCCCCTTCGGGGGGTTTGGCTCCTAGGGGGGGGACATGGAAATTTTTTTGTAGTAGAACAAATTCAGCAGAGGTACAAGAAGAGAAAGAATTCTAGTTGTAATAGTATATTATTTAACGAGCGGTTATGTAGGAAATGTAATTCATCAAGTGAGTTATGACCATTATCGCAAGTTGAATACTATACTTCATCTACGACTATAACAATAAATACTAAGATACAGATATGAAAAAGATCTTTATTCACAAACCTTAATAGTTACCTATAACAATGCATTATTTATGTTGATTGTGCTTCTAATATCATGGAGTAGAAAGTCCATAGGGGCGGTGCTTTATACTTAGAGCTAAGTTCACTAAAATATGCCGAAAGAACTTACTCTGTAAACGATGACTTAATATTCTTACTGCTACACCAATCTTGAAGATTGTTGTATACGCCTTTATATTTGTTCTGGGATTTTTCAGGCAATAAATTCTGTATGGTTACATTGGCTGATTGTCTCATTAAGAACATAATAATTCATCTTATTTCTGAAGTTGTACATAATGATTCATCTTCTCTATCTGAATTCATCTTTTTCAGCACATTCCTCAAAATAATATTTAGGTATCAACTTAATTTGAGAAAACGTCAAAATTATACAAGTGGCCTCCCCTCAATACCAATAATGGACTGCCCCCTTTCGGCCAATCGGCTTGTTCAGAAGCACAGAGTCAGGGAGTTATAGTAGTGAGTTATTATAACTCACGTTGTTTACAGATACTATTAATTGGTCAAAAGAAGTTGAGTAATGAATATATATTTCGATAGAAGTAAATAAAATGTATAATCCAATCCCTATCATCTCACAAGGGTCTTCTGAATCAGAAATCTTTATATTGCTAGTATGAGGGAGATATAAGTGTTGATTTTTTTTATTAGGTCCCTAATTTTCCTATTGAAAGCATTCCCCGAAATGGTCTATTTTTCGATATTTGATTGTGAATTTTGAAGTCCCCAAGAGCTTCTATATTTTGACAAATTGCTCGATAACTGAAAAACACGTATTGCTGGAAATCTTCGATATATCATCGATCAATTACCTATCACATTTTCAAGTATAAATGTCCCTATTTCTGATTCAAATCCGTTGCATTGGCCAGAGTGAACAAAAGTTTTTATACATAACCTCTATGCTATTCAGGTTGAATTTTACTTATAAAAACCTGAAAATGCGAAAGAAAACACATTATGAGTCTAGCAAATCTTGAGAAAACATAACTTAACACAATTCACTTCTTTTGCAGGATTTTCCATTGCATCAATTGCGATCTTCATTCTCGTTCGTTTCATCAGACGGAATGAGAATTAATGCACTAAAATGATGAGATGAGAATTGAATGAGGGGTCGTTTTTTATTCGTCTCGGCCTTCGGAACGGTCTATTTTTGCCTAAATCTGCTCGAGTTTCTTGAGGAATTCGGTTTCCGTCAAAGTCGAAGATATTTTTCTCGGGGAAACGTCAGACTATCTTTGTGTCCTTCGGACTTGTTTTCGTTTGTCAAAAAAGGATCAATTTTCGACTCGAGCTCTCAGGAAAACTCGAGAAAGAATAATTTCAATGTGCACCAATAAAAAAATTACGAAAAGCACTTCCGTGAAGTCAGGAGCTTTTGAGCGCTCGTACATCCACCTTGTAGTTAGATTCGCATTTTCCAGTTTTAGAAATCAATTTAAGGAATTTTCGACAGCTATCAAAAAAATTCTCAAACTTAGACGAAACTCCAGACTTTGTCAGTGCTTCAGCTGACCAAATTTTTTTTCGATAATTCGCTAGAATTTTCTACGGTATCTATGGTCTTGGTGATGCGATCTGGACAAAATTTCGCAAGTAGTTTGAATACATTATTCCTCAGCTAGGTGCAAAATTTCATTCCAATCGAATCAGTAGTTTCGAAAGTATCAGGAAAAAATATTTTGAACGGCCATATTTACGGAACCCCTAGTCTAATTTCGCTCATTGATTCCTTCGGAAGTTATAATTTTCTATGGTTTCTATGGTTCTGGTCATGCGATCTGGACAAAATGTTGCTTTAATATATCATTCTTGTTTGAAATACAAAATTTTATCTCGATCGAATCCGTGGTTTCGAAATTATCGAGAAAACAAAATTTAAAACGATCGTATTTACGGAACCCCTAGTTTCCATATTTCCTGAAAATTTCCCTAGGCATTTCCGTTCGAAAGTTATGATTTTCTATGATTTCTATGGTTCTGGTCATGCGATCTAGAGAAATGTAGCTTGAATATATCATTCTCCATAAGTATACAAAATTTCGTCGCGATCGAATATGTAGTTTTGAAGTTATCAAGAAAACTAAATTTCAAACGACCATATTTACGGAACCCCTAATATAATTTTGCTCATAGTGATCACGACAATCGAGATCCACACCTATACTGAAAAGTTCAAGTCTCTAGGCGTTTCCGTTCGAAAGTTACAATTTTCTATGGTTTCTATGGTTCTGGTGATGCGAGCTGGACAAAATTTCACATGTAGCTTGAACCCCTCATTTTCCATTAGAGTGCACAATTTCATCTCGATCGAATCTGTAGTTTCGAAGTAATCAGGAAAACAAAATATCGAGCGGCCATATTAACGGAACCCTCGGCGAATTTTGCCCAATAACGAACTCAACCGCGGCGTTCGAGATTCGAACCTATCCTGAAAATTTCAAGTTTCTAGGACATTCCGTTCGAGAGTTATCGTGTATACGGCCGGAAAGCCGTGCGTCCGGCCGGACGGACAGACTCGAATTTTTCGACGAATTTTTCATCAGTGAGTCGAACCTTGTCGATTCAGACCATTTTCGGCTCAAAATTCGAAAAATACAGAAATCGTGACGAAATAATATAGCCCTCGTGTAAGTAGTACGAGCGCTCAAAAAATAGCGTAAAGTATTCATGGACTTGTGATTGAAACGCTTGCTCTATTTCGAAAAATCTTGCGTATCTTAAGAGACCTATTTATCCACTTCAGAATTTGTGACTACAAGTAAACGCGCATTTCAATAGTTAGTAGATTCGGGAAAAAAAACCATCTTCGAAGATCAATTTCGACCGCTTCGCGGTCGCAATGATGGACGTACGATACTCGGATGAAAGGCCCGTTTCCTTCACTTAAAAATGCAGGGGTCCTTCATGTTCCCCGGGAAATCATACAGTATGCTGACCTAGTGGACCTCATTAGAAGCCTGGGGCTGTATGGCAAGCTTAACCAGCACGAGGTAAAGGCACCAATAGATTAAGTCCAATTTGGGTTTGAACCAGTAGAGGTGAACCTATCAACTGTTCGAAATGAAGAAACCCCTTCACGATGGAATTTAGCAGCTAGTCCTAGATGAGCTCCACTCCAGCGCAGTTAGCGTCCTAAGGCACCAGAAACGAAAACAAAGCTTCGCGACAGCAATAACGGTCCCGCAATAAACTAGATTCTCAATATCTCGAACGTTAGAGCCGTTTCAAATGCGCATTTCCATATCATTTGATCGTTTGGATGCCGCCGAACGGCGCTTTTTGTCACTTAGCCGAAATTTATTTGTTTTATATTGTTCGCGGAACACTCGGCGTCGCATTAAAAAAGTTTATAGTTTGTCTAATGCCGCACGCCGTCTGCGAAGGAGGCGGGACGACGCTCTGTAGGTAATTCCAAATGTTTCTGTTTAATGTACTCGAGAACGGTCCTGTTGTAGTTTGTTTCGGGGCGTTAACTGCTTCGGAAAGATGAGATGTTGGAATTGCACACTTTCGAAACGACATGCGAGTCGTTGTTACGTCTCATTCTTCTCCTGAAGCATGGAGGGGGAGGTACAGGAGTACAGAGTTAAAGAAAGAAAGAAAAAGTTGCGTCAGAACGAGGATGACGGAACTCGATGTTATTCATTTCCAAACTACCTGCGAACCCAATTGGGAAGTTTATACAGGGTTACAGGAAAAGTCGTACTGCGTATTGAAGGACGTTATTGTTCTGGTCATTTCTGATGGATTTGGGATATTGAGTTTTGAAGTTTTTTTTGGAGAATCCTTTATTTTTTGCTTTTTTATCAATTATTTTCGGATTGGATCTCCTTCAATGTATTTAGTTGGAGGGCATGCCAATTAATAAAAATGATCAACAGAAACTGAACCTGCTACTAACAGCCTCCACAAGCCTGCAAGACTGCTCCACAACGGTTAGAATCAAAGAATTTTCACTAAGTGTTTTCAACTTTGAAGCGCCTTTTTTGAAAAAACTTCATGAAACTTATTCTGCAAATAAGGCTAAAAACTTCTACGTCTCCTTAGCTATTCAAAAAGATATAACACCTGCTATTGAATAGACAAAACGGTGTTCAAATAACAGTTAAGGTAGTAGAGGATACATTTTTAGTTTGAGGTAGAAGTAGCTAAAATAGGCAGGAATGGCCCTACCAAGTTATATGATATAATGGCCATCCACACATTTAGACTGAATCTCCTTTTGACCCTCTCCTTCTTCTTGGGTTATCTTGGGTTTTGGGAGCCGAATAATGGCCAAAGTTCGACTCATCTCTCCACATGAAAAAAAGACCGGATCTTCAATATCGGTATTGAGCATAAATCTCCAGAAGTCTAGTCGTCCCAATGGATCCCCTTCTTCTGTTACTAGCACTGACTTGTAATGGTAAGGGTATTGCCAAGAAGTGTGCATTACGAACCAGAATTTCCCATGGGAAATACCAAGCCGGCTTTGGAGTATTTCATTTGCTTCATCGTCGTCAAAAATACGAGATATTTCCATGTCAGTCCATCTTACTAGAACAGACGCAGTTTATCGTAGTCTTCGATAAACTCAGTCAAAAATGCCAATATTAGGTACTCGACGAGTAGGATACCGTCGCAAGTATTTATTGCGTGCACGCCACTACACTCCTTCGGAAAATCCATAACACATTAGAATGCCATCATATTCCTCGTTAGTAAATGTTGCCATGTGCGCAATACAAATCAAAGTCCAGTCACAAGCCTCGTCACACAGTAAAAAGATGCAAGCCAAGTCGCGTTTGTTCAGAAAATTACGGATAACACATCTACCACGAAAGAATCGCATGAGCAGACTATTCGCCAAGATATAAAATGACATATGACATATGACAAATAAAACAAAGAAAACAGAGCAATATTTTTATAATTCATGTTCGACATGGCCGCCGCTACTGCCTTAACTGTAATTTGGTTAATGTTTTGCCTATTTAATAGCAAGTGTTATACCTTTGTGAAAAGCTGAAGAGACGTAGAAGTTTTTGAACTTTTTGAACTGAAGTTCCAACAAGTTTTTTTCAAAAGAATTACAAAAGCACTGCCGTGAGGGCTGGAGCTTTTGAGCGCTCGTACATGCACCTTGTAGGTAGATTCGCATTTTCCAGTTTTAGAAATCAATTGAAGGAATTTTTGACAGCTGTCAAAAAAATTCTGAAACTTAGGCGAAACTCCAGACTTCATGTCAGTGCTTCAGCCGATCAATTTTTTTTCGATAATTCGCTAGAATTTTCTACGTTATCTATCTATCGTAGTTTCGAATTTATCGAGAAAACAAAATTTCAAACGACCGTATTTACGGAACCCCTTGTATAATGTTGTTCATAGATGAACGTGATCACGACATTCGAGATCCACACCTATCCTGAAAATTTCAAGTCCCTAGGCGTTTCCGTTCAAAAGTTACAATTTTCTATGGTTTCTATGGTTCTGGTCATGCGATCTGGACAAAATTTCACATGTAGCTTGAACACCTCATTCTCCAGTTGAGTGCAAAATATCATCTCAATCAAATCTGTAGTTTTCAAGTAATCATGGGAACAAAACTTTAAACGGCCATATTAACGGAACCCCTGGTGGAATTTGGCCCATTAACGAACTTAACCGAGGCATTCGGGAACTGAAACCACACTGAAAATTTCAAGTCTCTAGATTGTTCCGTTCGAGAGTTATCGTGCTTACGGACGGACAGACTCGAATTTTCCGACGGATTCGTCATCGGTGAGTCGAACATAGTCGATTGAGACAATTTTCGGCTCAAAATTCGAAAAATACAGACATCGTGACGAAATGATATAGCCCTCGTGTAAGTAGTACGAGCGCTCAAAAAGCGCTTCAAATTCAAAAAAACTTAGTGAAAATTTTTCAATTCTAACAGTTGTCGAGAAGTCTTATTAAGCTGTTAGTAGTAGGTTCTGTTGCTGTTGGTGATTTTTATTGATTGACATGCCCTCTAACTAGATACATACAAAAACGGCTCCTAGAAGCTCCAATCCGAAAAAAATCGATAAAAAAGCCTAAAAATAGAGGATTTTTCAAAAAATCTTCAAAACTCAATATCTCCATAACTGTTAGGTTTCGGACACTATATTATAAAACCAAATTCATCAGAACTGACCAGAATAATAAGGTCCTCTAACATTCAGTACGACTTTTCCTGTAATCCTGTATGGTAAATTTGTTATTTAGCGAGTTGCGTCGTCAGGCATTCCAACAAGAAATTTACCATACAACTTCGATCAAGGGTTTCATAATTCTCCTTGTACATGCACAAACCTAGATCTCACCTGAAGGCAATCCTCGCCCCATTTCGAGACCTCAATGCCGTACCGGAAATCACCCAAATCGGATTTGCCGATAGAACAACGTAGTAACACGAAGATTATCCCTTATATCGTCGACAACCCGTCGATGTCCCGATTGCCGGGGTAAATATTCATGGAAGACTCCTACAACCTCCGCGCAAAGCCACAACACAGCTCTAATGAAGTAATACACTATTTCCAAGTCCGGGACTCCGGGCTGGCTTCGCCCCTTGTCGCATTTGCATTCCCATGTTTATAAAGTACAACTTCGGC